>JAODUK010000007.1:4100610-4142080 GCA_027564635.1 Typhlichthys eigenmanni
TGTGTATATATATATATATGTGTGTATGTGTGTGTGTATATATATATATATATATATATATATATATATATATGTACAGTACATGAAATTCTTAGGTAAATGTTTTAGACAATGATGTACTAACAAATTACTGTGTATATACACACATACATTTTTATATATGCAAGTGTGTGTGTATGATAGACAGACACACACCTTAAAATTAAGATTTGAGGAAATTATGTACCTAATTGATCATGGTTGTAGTATATTGCATTTCAGTAACATGAACATTTTCTATAGAAAATTCAGCCTGGAAGACCTCCTAACCAATGTCATGATCTACTGGACTACAGGTTCCATCGTATCATCCATGCGCTTCTACAAAGAGAACCTGAAAACCAACATAGACAAAAGAATTGATGAAAGGTTTGTGCTTTGCTGCTCAACTTAGTTCTATTCAATATATGAAATGCAGTGTTATCCTATTTGAACTTTACTTAACTGTATGGCATTGACAAATAAAGTTAAAAGCGGCAACAGGTTGATTAACCACAGGATTTAGTATTGTTTTCCTCTAAACAACCCAATTACTAGATTGTAATGTCAGGCTATCAGTTCATAATAATTAATATAACAGCAAATTTAGCCTGGTGTAACTAGACTGTATTCACAAATAGAATACATACTTTGTGTGTAAGGTCTGGGCACGCTCAATTGGGAAGTGATTTCCTCCTATTTTGCGTAGACCTATGATTAACTTTGAAACTATTGTACAGCGCCAAACTAATCGGCGTTGCTACAAATGTTTTATTCGCCTCATCTAGCTCTACCACCATTTTGAAACACTGTTGGTGCTTCAACGTCATCTCACTAACTCGCATTGATTGGGCCACCAGCAGTGTGGCTGTGTGAACAGGGTTTCCAGACTGTAATATCAGCGAAATAAATTGAGCCGAGCAATGGTTGAGCAGAGCCAGGCTATAGCTAATTAAAAGGAGAAAGAAATCTCATGAATTAATTTAATGTTAATTTATTGTGAGAAATGACACATACAAAACACATGCTCTGTTGTGTCTCAGTGTCTCTCGGACTTTCCCTTTGTGGGCTAGTTAAAAAAAAAATGTAATGGTAGCCCAGCTCTAATAAGAATAATTCTTGTCACAGGACAGGAATATTTGTCCCTACAGGACTGGCAGCCTTTCCCGGAGAGCTGATGCACTGTCCTCATTCATGGGCCATGATTAGGTATAGGAACATACAATCTTACTCATTCATGTCTCGAGGTGGACACTTTGCTGCTTTTGAGGAGCCACAACTGCTAGCTAATGATATTGTCAAGTTTGTCAAGAAAGTAGAGAAGTTGTAAATATGTCAAATGTATGAAGGCCAAAATCTGCATGTCCTCAAATAATGTCATTAACATTCAAAATGTAAGATAATAGAATGTATGTAATACAGGAACTGACAAACTCCATCCAAAAAAAATAATTATTTATCAGCTGTCAAATAAAATATATATAATCACCATACTGGGTAAATGTGTTTTTCTTAAAGTTGTGACATCAATGTTTCTTACAATCCATATTGCTCTTTTAGTTTATATAAAGATTGGTAAATTACATTTTAAAGTCATAGGTTTCTTGCATTTAACATTAAAAGGAATAATGCATGTCAGATTTAATCAGTTTAGTTTACAACACATCATAATTCTCATTCATATATATGAATGAGATAGTTCATGTATGAATTATTACTCTGAACCACTTAAAAATTTCCCAAAAATAGTTTGGGGTTTCCATAGAAAATAGATCTGTAATGTACCTGGTTTTGTGTCACTAACGCACGCCCTTGATGGTCATGGGGGCCTGAAACCACACATAACACTGCCAGTCCGACACTTGTGCCTGCAAGGGCCTACAGCTATCTGCTGCAGTTGACATGGCAATAATTTGGTTCTTTACCCGGGTTGGTACTTTAAAATCTAGTTTAGGCCGGAACCAGCCCACACCACAATCCCTGTGAGCAAGAACCAGAACTGAAGTGGCCATAAGACAAACAGGTCTGGCATCAGACAAAAGGTCAGCAACAAAAAGAGTGCGGAAAAGTTGCCTTAAGCATGATGACACGCGCAGACTTTGATCACCAGAACCCAATACAAGTGCTTCCATGTTGATCTCATATAGCTCTTTAGGTAGGACAAGGGAGCCTCCCAACAATAGAAGCACACGTGGCACCAAGCTGAGTGAGAACAGCACTTCCAGCTGCTGCAACACCTCCTCAAGCTCCTGGAGGGTTCGCCAGCACTTCCGCCAGTCCATGTCTTTTGACTGTATAGGCCTCCAGTTCATCACTTCTTTATTCTATGAGACAAAATGAAACACATTTGTGGGAATAATAAATATACTTGCCTCTATGAGGTGCATAACATAACCGTACTTAATTGATGATGGACGGATGTATTCACCTGCATTGAAGATTGCTGTTTCTTTTGAGAGTACACCAGTTGGTCATAAGTCATGGGTAGTTGCTGTCTCTGATAAAGAATGCACTTGAGGATTTCACTGACAAAACGACAGCAGCCCTCCTGATTCACAGTACCAGGGAAGACAACATCCACACGGCCTTGTTCTTGTGCTCTTCTCATCAACTCACGATCACCATCTTCGATATTATCATTTTTAATGGGAGTCACAGGGGGTGTGTGCATGTCTTTCTCACAAACCACGCCATCCTGTATAACAGTATCTGTCAAAATTGGTAAAAAAGTATTAGATTTCTAGAATGGACATGAGCGGACAGTCGGTAAAAGGTCTCAGGCCCGGGGTCTGATTACCGTACCTACCAAAAGGGTGTGCAAAAGCCATGGTGGACGTTTCCTTTTTTCCTACACCCATACACTGTTGGCTTGAATTAATGCATGTTTCCACTAACACAACAGGGGCTTCATCTGCACTTGTTATCTCTATATATTTGGCATTTGTTTCTTTAGTTGAAGTCTGTCCGTCGATTTCCGGAAATACGTCCGTGCTTCGATTGTGTAAAGTTTGTTCTTTATCGGATTCAAGCGTGGTAGGACACATTCCTGAAAAGGACGGACACCCAACCCCATCTTCTGTGTTGTCGATGCTAGAAGTACTCAAATCAGGATTCACATGTTCTGTACTTATCGTTGAAAGGTTTACACTCGATAACTCTGCCATTCTTTTCAAAGTCCCCGGTTAGGTTTCGCGTTGCATCATGGGAAGTGTTAGTGCATGGCTGAGTTCTAAATCGAATGAGCTCCGTACTTGGCAATGTAAAACCGTATGTACGGTACATTTAGTACCAACGGTTAAGTAATGAACTCATTACATTGCAAGCAAATTACCACAATAAACACGCAATATATTATATTTTAGTCATAATTCGTATGTTGTTCCTAAAATATTTATGACACGCTTGCATAGAATGTAACCGATTGAGATGAGCCCTATATATTAAGTGTATTCGTTTTTCTTCAATGTGACCTGCTAGCACAATGGCGGGCGGAGCTCCAATAGCAAACAGCAGTGAGGTTAGGCAGTGGTAGCCCGGCCGGTTTACACAACAATATGCATAGGACAAAAAACGGTCCAGATTGGACATAAATTAATGTTTGATAATGTTTTAACACTGGGGTAACAATTTAATCAAAAAACACCATATAAATGTGATTTACAAAACGAGGTAGCCTACGTAGACCTATACACTTTTAAATAAACACATTAAGACTTTTGACTCAAAAATATAATCTAATATATTTTAATCACACAGTTCCAATCGAGAGGGTGGTTTTGTATATCGCCAGCAACTCCCCACGATTACCGTACCGGTATATGTGGCGAGAGTAAGAGTTGTGTGACACAGGTGACATAATTAGTTAGGCACCCTCATAGGAAGAAGAAACCAGGCAGGCTATATATTAGTGGTATTTTTGTGTAGGGCTTGTCCAGTTCGATTGAATAACTATGTCCTCAGTGCGTGTGGCAGTGCGAGTTCGTCCTCTGAACAAAAGGTACATAACTTTCGTTTGACCTTTTAAAAACAAAAGGCTTTAAACAAAAAGCCATTTGTTTAAACTAAGTTCCAGTAAAGGGCTTGCTTACCTCAGCCTGTGTAAGGGACTAGAATATTTAAGTTTTTCACCAAATATGTCTAATGCACATGCCTTTCCACAGAGAAAGATTATTGTGTTCAAAAGTAATAATCTGTATGAAGGGCAATACCACGTCGATTCTCAAAATGAAGGTAGGTCTACCACAATGATTTTCTAATGACTTGGGCCTACATTTAGTTTATGGATGTCGCAGCAATCTGGTGTACTTGTACTACCTACAGCTTTCACCTAATATGAGAGATGGGGTCTCTCATATCAAGGACACAGGAAAGAACTTTACATATGATTTCTCTTATGATTCAAGTGATCGAGAAAGCCCAAGCTTTGTAACCCAGGAGAAGGTATGAAAACCCATACTTATTATTGTCATATACACACACGGAGAGCTCTGGAAAAAACATAAAGAACTGAACATATTTAAAATATGATAAAATAAATTGTAAAAAAAACAAGATGTCTTTTATGTTTTATACATTGTTTTTGAGGCATTTCTATATGCATTCTCCAATTTAAAAGACATTTATCTTGATTTAAAATTATATGGCTTTCTTAAAATGTTAAATTGATCAGAAATGCAGTGTAAACAATATACATGTTTTACATGACTATTGTTGTTTGGAACTGCTATATTAATTAAAATATAAAGGCTTACAGAGACCAGCAATCATCACTCATGTGTTTCAATAGCATGTGTTTACTAAAATGTTTAACTTTAAAAAGGCATATTCATCATGAGGGAACTTATTTTAGCATGTCTGAGAACTGTTGTGCAGAATAGAGAAGCAATACAACTGGCTTTTTAGCATTTATGTGGTTGGTCAGTCTCAAAATGGCCACAAACAAAGAACTTAATTCTGAAACATGTCATTCTGAGCAATGAAGGTTATTCCATGTGAGACACTTTATTAAAAACCATATGTTTTTCAGCAACAATGGTAATTTTCAACATAAACAGTGTCTGCATAATTCAGTAACCTGAGGTCCACACAAAGGATGGCTAGTAACAGAAATGGCAACAAAGATACAAAAAGTACACCCTTTTTTATGTTTACATAAACGATAAATTGTTAAGTAATGATGATCCTTCATGAAAGCCTATTTTTTTTTTTTTTCTTCTTCTGAACTAAGAATTGTCATCTTTGAACATTTCTTGGAAATGCCTTTTCAGATTTTTAAAGACTTGGGGTCTGATGTTCTGAAAGCTGCATTTGAGGGTTTCAATGCCTGTGTCCTCGCTTATGGGCAGACAGGAACTGGGAAATCTTACACCATGATGGGAGACCCAGTAAGACCTTCATATGTTTCTACAACATATATTCTGGACATGCCCATTGACCTTTAGGCTACATCATTTGGAGTACTAATGAAACAAGCTGTGTGCTCCTAAGAGTGGTCTCAAACGTCAGCATAGACGATGTGTGTAGAGCATGTCTCATAACTTTGTAGAGATAGAAATAACTAATGCACTTTGAGTATCTTACTCATTGCCAAATTACAATAGAAGCACAATGATGGCATTGATATACCCCTGCTCTTTATATTTCTTCTCACTAATCAAAAAATTAGATAAGGGCAGCAGTATTCTGTGCTCTTCACCTTTGCAGGAGCACTGGAAATATTCATGGATGATTGTTGATGATTTCTTGTCCACTGGGAGATTCATCCAAGGTCAACCGCAGAGCTCCTGTCAACAGCCTAGATAATTATATACCGCTCTTAATGCTTAATGTCGGTTAGTTTGTAATTAAAACAAGGGGGCACACAGCTCGGTGGAATAGATTTGTATGCCCCAGTGATCCATATCAGATTTGATGGGTTGTTCAGCACTGTTAGTTACTATCTTGTGGTCACTGGACACCACTCAAGCAAAGTGGAATTGTCATTATGTTAGCACAGCGACACTGACTATGAGCATTATAGATTTATAATCTTCTCTCTTTTACTAAGGGTGATAAAGGTTTAATCCCACGGATCTGTGAAGGTTTGTTCCATGAGATTGCTGTAAGAAATGAGGGAGATGCACTGTCTTTTCATACAGAGGTCAGGTAAGTGGCCTTCACACATTCATTCACATGTAACCTAATTATTCAGTTTAAGTCATGATCAACTGTTTATCGCTACTGCTGAGAAATCCTATTACAAAGACAAAGTACTATCTTAAAGGTGATTCTTTGTAATTCTTTATACAATGATATTGCTCCCCCCTCCCTCTGCTCACATCAGTAAATTGAGGATAAATGCATGTTTTGCATAATAATCAGGTCTTAAAATAGTGTCATTAATATTTCTATGTAGAAAGTGTCTGACTGTCAACTTGATCTGTTTTCATACATTGAACAAAACAATCAGAACAAAATATTTGATCAAAATATATATTTTACATTCTTTGTCAGTCAATGGTTAACTTAACACTACAGCAATTAAACATTTATTGTTTTTAGTTACTTGGAAATCTACAATGAACGTGTACAGGACCTCCTCAAGAAGGTGCCTACATCCAAAGATGGAGGCTTGAAAGTTAGGGAGCATCCCAGAGATGGCCCCTATGTAGAGAGTAAGCCTTCTTTTACATCTGCTCAGCTGAGGTCTGAATGCATGGTGAGTTCATACATGCTTCCAGGAATATTCAACACATGTGCCGATGAACTTGTCTAGGCCTGTCCAAGCACGTCGTTCGCCACTACAGTGACATAGAGGAACTGATGACTACTGGGAATGAAAACCGCACCACTGCCAGCACAAGGATGAATGACGCCAGCAGCCGCTCTCATAGCATTTTTACCCTCAACTTCACCCAGGTAAACAAGCACCAAATACGTTTCACGTGCCATAGTGTATAGAGACCTTTGTCAGTGGTGCAACAGCCTCATGTCGTAGTCTGTGTAAATTATTGTAAGCATAAAGACAAGTTTAATAGAAAACCTTTAGCCTCTCAGACCTTGTGCTATAATCTGTTCCGATTTTCCACACCCCAGGCACGTTTTGCTGCAGATTTGCCATGCGAGACAGTGAGCAAGATCCACCTTGTAGATCTGGCAGGCAGTGAGAGAGCTGATGCCACTCTTGCCACAGGGACCAGGCTAAAGGAAGGAGCCAACATCAACAAGTCCCTGGTCACCCTGGGCAATGTGATCTCAGCTCTGGGTAAATGACTAGTAAAATCTATCTACTTGCATCATTATATTGACATTTTATTGGACGTCAAGTTGCCTGTTGCTCTCTGCTTCTAGCCGACCTGTGTGAGGCTGGACTGTCTACCAAGAAAAAGCAGGTCTTTATCCCATACCGAGACTCTGTGCTGACTTGGCTATTAAAAGACAGCCTGGGTGGAAACTCTAAAACTATCATGATTGCAAGTATGGACATTTGCTCTTAATGGTTATGTAGTTGTCACTTGGGTTTACAACTTCATGTATGTTTTCTTCTGTATGCGATGTCAGCGGTTTCTCCTGCAGACGTGAATTACGGGGAAACCTTGAGCACGTTGCGCTATGCCAGTCGAGCTAAGAACATAATAAATACTCCTACGGTGAATGAAGATGGCAGTTGCAAAGTGATCAGAGAGCTTAAGGCGGAGATTGTCAGACTCAGAGGACTTGTGGAACAAGCCGAGCAGGTCTGCGCTCACTATCGACATGTTTGACGTATTGCATGCTCATTAGATGTGCACATAATGATTAATAAAACATGGCTTTGCCAGTTTACAGATATCCAGCTTTTATTTACATTTTATTATGTGAAACAGGCTCCCCGTGAAGACAGTTCTTTACATTTAAGGGTGGAGGAGAAGTTGCACCAGAATGAAGCAAAGGTAATCAACTTTCTCAACATGAAACAATTGTTTGGTTTTCTTTTGTTACATCTGTCATGTTCTAACAGGTCCTGCAACTCACCAGAGAATGGACCAATAAGTGGGGAGAGACGGAGGATATTCTCAAGGTGTGGTGTTATTAACCGTTTGTCTTTTTAACAGTGTTTCATTTGCTGTATGTCCTCATACACACAGGCAAGCCCCAACACAAAAGTAATTGCTAGTTAAAGCATACAGAAGGGGTACTGACATGTCTGCATAAGGAGTTTTCCTAGTTTATTTTCTTTGACACAAAAGGAACATTTTGCACTGCATTCTGATGTCCTGCTGCTTAACATTCTTTTTCATACTCCCAATTGTTTTGCATTGGCTTTTGGGCCTATTGTTCAAAGCTTGGCTTGTGCTAAGGGTAAACTATTAAATCAAATGCTAGGCCACAGTGACTCGTATTTGTGAAGACCATACACACTCTGCAAAGTGGCAAGCCTCAGGCCACTTGCAGTTTTGTCATTCCACCAGCTGGTGTCACTGCAAGCCTTCAGAATAGCTTCGACTTTATTGCCTGGAAAGGGTAATACAAGTAGAAAGTCAACCTGGCGTTTCTATTTAATTTTCCACCTATTTAGATCAGAATGGCCACCTGAGCAGTGTGGTGAATCTGAACATGAGATGGAAGTGTTTGCAGGAAGCCAGACTAGACTGTTACATAATATTGGCTGTAGTTAATTTAGTATTTTCCATAGATCCACGTGCCTGCCTGCTGTCTGTTACAATGGATGCCTTTTTTATTTTATTTATTTTTACCCAGGGCTTTGTGAATTCCAGTCAAAGTAGTAACAACATCTACTTAAAATATGCTCAGACAAGTCTCCTCAAATTTCTATTTACATTTATATTTAGATGTGCACTCTACTTGTACTTGGATTGTACTAATTAATTGTTAATCTATTGTTTCAGAATAGATGTTTGCATTGCAACAGCTTCTTATAACATTGTTTTATATATTATATTTCTATAACATTTGTACAGTATACTAAACGATGGTGGCACGTGGCTGTCTGTGACATTTAGGCTCTCAACAGTCTTGATTTTAATTAGTGGCAGAGAACTCATTAGCACCCATGACTGTTGCTATTTGAAGTCTTCATTATTGACATATGGCACTTTGTTCCTGACTATGTTTGAATTGGCATGTGCAGAGAGACGTTAATGCTCTGAGACAGTCTTCTTTATATTGCTAAGAGTTGAAGCAAGCACTGAACATTATACCACATCTAGAGCTGTGCTGATCACACTGGAAATGACTTATGATACATTGTGACACCTAGACTTAAAGGCCACTGTATTGTCTGGCTGGCACTGATACTGTCTCCAAGTAATCCGAATGATTTTATGGATTTGACATTTGTCGCCTTGTGCGTTTTATATTCTGCTAGAGTGCATTTGTGTTCTGATTGAGTGAGACATTTCAAGTGGGAATTATGTGTGTGACTGCATTCAGCATACAGCACCCAATCTGTGACCTAATCTTCAGGTAAACTAAATTAAGTACATTTAATCTTGGAATATTGGTCATAAAAACTACGTACAGAATAGGCATTTTGTATCCAAATTAATTTTATATGCAAAGTTATCAATTCATTTTTTTTATTTGAGGGTGAGGAGTGAATTGACAATAACTAACATGAGATGGATTTCTGAGCACGCTCTCGGTATGGCAATAGATGGAGAACAAAATAGGAGAAGGTGAAACGTGTTCCAAAAAGCATGCACACATACATACTGCTATAAGGCTCAGCCATCGGAATCCCTTTGTATATCCCCGTACAAGAGAATGTTGAGGCAAGAGCCTCTGTTACAGCCAGAAAATTACTATTTAATCTTGGGAATCTCTGTTTGCTGAGACTCAAACATTCCACTTGACATCATGTAAACCTCACATGGTCTTTTTCTTCAGCTATTTATACTCTATTTGTTCTATACAGTGTTTGTGCTGTCTGCTTTGCATATTGACTTGTTTGCACATAACAGTCGACTTCACAGAATATACTAATTGCAGTCATTTAGATATTTATGAATGTTGATTTATCGTAGTATGTAGTTGGGTCTTCAATACTTAATGAAATGTCTTTACGAGATGTGAATACAGCGCTTGTTAACCCGTCCCCTAGGCTACTTGCTGAGGTGGAGCTGGACAGGCGAGCGTTATTTGTCTGGCTCTACCTGCTACAGTGGTGTTTGACAAGCATGTTAACCTGAGCTGTTGAAGCGCTGAGAAAATCCATTAAAATCTCAACCCATCCACAGATGATGGCTTTTAATGGAAGTTAAAATTCTGTCCGAGCTTGGCTGCAGGTGTAGACCATAGTTAATTATGTTCATCGGCTGCCTGGATCTGAAGGGAAGAGGGGCGGCCGGCTTTCTCCTCGCTGCAAGCAGGCGGGCTGGATGTGGTAGAGGGTGTCTCTCTGTCTCCCTCTCACTCAAACGTGTGAGGATCTCATCTGTACCTGGTGTCTGAGGAACGTGACACGGAGCATTAATCTGCCAGCCTTCTCCTCACTAATGAACTCTGTGAAGAATCCCTTTTAATTAAGTACAGGAGCTCGGGTCGATGCCTCTCCCTCTTCATTAGGAAAAAAGGATTTCTCACGTCTGCCAATGAGAGGTTAAGGACACGTCTTTCACTCCACATTCTGATCTATATAGAGTGAGGCGGAGCAAGTTTACACGGGGCGTTGACACTGAAAATTCTATGGGAGATTAGTTCTGCTTTGTCTCTTGGGGGCACTTATGATGGTCCATACATGTGAGGCATTAGTCTGCCATCTTAACAGAAGAGGCACTTGGGCAAACATTGTTATTTGGCTTTCAGTTGACGTCCAAGTGGATGCAAATCTTGAACCCTTGCCTTAAATGCTAACTGAGTAGTTCTATTGATTTGTTGCGAGGTTCAGAAAGTTTAAGGCAAACTGCTGGTCATATTGTGGGATTGGCAAATGAACTGTGTTACTTTAGTACATTATACAGCTCCTTTTCTGAAGCTTGGCACTGTAAGCTAATTCAAAACTGACCTTTTTATGAGAGTACGGCAGTGTGTATTGTGTCAACCTATCCTCAGCTGCAATAGGCGCAGTGAAGCAGTGCTTGGAATAATGGTTATAAGAGTATCTGTCCATTGCTTCAGAAAAGATGTTCATGGATTAAATCAATTGCCATGGCATTTATCACCTTCCTGAGGCAAGGGGCTGAAAAGCCAGAAAATGCATGTGTAGTTGTTTCGAAGACAAGTAGAACATTTCTTGCACACAGTGAAGGTGTAGACTTTATTTGTGTGATAAAAGGCATTTTCTTTAAAGGAAATATCCATAATGACTCTATAATATGGTTTCATAGGGACTTTTGGAATTTTATCTAATTTTCATTTTGTGTTAGGATATTGAGGGTAGTGTGACGTCTGCAAAATATTAACTGTAATACCAGACTTCCGTTTGGCCTTGACATGGGGTAAAATTTGAGATGATATTGTTCTGGTATACTCGCAGGCGAATGGGGAATGTGTTTTTTTTTATGTTTAAAACTCAACATCTCTTAAAATCAATGGTGCATTGCTTGGACAGAGGCAGTGTGTGTATTGTGACAATGTGTCTTTTTGGGAGTGAACGTACAGTTTCACTCTAACCATGATGATCTGAATGATTTATGGTGGCTCTCTTGCTGTTAGCCACTCGACTGCTTCGTACCGACACATTGTTGGAACGTAACTATTATTCTGCCTGGCCTTCAGGCAAGGAAGAGCATTCATGAAGAATTCAGCTTTCTGCTGGTTGCCGTTAAATGTCTGTCAGCATTTTATGTTGTGCGTCTTTGTGACTACAGGCTATTTAAAGATGAGTGTTTTTTATTTTCTCTCTTTTCATTTCTTCTTTCTCATGTCCTACAGGAAGAGACTGTTGCATTACGGAAGGAGGGGAGTGGGGTGGTCCTAGACTCTCTTATTCCTCATCTCATTGGCATTGATGAAGACTTACTCGGCCCTGGTATCATCCTCTACCATTTAAAAGTGAACAACGTTTTTATTTTAATTATTTTGTTTAGATTAAGAATACAATGCTATTGTATCTAGGGCTGGGCGATATACCGGTATTTAATTTATATCTGTATATTTTCAAAAGAGATTACAACTCTGCTCGCACAAGTTGACACGGAGTGAGCATTTGAAGTGCACCTTTTTTTTTCCAGAGTAGCCAATGAGAGAACAGATACTGAGTTGTTTTTATAATTTTTTTTAAAATGTATATCTTTCATGGAATCCAGTTTGACTATACGTAACGTAAATGTAAAATCTCTAGGAGGGCCGGACTCTGGTTGGGAATGAAGGGTCATGTCGCTGGGATATTGGTGAGTCGGGAAGCATCCTTCCTGGTTATAAATTTAATCACGTGCTGTGTGATTAATTTAAATGAAAATCAGTTTTGGCCTCATTGTACTTGCCCCCCCCCCCCCCCTTCCCTAATTCTCTCTTTCCTGTTGTCTCCCAGTGCTTCATGGTTCAGGGCTTCTAAATGAACACTGTGTGCTTGAGAACTCTGCCGGGACGGTGCAGCTGATCCCTCAGAGAGGTGCACTGTGTCTTGTCAACGGGACGAAGGTGACGGAGCCGTACCAGCTCGCCCAAGGTGAGGACGCTCTTGCTTGTTTTTCATTACCTGTGAGATTCCCCAGGAAATGCCCAGAGATGTCCAAGTGTGCCCTAATGAGCATCACACTCATGTGTGTCTTTCTTTCTACGATGACTGACTTTCATTTCCCCTCACGCATGCTTTGTCCTCCCCATCCCAGAGCTCTGTGACCACAAGCACTTGGGGCACAAGTGGATGTTTCTGTTTTTTCTATTCTAAAACAGTTCCTCTAAGGGTGATGCAAGTTTCTCTTTCTAAACATTTTGAAGGGCGAGGGGCCCTGTACATAAGCCCTAGGCCCTTCATTTTAATTGGCCGATGGAGCCGATAGTGTGGCCGGGTTTGAAGTGGGCTGTAGCATTAACCTTTGAAAGGACAGGGTCACGCTGAGCTCCATGCCCTGCCTCCCAGCTCCAGGAGCTTACTTCTAGCTAGCGTCTCTCTGCCTGTAGCGTATCCGCACCGGCTTGCTCCGGGCAGATGAAGCATTCACACGGAGCCAGGCTGCACAGGGCCTGGCCATGCCGTTCTCTTCTCTAACCATTTCAATTTAGCTGATATCCCCTTCAGTAACGGCTGCATCTGAGGCTATTTTCTTGAACAAATGATAGTAATTTTCAGTCCAGCAGCAGCCAGAATCTATCACAGTCTGCCCTTTCAGGTGCTTTGTCACTCGTCAGAAGTCATTAACAGCGGCAAGATTAGTATTTCTCCCATTGGGGAGAGGAGAATGGAGAGGGGGACCCAAAGAAATCGTGTCTCTGTGGCTTCTATGAGCGTGACACCCACACCCCCCTTAATATCACGCTGGTTCTGTAACTCTACAGGACTTCCCAAGTTGCTCTAGCCTATTTTCTCTGGTAAATCACCCCTCTGGTCCACGCTGGTGCCAATCACATTGGAGATTGTGCTTTTCTTGGCAATTCATTCACTTTACCCCAGTAAAGGAGAATTTGAGAAGAACTTTTGGGCCATTTGTTAGAAGTTCCCTCAAAGTTCAGCATGCAGTCTAGTGTAGTCCCAGAACGACAAGGCTCCCTTGGTCAAAGTTTAGTGTACCATTGCTATTTATGTGTGGATGCATGATGTATTCTCTCCACACCTACAGTAATGGGGCTGCTGCCGTAGTGGCAGGCTTGCAGCCCTATTAATGTCACTAGCATTTCTCAAAACGCGCATTTCTCCCTCTGCTGGTTTCTCCCCATGTACATCGAGTGCACTGCAGTGCATAATTGTACAGCAAATGCAAATCGTCGCTGCTGTTGTTGCAAACGTTTGTCACTGCTCTAATGCCTGTTGATTGTCACATCTAGGGGACATGATACAGCTCGGGAAAGGGACGGTGTTCCGTTTCAACCACCCCACAGAGGCTGCCCAGCTTCGCGAGAAACGCAAGGTACAGTGCTCTGTGTGTATATAACCCCTGCAAAATGCCACAAACGAGCCATATTTCTGCCAAAACATGCATATTTAATTCATACGCTGAGTTAATATGCCCCCTGAAGGGGCCAATATATCAACTTAATTTAGTATGAATTATTTTGTCAAATCTAGAATGTCAAATGTATTATATGCGTTAGTTATTCAGTAATGGTGTTTTCCCTAAATTCTATTACAAGTTGAAAGAAAATAACCCAGACTGTAATGTCAGTTGAATTGATTCCCTTTTTTAAATAAACATTTTTATTGCATTTATAGTTGAACATTTAAAACATTATTAGATTTTTATGCGAATTATACCATTATTGAAAGTTACTCTAAAATACGTTTTCTTTGTTTGCTGAATATCATTTGTTAAAGTAGTTAAAATGATGTATGTAAATATTATAGCAATAGATTTATTAAATTTATGCATTGTCACATTTACAAACAAGCAAATAAAAAATATAACCAATAATTGAATTAACAGGCTCCTCATTATATATAATTAAAGTGGCTAGTGTTCACGCCTAAGTGCAATGTTTTCTGTTTTCAGAATGGGCTGCTTTCTTTCAGCCTGTCCATGACTGACCTGTCCAAGTCTACTGAGAACATGGCCAAGGTGATGCTGCTAAATCCAGGGTAAGCTTTGTACAGATGTGTGCGCATGCATTGTGACTTGGGTCTAATTGATGGCACTCATCTGAAATGTAGTGCACCCACCTCAATCTTCAGCATGGCCGCTTATTGCGCCGCATTTGTCTTGGTGCAGAGAACAAATGAGAACCATAAATCATGGTTGCGTCCCTGTGAGAGGAAGTGGCAAGCTTGCGCATAAAAACAAACCATTGGAAACCTGGTCCATAGTGAACCATTATGGCAGGATAGAGCAAAAAAATCAAGTTAGAAACAACTGAAACAGAATGTCCATCTGATATAATGGCGTGAGATGGAAATATCGATATTAGAAAGAAATTGGTCTGGAAGCCTCTGCTAGATTCATGTGTCCAGGTGTGGATGGGCCATTCTTCAAGGTTTTAAATTTTTGTTTGTTTTGCCAATCTGTAGTTAAAGCGCAGTAGCTGTCTACAGCTGCAATGGATACTGTGTGCTACAGTAGCAACGTGGACATGCATAATGGTGGCACGCTGTGTTTGACCAGGAGAGGAATGGCTGCTTGGCACCCAGCATTTTCAGCATGGGCAGACGTTTTACATTTGGCCTTTTCTCACCTACTCTTTAACCTTGTGCAGGAAACACTATTCCATCTTGTTGGAAGCCTGGGAGAATAAAGATGCCATGTTTCTTGTGAAAGGTGGCCCAAACAAAGTCAAATACCATATAATAAATGCATTTATGATGCATGCTTGAATGTGTGTTCTACAAAATCTTGTGACCCCACTGGGGGTTCCGTCTCCTAGACTGAGAACCAGTGAGGTATTAGTCTCAGCCTCTTCCTTCAATTAGCACTGACGCATATACTGTACCCCTGTAAGCTCCACACACGACTTTCAGGAAGATACTGTATAGTCTTTTTTTTTTTTTTTTTTTTTCTTTTTCATTGGCTGTTGGCAAGTATGGATCTGTAATTTCCTGTCCGACGCTACTGCACTGCTTTAAAACAAAAAAAAAAAACCCTACACATTTTCCGGGTTTACAAGAAAACGGCTAGAGTCCTAATGAGTTTTCCAATGAATTCCTCAAGTTTAATGTCCTACTTCGTCATTGAGTTCAGTTGGTCAACATGCACGTCAGTCAAAATACCTCGCTTGCAAAGTAGATGGGTACTAATGCAGTTAGCCAGCGCTGTGTCCCAGACTTTACATATATAAAGTCTGGCTGCGAGACTAGTGAGGTATGGACACAAACTATGTGAAAGGATACCACCCTAATAGGTAGGTTATGAGCGCTCCCTGCAGCACAATTGGCTGTTGTCCTGAGATGTACTCAGTCCTGACCAAAGCTAAACACCAAATTGACTTACCTTTTTGACCATAGGGCTCTTAAGAGCTCGGCTCTCCTGAGATCGTGCTTATAAGAAGAAAAACACAATGATATTGTCACTCCAAAGCCTCCCACTTCCAACTTAAGTGCTCTTGGTGCAATCTTACCTGTGAAACTATGATCTGAAGGCTGTGACTTTTGTCCCATTAGTTTAGTTTTATTTTTTATTACTGTTTTCTTTCCATAATGTACTTGACAGATTTTGCCATGCCTTGCTATTGCTCAGCTTCCAAAAGAGGTACAGTGTAAACTATGAAAAGACAAATGTCGAGTATAGGACTTCACAGCAGGCACACTTTGTGTACAGTTACAATTCAACACGTCGGTCATTTCTGGATATACAGTTCTTGGCCTACAAGATGTCAAATAAAAGCTGCAGTCATCAATGCAGTTTCACAACTTTGGAGATGAATGATGGTGATTTTCAACAGTGTGTATGTGTGTGTAAAAAGCAGACAGGCTGAGTTTGTAAATACTGTAGACCACTACAGAAACTAGAGTGTTGAGGCGAACAGTACTTGGTACAGTAGCTATTTAACAATGAGAGAGATTTGCGGGGGAACATCGCTGAAGGCTCTACCATAGTATTTATAGATTACAGCTGGACATTGAGAGTAGCATTCTCAGTTTGTCTGTTTGTCTCAGTTTGTCAAACAATGCAAGTGGTATACTCCTGTTTTTGTTATGCACATTAAGCTAAAAAGTTAACTGTGAATATAAAGATCAAAAAAAGTCGGTTAAAGTTGAGAGAATGATTTTATCTTATATTTTCGTGTGTGCGCACAGGAGGATTGAGAAGCAGGAGAGCCCAGACATCAAAAGACGGGCAAAGCCCTCAGAAGAGAGCGTCTCTCCCTGTCAGCGGAGGGGGACAGAGGAGCTATGGCATATGAGAGGCGTGGCTCTGTGTCATTCCACTGTCAGGCCGCCATCAGAGCAGCATCAGCCTGTGAAAGACGCGGTTGGCGATCAAAGGTCTGCATGCAGTCTCGGAGCCTTCGCCTTCAGCCGCTCTTCTCCAAGACATCATGTGATTTCAAGTCATCGTTCCTCTATTTACTTGTGGTGTGACCAGAATAAACGAGCACAGTCTTTATTGATCTGTAGAAATCCGTAAATCGGCAAGAGGAGCTATGCTCGGTTTATTTTTTTATTTTTTATTTTTTTCCTCCTCAACCTCTTGTATTACAAATTTGACATTTGCTGTCATAAATCCTTTTAAGTTTAGTTTTTGCCAGCTCCACAGTGGTGAATATTCTATGTAAATCCTCAAATCTACATGTGCAGATTCTATTTAATTTCACAGCTAGTTGAGTGGCTCTAATCTTACCCCCTCCCATTTGGGGTGTTTGCTATTCAAATGTGTGTTTTTTTTTCTCCCGCCCTCTCCCTGTTGTACCACGAGCGAAAATAATGAAATTGCTTTAGAAAACAAAGATTCGCACCATGCATTAGTCGACTATGAAGCCAGTTGGGCTGTGGAACCAACCTCGCGTATCATTAGAACACTTTTTTGTAATAATAGAACAGCATAATGTATTACTTATCTTCTGTATTCCTGCTCTCTGCAGGATGGATCTGCTGACTGAGGTGAATGCTGAGCCCAAACTGCCAGACAAGGCTCCTCTCCCTCCCTCGTGGGAGGTGACTATGGTGTGTGTGTGTGTGTGTACATGTGTACATTCAGTTGGATGACCTACTGTAAACGTTTTGTTGATTTGGATAGGATGCATGGGGGATGCAAAGGTACTTCTGTTGTTACACCTCCAGGAATCATTATTTGTGCCCCTGACATAGCTGTCACGGCTGGGGCCAGCTGTGGAGAAGGGTGCAAGTCTGGCTTCTTTGTAGGCTCAGTGAGTGTGTGGCACTGAGGAGTGCTTCAACCCAAAACAATGGGGAGATTCTGACCACATCACACAATACCTACGCTCTAACTGGCTGGAGCAGCTATTTATGAAGCACGAAATGCTCTTTTCCCTTGGCTTGTTTATGGACATATTTCAAACCTATTACACTTTCCTGGAGGGTTTTCTAAGGACATTTTCATATTTTAGACTGTATGGCAATGAAGGCAATAAAAAGGTTCAGTTCTCAATTTATTTTATTGAAAGGGTAATATAGAAAAACTGAAATGATTGAAATGATTCTCATTAAATGTAAAGCTGTGTTTATCCCCTCCAACTTGTTCTCTCCTTCTGTAAATTAGGCCACAGCAGAGCGATGCCCCGTCTCTCACTCTGCTTGTGAGCTGGACGGAGACACTCTGCGGGGCGGCGTAAGCACCAGGGAAGGCCCTGAGCGGAAGAGGGCCGTGTCTCATAAATCAGGGTCGGCCGCCACGTCTAAGAAGCTGTGGCGGAGAGCAGAGGCTGGGGCGGAGTACTGCCGAGGAGGGGAGGGCCGGTCTGGGGACGCCAGCCTCCAGCAGACAAGTGTCCTGGGCCCGGCTGATGGATGTGGCGCCGTGCCGGAGGGGGCCACTAATGAGAGCCAAGGCGTGCCGGCAGACTCTGGCGGGAGCTCATTAGGCGGCGCATGCCACCTGCAGAGCGCAGGAGGAACTGCCATTTCCGCCGCTGTCCTCCCACCGGCCACTGCTCGCTCACCGCTCTCCGGGAAGCCTGGCAGCAGCTCTCGGCCCAAGGGGGCTGCCTCGGACGGCCCACCACGCTGCGCGGGGCTCCGAGGCGTGAAGAGGAGCCGGGAACGGGAGCAGCCCGCCTCAAGGCCGGGCTCCCTGGTCACATGTGAGGAGCAGCAGGCATCCAGGCCGGGCTCCCTGGTCACATGTGAGGAGCAGCCCGCCTCCAGGCTGGGCTCCCTGGTCACCAGAGTGTCCTGGATGTTCCAGGGTGCCGGGCGTCTCCTGTGGAGCTCCCCCGGGATGTTGCCGCAGGCCGTAGGGGGAGGTCTGCAGCCCGCGGGGGCCCGCTGGTCCCGTCGGGTGGTCTCTCTGGTCAGGGAGAGCCAGGTGCTGGCGGTGGTGAAGGACAGCCAGGTGCTGTCGCTAATCCTGGAGAGCCAGGTGTTCTCTCTGGTGAAGGACAGTCGCGTGTTGACGGCGGTGAATGGATTGCCGCTGATGCAACACTTCCACGCAGCGCTAGCCAAGGACCTGCGCACAGCTGTGGAGGATGCGGGCAGCCCCAAGACATTAACCCTGTCCCTGACACAGAGCGGCGCTGCTGCCGTCACGCTAACGGAGGATCTCTCTCTGATCCAGGACACCATGTGTATAGGGGAACTAGAGGTCCCAGAGCAGTGCAAGGTTGACGTGCACTCCAAATTAGGACAGAGCGAGGTCGATGGGCCTGACCGCCGTAGCGGTGAGCCCGAAGAGACCTGTGCCGGCATAGAGGACGCCACTCGACGCCCGCCGAGCTCCAACGTCACTTCAGAGCTCTACAGAAGCCTCCCGACGGTGGAGATCTTCCGTCAGAAGCTGGTGCAGTTTCCCCCCGCCCTTGCCAGGCTCCAGTCCATGTCCCTGCACAGCCTGGTGGACGAGTTGCAACCCCTCATCCCCGCCTCAGTGTTCAACTCCCAGAAGATGGTGGCCCTCTACTGGCTGAGTGCGGCCAAATGCAGCCATCCCCAGCCCCGGCCCGCCCTGGCGATCCTACTGGCGTCGGGCCTGTACACGGTGACCTCTGACCTGGGCTCGCTGCTGCTCTTCCACCACCTGCCCCTGCTGCGGCTGCGGGAGGTTCACGTGGGCCTGGCGGGCCAGAGCGTGCGCGTGGCGGGCGCCACGGAGGAGAGTGTCCTGGGCCTCTACACCTGCAGCCAGGCGCTGACCAAGGAGCTGTGTCGCTCGCTGCTGGCCGCCGCCTGCCCCGGGGACGGCAGGCCCCTAGAGCACCCCCTGCTGGGCGGAGACCTGGAGGAGATGTCCCTGCGCTCGCCGGCCCACGTGCCCGACCTGCTGCTGGACGCAGGTTTGAGGGTGTGCTGCGACTTCCAGAAGACGCTGGTGGACCTGACTTACCTGCTGCACTGCAACATGGGCCACGAGGAGAGGCCCCGTGTGGGCGACGTGCATCTCCTGCTCTACGCCACCGTGAGGGTGTGCGTCGGCTCCCTCGCGGAGGGCCTGGCGCAGCTCCTCCTGACAGACACTCACGTGGGCCTGGTGCAGGAGGACGCAGTGTTCCACCCGCCTCCCCACTCCGTCGCCCTGGAGCCCCGCAGCACCCGCTTCCAGCACGTGAGCGTCCGCGTGCGCTCGGCCGTGATGTGCGTGGTGGCGCACGGCGCGGCCAGGCTGGATCTAATCCTGCCCGCAATGGCGGCCAGGGGTCACCCTGACAGGGCTGCTGCTGTTGCTGTACCCCCTCCACAAGCCACCAATCCATCTCCACACACTGAAGTGTGGAAATTAACTTTCAGTTGCTCTGGCGAGGCAGCCTGCCTGATTAATCACTTGTCACATGTCTGATCAGGGGAGCGGACAGCCAATAATGAACAGTCCTGCCAACTGGCTCACACAAGCATGGAGCAGCGGCTCTTCTGTCTGACGCAGCAGAATATGACTCCACCATATTATTACAAATTAACATTTTATTTATATGGAAATTATGACCCTTTGCTGCTTTGATATGCTTGTCTAGATTTTTATTAACTCATTTTAATTTCAAATTAATTTAGCACTTTATTTTCTTGGTAACATTTGAATATTTGCATGTCAAAATGTTCCTTAATTAGGTTTTGGATGACCAGACTATCTCAACACTGGGAGCTAGCAACCTTTTTAGATACAATAAAACATTCCTGTGATTGTCAAATATTATATTATAAGTCCTCTCAGCGTGTCTGTCCATTCCTAATCAGCTCTACCGTATCTGAATTAAGCTATAAATGTGCATAGGAATACTAATTTTGTGTAATACATTCTTATCTATTGTTTAATGTTATGTTTATACATGTTTGTAGTGATAATAAAATGTAAGTTTAAGGTGATGTTTGTGTGTGATGATGATCCAGTTTTTACTGTTAAAATGCTGATTTAACAGTTGATTGGAAGAAGCTGCAGCTGTCACAACTCTAACTTCTAATATCCGCTTTCTATCATTTATTTTGCTCCCCTATTTCTTTGCTCTTTCTATTTCCACACCTCTTGTCAGACGTTAGCTTTTGCACTTGGTTGCTCTTTGTCCCCTATGAGTCATCTCCGGCTATCAGGAGGACCCTACACAAACCAGTATTTCCCCTCTGCACCAGTGGAAAATACATGCGTAGCGACTGAGGTCAAGCTGAGCTGCTTTCAAGCTACTCTCAACGCCCTGTGGAATTAAACTTGGCCTTGGCAGTCAACACTGTCCACCCGGGATTGGCATTTCATTATGCTGCACTTGGGTCGATGTGACTGCATGCAACTTGGGTCATATTCAGTTGAGTTGGAGGCAATGACTGTGTTGCTCTTTGTCTTGCCTGAGTGTTCCCATCAAGCAGGCAAAATTATACAGAGACAATATACTGCAATCAGTGCTCTTGTCTGCTCCACTGGCAAGGGGAGATATGGACTTGAATTAAAACACACATCATATCCTGAGCGTGGAGGGCTGTTGGAGCTGGGATGATGGTGTGGGGATGTGAAAGGTTTTTCTTCCCCTTAAGACATTTAATTAGCACCGATGCCATCCATGGTGAATCATGTCACCTAGTGAAGAAAAGACAGGGAAATACGTAACCTAATACAGCATATTAAAATTAGACTGATGGTCATACGTGAAGGCAAATATTAGAATTATGGTTTTAATTTTCCACTGATTCATTTATAAATTTCCGGTTTGTGTGGAGGCTAATATATTTCAAATGTTTTCACAGGTTGTGAAAGGTTTAATATGAATAGAAAGGAGAGCTGTCCTTTGGTAGATAAGACTATAAATTGGGCTTGTAATTGAAAACAAGAAGGGATTCCTCTGTTTGAAATTAGACTTGTACATCCAACACAAATATGAAGCCATAAAGCAGTATGATGTGTGTTTCTATGCAGTCTTCTCTTAGGATCATACTGAGAGGAACCAATCTTTATGGCTATACTATTTGCATTCATTTGTGCAGATTAACAATTGAGCATTGCTGAGTAACCTATATAAATACCAAATTAAACAAATTCATTATTAGGGAATCGGACCATATATTATTTGGTGTTTTAAACCGTGTTATTTGAGAGTTCAATCAAGGTTTGAGAATGGGCAGTGCTTGATCGGCTGCTATTTGCTCACTGTGACGGTTGTCAGTAGAGTAGTGCGCAGCCTTTCAGGCTATAGGGAGTACAGACACAGTCAATGTTGTGAATCTTTAATCAGCAATCTACTTGATTTCCCACTGGGTTCTCTGGCCGCAATATGTGACATCATGGACAGTGCATTGAGTATCATTTGTTTCCCGCCTAATAACGTGAAAGACACCCAGTCAATTCTCTTGTTAGCTGGTTGTTAATAGGATTAGTGGTTTCCCAGGTTTGTCTTCCAACATGTTTCTGTTTGTTATGATAGTTACAGAAAACTTAAATGTTTAAGTCTGCTGTAAAGCTATTAAACTAAAAACAAAAATAAACTAATAGGTACAGTGTGTCAACATGAAAGGATGTTTTATGAGGCAAAACGTTGCAGTCCCTAGTTACAAATTAAATCTGGACCTGGAATAAAATGTGTGCCTAACATTTTGCATTAATTATTTCCTTAAGGAAAAGCAAACCATTTGGCATGGAATCATTACACATCTGATTATTCATTGTCTCATTTAGGTGTCATTAGGACTGATTTGGATGTCCAACTAGTGGCCAACACTACTGTACAGCATATATTTGTATTATGATGTCCAAGTACGTATTGTTTTACATGCCTTTGTACATACATTATCTGTATCATCCAAACAAAGGGTACACTTGTTTTACTATTTCCTCTAATAATATAATTTGTATGATGATTTGGTAAATTACATTTTTTTTTATTCAGGTCGCATGAGCAATGTTGATTATTTATGGATAGTTTGTGGGTTCATTATTTAATAAAATCAGTTTCTTGATTTCACTCATGTGGATCCAAGCTTTACAAGTTTGGTTCCACATGATTGGACGTTTCCAAGAGTTCGGTATAAACATCCCATTGTTTTTAATTCGTTTCAATCAAAAGCAGCACCATGTAATTAACTGCTGCCTAATGAGGCCTAGTGTGTGCCAACAAGAAGAGTTTTTTAAGCCTCTGATGGAATTTGTTGGGGGTGAGTCTCAAAGGAAACGCTCACAATGGCAACCTGAATGTCACTGGCATCTTTTGAGTCTCGCTCATTTATGAGTGTCTGTCCGCAGGCCAGAGAAATTTCAATGCCCTTTAAAAGGATGATTTTGTCACACAGTGTCATTTTAAATTGGACTCTACTCTGTTTTCATCCCCCTTCACGACCCTACCCGCTTTTGGACCTCACATGAGTTTCATTAGCATTTGCAGGAACTGTGAGACATTTGCCACCATGGATTGTGACAGATTTCACAAGCTCAATTTTACTGTTGCCCTAGGGGGGAGAAGCAGAGCTCGCCATCTGTTGATTGTGACTGTACCCGGCAGATCCTTAAGAGGGCTGCCATTTTTGCCACGGCTCCAGTATAAAATAAAATCAACTGGGGATTGTTTTGTGTTAGGTCTTAACATAAATAAATAAATAAATAAATACATAAATTAGGAAACATTGTGATCTCCAATTAATTGAAAACAGTGATAATAAAACATTGACATAGTTGCTTTAGTCTTTTTGAGTAGAATGACAACCAAGATAGGGACTGTATTACAAGCACAGATATAGAAAACTAGGCAATAAGGTAAAGGATCCAAAACATGGCTTCTGTGAAATGTGTCTCTCTGACACCATGAATAATGTAAGACTCTTGTAAGAGCATAGCATCACTACTAAAGAGCTTACCACCATTTAGAGGAATGACAAATAAAAGTGCATTTTCCTGGGGTATCGTTAAAGGTAAACCTTTCGATTTGTTACTGGAATTGCCTGTGCGGTTGAAACCAAGCATTGAAAATGCCCCTCCTATAAAACTGAATGGCATGCACTCCCCTCCACTCCCCCATGACACCATTCTCCACTCCTCCCCTTTACAGCTGACCACACTTAAATGAAGAGTTTCAGAATATGCACTGAGGCTGAGCCAGGGCAGGCATCTGCATCTAAAGTATGCATTATGATTGCTAAACGTCCTTTAATAAGAGGTGACGAACTGCAGCAAGCTGTAGACAAGTAGTTGAGTAGCTGAGTGGATGTGCTCTTGAGTGACTTTTCTGTCTCCAATAGAAGTGTCAGTTCATTGTTAGCTGGCTGATGTAACACTGGGTGATGAGGATTGCTGATAGTCAGATGGTGTTGCTACTTGCATTTGCAGCTCATGTCAGCGCGGTTAATTTAGAAAGGCTCTGGCAGATTTCTATTCCTCTGGCAGCTGGGTTTCAACTTCTCAGTTCATTATGAAGCAAATGATTGTGCGTCTGCCGTGTTAATGCTGATTCAATCGCAGCCCATGTGAATGGAGCACTGTTAGGTTAGATTAATAAATTGTTCACAACAATAGTTTGATTTGTCCTCTTTCTTCCCAATGTAGCAGCTTTTTTTATGACATTTCCCACAGATTCCATCGCATTTTTGAACGAGTAAGCATAATGTTAATTGCCTTACACAAAGCTTTTGTATAGTCTGTAAGCTTTCTCAATATTCATCAGGTCACAATGTGTTGAGACTTCACTATGAATAGAAGCAGCGATGGTGAATAAGGTCCCAGCTACCATTGCTTTCCATTGTGGCTTTTGAGTTCATTGTTCTGCGTGTGTGCCTGTTGTGTTGATGTGCCTGATTCTATTTCCAGCTGACCGGGGAAAAACACAAAATGAGCGTATTTCGCTTCATAATGTTTCAACAGTGTGCTGTTGAAAGTTTGATTAACAGCATCTATTTTTGTATTTCAGCAGTGTCAGGTGCAGAAGTCACTGGCAGCCAGACTGCCAAAATAAGTTCATGTGATGTAACAGAGAGAAAGAAAATATTCGGCAGTAGGCCTATAGGTTGTAGTCACTTCATGGCCTGTCATTAGCCAAGAATATGAACTGGACAGTGTTATCTGAAACTATCATGTTTTTTTTTTTCAAATAAATAAATACATAAATAAATAAATACTAGTATTTAGTGGAGTATTATTATTCTGCAGTACGACAAATCAGTGAAGCAGTATTGTGTATGGTTTGGAACCCGACGACGAACTGCCACGCTTGTGATGAGTTCAATCACAGAGGGTCTCGTCCCCCCAGGGTCTGACACACTATTTACGACGCACCGACTGACGGAGAGGACAAGGCTGTTTTACAAACCTGCTGCATATTACTTTTATGGGGAGCGGATGTGAGCAATGACAGAAAGAGCTGGTCCAGACTGCTGATTCTGCCCCGTGTGAGCTTCTTCACTGCGGCTCCTATTTCTGGGGCTTACATCTCCCGCATGGTGCCATTAATCATGCTGCACAAGTTAAGTGTTACTGCAAGTGTTGCCGTGTTATAAATTGCATGGAAATACATAATTAGTTAGCAGCAAATCCATTTTACAGTCAGTTTTTCTGAAAGGTCGGTAATCACAGCCGTGGACCTTCTATGGGTCCGGCTCGAGTGAGGTCCAATTCGCACCTAAAAGAATAGCAAAAGGGACTTCCACTTTCAGCGTCCCGCTGCCTGTTCCATCATTGCGGTAGCACGCTTGACTTATTAGATCAGCTAAACAGTGTTTAGGCAACACCTTGGCGGCAGGAGCTCCCGTGTCTCTTTTAAGTGGTGCTGAACTCCAATAAGCAGCGCACTGTGGAGCTGTCGGGCCCTGCGCTCATACAGAGGATTTATAATGGGCTGTCCTTCATCCATGTCGAGCTACAGCCAAGACATTGTATATCGCCCACTCCCTGCCAATAGAGGTGGTTTTATCCTGCTGTCGTGCTCACTAACACTAACACACACACACACACACACACACACACACACACACACACACACTCACACACACACTGACTTGTAGGCCCTACTTCTTTGTCACTCATTGAATTAGTATTTCTATACTAATTTTCTGAAACGTTTCACCAACCTCTATATCAATTGAGAGCTACTGTATGAGTGGGGTTGTTTTGCGTAAGGCACTGGGAGGAGTTCACTCATTATGCTGGGTGCTCCCAGCCCTTCCTCAGGGCCTCAGCCCAAACTAGGACTATTTCCATGTAATTGGTGCTGATTTGACTTGAATTTAGATGTAGCCCTTGCTTTATGAATGGAGGGAACAGGGCACACCATGTCCCACACTACAGGTGGCAAATTATTCCTCAGAACCCCCTTAACACTCAGCGAAGAGCAAAGCTGCCATAAAGGCAAAACAATTTGTCCAACATAACTGGGTTCCCTCAGGACTGTCTTAAAGTGTTAAATGACCTGGGCGAAGCCAGTACTAATCCACAGCAGGGAGTTATGCAGGCGTGGATGGCTAACACTTACAGCATGCGCAAAGCCATTTGAAGACTCTTTATGCAAATTTAAGGTGATCTGATTTTTCTTATGGCTTAGTTTACTGTCTCTCTCAGCCCCTGGAGACTCTCCCAGTCAGTACCATCATTCTTACAACCTGTACTGGCATGCCGGCATATTACAGGGGTGTGAGTAGCCATGAATACATTGGAATATGTTTAGCTTCACATTCAAGCTCATGCAATTAGAGGCCCTTTTTGTCAATTTAGTTTTTGAATTTCAATGCTTTATTGGCACATGAGGGTAACTGTTGTTACATGAACAAGTTGATATCAGGATGCATCTACGCATACTGAATACTGTACGCATTGTCATGTCTTCCACAGACCTAAAGTGTAATACATATTAGCCTTATGCTTACACATCTTGTGAATTTCAATGTATTATACTTGTTTAAATTCTTAACTTTTGTTAAAAAGGTAACTATATCATCACCTAAATATACTGTAAGTCAGCAAATATGATATATCTGGCAACAACATATTAGCATGCAAAGCTCTCTGTTACTGTGTTAATATTTATTTTCAATCATCTTATTTTGTGAAATTAAACTGCACAGCATGTAAACTGTGGACAAATACTATATGCTACTACTACATTGATTGGACTACTACTACCAGAGCATTATGTTATATGTTAGAAGTATGTTAGAAGACATTCAAATGATTACAATGGAAGTCAATAGAGGATGAAAACACTTGCAGTGTTGGGTAATGCACCTGATGATTAAGCAATGGATGGCGATCACCATCTAAGGACTTAATTGAGGTAAGGAAGCTATATAAATTAGTTTTTACATAAAATATAAATATGAGTTTATCCAGAGCCAATGCTGAAATGTATGTATTGATTTTGAATCTTTTTTAGTATTACAAATTTAACAGATATCTTACAAACTCACATAATCATCTTTTAAATTTGCATCATTCCGATATATTTCTAAATTCGTTCATTTTGAGAATGTACATTCTACCATCGTAAACAGGTATACAATGTACGAGTACCACTTTTACGACAGCAGGGGGCAGCAGTAAGCCATAGCTGTTATCTTTTTCTCTTCACCTCTCTCTCTCCCTCTCTCTCCCTCTCTCTCTCTCTCTCTCTCTCTCTCTCTCTCTCTCTCTCTCTCTCTCTCTCTCTCTCTCTCTCTCTCTCTCTCCTCATAAACAGTATTGTGGCCTGCCCCTCCAGACATCTGCTCGGGTGTAAAGTGAATGAATAAATAAAAACAAAGGCCCGTGAATGGCACACAAGAATTTATGTTGCATGGAAATATATATTCTGCCCCGATATTATAATCCTTATTGGTACATTTATGGTTGTGTCAGCATTTACGTGCGATTTGTGTTCTACGTCGTCATATGTTCGTAAAATCGAAATAAATGTTTCAAGGAAGCATATAGGCCTACAAGGAGAGCAGGCGGACACAGGGTTTGCTTCTGTGTAGTCTCGCAGAGCCAGTCTTTAGGTACGTAAAGTCTGGACGGACCTTATAATATAGAGTAGTAATATGTCTGGCTGGCACACAGTGCTGGCTAAAACTGCGTCAGAACCGTAGCCTACTACCTACAATATAATGATATGGTCAATACACTTGACAAGCGATGGACAGCCCAACTCCTCCTTGTTTTGTAACCTGCTGTTCGGTTTACCGCCATTCTACATGTTCATTGAACTTGTAGCGAACGTTCCACCATCCTGAACGCAGGGTCTATCAATACAAACATGTGAGTGACAAAGCTGACAGCCAATGGAAATCGACAGTGTTACTACACGAAAGTCTGAGAGTCCCATGTCGAGTTTACAGGGTATCAGACGTTCAGCACAATAGTGCTAATGAACGAGGCTGAGACTAGGTTCTGGGTCGTACAGCAGACCTGAAAGATAAAGTAGAGCTGTAGCGTGACAGCCAGTCGCTGTACAAGACACAGAACACATCATTAATTAATGCTGCTGAGAGTGTGAAGGGAATCGATTCGCCCCCACAAGCACGAGTCTGCACGACATGCACTAACACCCTCCATCTAACTTGCATGAGGATGGGGGTCTTTCTTCAGTGTGCTCACCTCCAGTTAAATCAACCATGATTGTTTTCAGTGCCAGGCAGTAGGCTATTCTGCAGCAACATTTAAATATTGAAATTGCCTCTGTTTCGTTTCAGGACCTTTCTATTTTTCATGTCTCCTGTTTGTTTGTTTATTTATTTATTTATTTATTTATTTATTTATCTATCTATCTTTCCCCAATATAGACTATAGGCTACTCATTGTTCCAGTAGAGCCTTCTGGGCGTGGCTTGATTCAAGTGGTTGTTTCTGCTGTGTTCACCCCACCTGTGTGTGTGGTGTGTATGTAGCCTACACAGGAGGAGCAGCCAGCCAGACAGCTGGCTCTTTCTGCCCCCCCTCCTCCCACACACACGCACATCTCAGTGGCGTTGACTGGCGAACTGTGACCAGCCTCTCACCCACCTCCTCCACGTTCTTCTAGACCTGCTCCTTTGCTCCAGGCCCTTGGATCCACACGGCGTATGGATCTGTCCAGCCATGGAACCACGCTCAGACCAATTAGAATCTGTCACCAGCTGGGTCTCTTCCTCCTTCCAAGTCCCCCTCCCTCATCCATTCATCCCCGTACCCTAGTGCAGTGGCTTCACGCTCCAGTATCACACAATCAGACCCTCTCACGCCTGCAATCATGCCAGGCTGATGGGCATGCTGTCCCTGAGGCACGGATGGAAGAAAGCCTTAGTGACAAGCCTCCTGTCTGCGGATGCCGCAGGTGCACAGTCGTACAATTACACGTGCACATGCCGTGACAGACAGAAAGACATACAATATTGGGCAGGCTACATGCAGACAGACACAAATGCATGCTTTATGTGCTGATGTCAAGATAACCAGTTTGGTCCTAGTTTTCTCTGGTAGGTACGGATAGAACAACTGGCAAGCCGTGGATGTATTCAGTGCTATCTTTTGAATGTGGCTTTCAGGACAATCTTGTGACTGTCAAATAGAGGCGTGTATTATTTTAACTTATACTTAAAGGTTCTCTGTGTATAAAATGACCATATTCTCCAAACCATTACGGGTCAGAGTTTCACCAGAAAATTGTGGCATTGTTAGTTCACCCTCAGTTCTTGCCAATTTCTCAGTCAATCCGCTTACATGTGTCCCCACACACAGTCTAACAGTAAACGGTCTAATAGTCATACAGTAAAAAAACAAGCCAAAAGTGATTTAGCCACCAAGGCTAGTGATTAGGCTATAACATCAAGGAAGGAATAGCACAGTTCAACTGAACGGCTTAAACACTGAGAGCCAACAATAATGCTATTTTATAATATCAACAAGAAAACAGCCACAGTCAGCCAAACACTATCAACGCCATATGGAACGGTAGGTTATGGTTTGCAGGAAACTCTAATGCGTCGGAGGCAGTGACCGTGTGCCAGACGACAAGAAACACAAAAACAAGGGAATAGCCTTGCTCGGCATTAAGTTACTGGTAGGCCCCAATCACACAGAGACGTGTAGCTAGAAACACCTCGCTAGCAACACCATTGTTTTCCTATGGTACTTCTCTTGCGCACTGCTCGCAGCAATCTCTTTGACCCAGGCAGCCAATCTCTGTGTGATCGGGGCCGTAGACAGAAAACAGAACACACAGTCGCAGCATGGCAAAATAGTAACAGCAAAGGAACGCATTATAAACTACAACCTACATGATACTACCACACAACTGTAAACAAACATATTTTGGGGTGTGCTTGGGACACACAATGGTGCGCAAAATGGCATTGAATAGTCCAATGAGATCATAATGTCACATTTGCATTAATAGTGGTTTACAGACGGACTTCACTTCCTCATGCAATTTGCGCTTGTTTACAACTACTTTTCTAGTAGCTGATTCCAATGCACAACAATATTTGTGTAATTGAGATTCTCTGGTAAGACATTTTTTTAAATTACTTTGAACAGTAAAGCAATGAGATGCAAGCAGGCAGTAGATCTCAGCCATAGATCATGTGTTTTTTTGTGTTTGTTACTGCCTGTAAGCTAGTGACTCGCCTTGCCCCTTGAGGTACAAAGTGGTATTACAAGGTTTTGAGGGTCCAGGCCGGAATTATCTTTTCATTTCAGAAAATATCTCTACAACGCAGTACATAGAGGTCTTTGACATATCATCTTAACCAATATTTTTTAAACCTCTCTTCATAATTTTGGTTGTTCTTTTCATGTTTAAAAAAAAAAAACATATTACACGAAGCACCTTTAACCTAACCACATCGTCGCCTCATAGCACAGCAGTGGTGTGGCGTGCTGCTGTTTATGTATTTGATCAATAAACCAGGAAATCCATGCTTTTAACATCCATCATCAAATGTCTCCAAAATAAATGTCTCTAGTTTAAAACACCTCCTTGTGAACCACCGCAACGCAAACAATCACATTAATAGCATTCAATAGCCTATACATTTCAGATGATCATCAGATTGGCCTAAAAGGCACCCTCTAAAATGTATTGCATTGTTCAGTTAAATGTCCAAAACAATTCAGACATCTCAATACTGTTCCTTGCAAGATCCCACATGTATCTGAACACAGCCTAACTGCTCCATTCTGCTCTCCTGCTGTTGGTTATTGTTTGAACGGGATACACTTCTGATAGAATTAGTTACACATATAAATATGTTTGTAAAAGGCTTTGTTATTGAGCTAGAGCAATTATTATTCTCGCTGTGTGATTAAGTTCAGCTTCTCGCACACATAGTTAAGGAACTGCAGATATATTGTTTAAGAAATTTAGCAGGAAATCATTAAAAGAGAGCTTTCTGTTACCTGAAGAACATGTGTTGCTTTAGAATTAAAATGTCATACCTTGCCTTCTTGCGACTAAGCGTAGCTCAATTTTGCTGAACATCTGATTTATCTTTCCGACTTTTTGATATGCATATGTTTTGTAATGTTGCTATTCACCTATTGTGTTTTTAGTTATTGCCAAGCTGCCAATCTGTGCAGGTGAGACACATGTGGTGTCTGGAGCCCATTTGAAAGGTGACTGGTGGCTGTTAGCTTCTAGCTAACTTTTGCATGTCAGTGCTGGTGACAGGGCGCGCTCCTCCTCCTCTCCCGAGGCTCCTCTTTTGTCCTCTTGTAGCCGCCCCTCCACACGGCTTGTTTTAGGCACAAGCAAAGGCAGTAATTGATTTCACTCTCCTCTCTGATTCAGGTCCCGCCTCTTAGGCGTCGCCAGCGCCTCTCCTCCAGGGAAACAGATGAATACAAGACAGAGCGTGAAGTTTATAGCCAACAGTCACAGAGCCTGACAGATGGTCAAAGCCTGCGATATGTGGTGGTTAGCTTCTGAATTGGCTCCTGAGAGGACTGGTCATATATATTAGAGGAGAACGTGTTGAGCCATGAAGAGCTGGAGATGGGAGATATTCAGGAACAGACACCGATGGTACAGAACCAAGCTCAGATCTGACAGCTTACATTAAAAGATTAGATGCACATGACTCATAGGGGATAAATAAACAGACTCAACCAGATTTAAGTGAATTTGTTTGCCATATATTGTAACAGGCCCATAAACTACATAGTACACTACATAATGCTCCACATATACCTGACGAAGATCCTAGAGAAACATAGTTTCACCAATACAGTGTGTGGGCTTATTACAGGTGTAGGAACATGGCAGGCAAGCCAGGCAAGTGGCTGGGACCCCGAGCCGGGAGGGGCCCTTCACTGGCCCCTGAGCAGAACACATCAGTGAGAATACAATGCACAGTGTTGCAATGACACATTCAAAGTCCCCCAAGGCTGGGCCCCATGCATGTCCGATGCATGCATCCTACAGTATATAGTTCTATGCATGCAATGTGTGGCCATTCAAACTACTGTAACATCTTTGAACCCCATTCATGTGTATTGTTGTGAAGGGCCCTATTCACCTCTTTGCCTTGGGCTCCCAGACACTCTTGCATCGGGAGTATCTACACGGAGTATCTACACATCATTGTGTATGCAGTCAATTCTGTCTGTATCTATATCTGGCAGACAAGACCGATTTACTTTTATTTCTTCTGAAGATACCTGAGAGCAGTAATACTCGTTAAGTGTAAAGGTGTTCTTCATATAGCAGAAAGAAACTCTCCCTTTTACACTCCCATGAATAGTTAAAAGATAAACAGAACATTCATCATAATTGCAACCTTGTGACACCCCACTGTCTTCCTCTCAACAGGAATGACTTAATCAATTGCTGGAGTTGTCAGCAGTGACAAGAGGCTTTTAGCCCGAAGACGAGGGAGAGGATGGCATGGCCAGCACTCAGACAGTCCGTCCTCCCTCCATTAATGACACTGTCTGTTCTAATCTAGACACCTCAGCGCAGATGTGCGCCTTAACTTTGTTACCCAAGTTTGTTTTCCTCAGCCTCTTTGCATACTTCTTCCCTATACGTAGGAAAACAAATGAGCTAATTAACAGTGAATGAGAAAATCTCCCTGTGTGTTACTGCATGAGGTGTTTCTGTGCGAGTTGCATCTTATGGGAGAGCTGTGATATTCTGTGACAGGAAAGCCTAAAAGTGGTGTTTGGTGTAATTATAATCATCGCTATCAGATCCCTTGGATCGTTAGCACCTCTCCAGGCTCAGGCAATTTGACAATGATGCTAAATGAATTATACAATAATTAATGAACTCAGTACAATTATGCACCTTCAAAATGAATCAACACTCATGCCACGCATTCCATACGATGCCCCACATACAATGCTATGTCAGAAATATGTGGAAAGTTTCCATAAAAATATCCAAATACATTTTCACCTTTTGTGGTCAAAAAGGTTAGTAGTTGACATGCTAGGAAATGTGAATATGCAGCCATATACTTATGACCGTTTAAATGTTGACACAGACACCGTGGCAAACTCTATTTGCCATGTGCTGCAGTGGCTTGGCCATTCTAACAGTAAGCCTTGCACGGTGCATTGCAGTCTGATGAATATGGCATTTAAATTGAAGAAGTGGTTTTCCAGCCCACCTTGATTTTGCTATGGAAATTGAGACACATTAACATAACCAGCAGGAGTTACGAACAGAAAATAATGAATCCTGGTGGGAAAGAGCAGTGCTCCTCCACCCTTACCTATGAATTAATAAGTACATACAGTATGTACTTAATGGTCACACCATCACACATTCTGAACTGCATTTCAACTTGTCCCTTGCATATAGATAACTATTCTTCATTGTTAACAAAAACTGTCCCTTTTCAATGTTATAGCTCCCAAGGAATATAGGAAGTTTACAGGCAGGGCATTCTGCTGGAAGCATCAGATTAATGACCCAGTTCTGTGATATTACTATTCTGTCACTCGTCATTGGCTCACTATGGATTACATTAAGTAATAGGACTCACAGCATACAGTACACTTAAACCAGATATACCCACGAATATCACATTGTGAGCAGTTGAGTTGACACTTTCTGTCATAATTTGCTTTAGAAATGTCATAAATCTATATTTCCCATGCCATAAAGCCGTTCATAATTTAGAAGAAAGTGTTAACTTCATAACTTTTTGTCAGTATTGCCTTTTCACACTAGAGGCTGATCTTAATCCCATTCCATTTACGCTTTCAACAGCTAAATTCTATTCAGCTTACTTTGAATGCATGTAGGGCTCAGTTACCAGAGCCTGTTGCTAAGGCAACAGTACTTGGATGTATTGCAGGACCCCTAAGGCCCTGTCAGAGCAGAGTGGTGGAGCAGAAATCCAAAAAGCAATCAAGCTTATCCGTCCTCTCACTAAGATGTATTTTAAAAGACATAATACTGCTGGGGAAAATAATTTAAGTTATTATTACACCTAATTCTTTGCAGTATTGTTGACAAACGTCTAGATATCGGCGAAGTCTATGAAGCGATTTAAGGTGCATTTTCAGAAGTCTCTGTTGTTACAATTATATATATATATATATATAGCCTGTAGAGAACCACTGATCAAAAGGTATAACAACAATAATCTCACTGTTAATCAACACCTTCACGACTATTTCATGTAATGGTTTATTTTGTTGGTGAAGTGCTTGTAGGTGTCATTACGGTATTCAACAGTTCTACTGTTCTACAACTCACTAGGGCCATTAAAATAGCTGTTCCTATTTAACAAACGCTACAACAATTAAACATTAAACACACATAATGTCAGTTTCTCAAAACATTCACCCAGAATACTCTCATTTGAACAAACAGCTATTATATTGTATGGACCTATGGCATCTTGAGTCCAGGAGATTTATAGTGATGCAATGTAGACTGACATTAATATACCTAATATAATTAAAGGATGGCTCTTGCCTAATTATGTAGGTTTGGCAAACATTGATTAAAACTTACTCTGCTCAGCGATTTAATGTAATGGCTACATAAAGACCTCCCAAAATGTCAATTTAAAAAACAAATGTAATGAGTTCTCAACAAATTGCATATGTCCACAGCAAATCATATGTGCTTTACATATCAAAAGACAGTCAGTACCACAAAATTGTTCTTTATTTTACCCATATGGTCAGTGCCACTAATCAGCAGACTGGCCGTAAGGGTCTAACTCTATCCACTATATTCTATTCATGATCTGAACCACTGTTTATGCCAAAGAACCCTCACCCACACTCAGGTGACAAACTGTTTTTATGGAGCTAGAATTCATTAGCATAATCAAGATGCTTGCTACCCAGTAGAAGGTTTTACACAAGCAGCAAGGCTAATGCATTTATGAATGTCTAATTTAATTGCTAAACATTTTAGAGCCATTTAGTTGATGGCTTTTCCAAACAGATAATCTGTCTGTTGGAAAATCAGAACAGAAGAAGTTTAATGGCTTCTGTCACTAATAGGAAGCAACGCATTAACCCTTTTTGCTGTGTTTATTAGTGTCCTAAAAGTGGAGTCACCATTAAAATATGTTACTTCAATTTAACACCCCCCACTCCAAACATAACCAGAACCACAATAAAACACGCTCATTATTGTGCTTTTGAATATAGTTCAAAAGGAAGTTTGTTTGCCAAGATAAAAGCTTCAATCTTGTGTTTAATGAGGACAGTTCTGAGGTTGCCAATTTAACTGTGGTTTATCTATGGTTATTCTCGACAAATCTCCAATTATATTTGAGGCAGTACCATATGTTGGTGCTGTTGTCGCTCTTTGCCTTGGCAACAACCTTTAGCCAGTGAACACTGTTTCATAATAATCTGATGCCTAATGAAAACATCAAAACATACTTTTTTAGAGTTATGTAAAGTTTCCATGGAATAGAAATACCATGCATGTAAAAAGCTGGACATAAACAAAGTTACTCATAGTTTTATTCAACCCTTAAGTCTTGCTTTTTATTATAGCAGCTGTAATTGCACAAAATGAACTAAATCCCTGACTTCAAAAGATTAGTTTAAATGTCAAATACACTATTTCAGTCCTAATACCAGTTCCCCTCACTATAACGGAAAGGCAGCTCTGTTATTATTAATGATTGGGCAACTGAATTCAATTTTTGTGATGAATTTGTTGATTTGATCTTCTTTACTCAATTTTTTCCCCTTTTGTTCTGAGAGGCACCAGCATGAGACAAATACGTTTTCAGTCAACAACAACTGCATGCACGTCTTGTGCACATTTATCTGTGTTCTAACTTTTTCAAAGCAAACTTGCAATGGCTTTGCCCGCCTTTGAAAACAGGCATCCATAATGAATGCTGTCAATTCTCTTCCCAATTAGAATGTTTACCTGAGCTTAGCTCACCTATGGTGTTGCCTTTTCCTCTCATAGGGGTAATGAATTTTCATGAAGGACAAACACTGTGCTTTGGATAAAAAAAAATAAAAACATTATCTAGCAATGGAATTTAAATCTTTGGAGCTGGAATTAATTTCTCCAATTTGCCTATTGTTTTTACAGCTTTGGGTCACCGTTGAGTTTTAGAGCGGAGGTTGTGGGAGATGAACCAAGAGAGAGAAAAAGATAGAAAGTAAAAAATAGCCAGAGGGAGATGGAGAGAGCTATATTTCATGTTTATGCAAGAAAAGGGCCACAGAGATTTCATCTTGAAAATGGATTACACAGGCACAGACCACTTCATAGCCTATCAGGCCGCCCCCTACTGGTGAAAATGGTCAGCAACACAGTAGGACATCAAGTGTTTCAAGTGATAAATAACCATAATACATACATTATGAATATATTGTCTATCTGATTATTTTGGATGCAGTGAAGCCAAGACAGGTGATAATAAGGAAGAATTTCTGTTAATAGCACCTCTCCCACACAGCAACCATTATATAGAATCCTCTCTAGTCCAGTATAAGTGTTTTGTATGCAGAGGAGACTGTGCAAAGCACTGAGCCTGTGGAATGAGTTTGTTTCTCCTGACGCTACCTGCTGCCAAAGATCATCGAACCCTCCATGTTAGACGTGCAGCATTGAAATAAGATCATTAAAAATTGATACCATTGTGGTTACAGGTACTGAATCCTCCCGAGAACTTCCCTGTGTGAAAAGTTAATACGTAAACATGCTTTAGTTGGGAAAAGCAATGAGTCTTGCAGCAGTCTTTTTTCCATTCCATTGTGGATGCCACATATTGTCTTATTGTCTGATAATAAGTGTTGAGCTGTAATTGAACTTGAACATTTCCTGACCAGATTCTATTCTTGAAATGGTGACTTCCTTAACCACAATAAACCATGAGTGTGTGTATACTCATTATAGGCTTACAGGTATAGGCATATAGTCATTTTGATACTGTAAGCTTTTACCATCGTCAGATGGTTGTCTTGCCACATACAACATAATTCAAAGGTTATTTGTGAAAATATTCAAATTCAGTTAGAATCAGATTCACTATATTTGTAAGATTCTATCTGTGGGGTTACTGCATTGTATTAGCAGTTCCTTGATGGACAGATTGAGTGTTGTAGACTGTCAATACAGTAAACAGTATATAGAAATAAATATAATCTGGATTTTTATATGCTAATCAATATTGTTGATATTCATTTATTAATTCCATGCATTGAAAGAAAGTATATTTAAATTGACAATAGTTAGCACTGATCTCACCAGTGTGTTCCCCTTCGCGCTAGCTGACGTCTACAAATGGAAGCATGAGTCAGCTTTATGTATTTGTTCATAATAACTTTGCAATGAACCCTGCCATCAAATGACCAAGTACTGCATATTGTACCTTCAACATTCAAGCCTACATACCCATACCTGGCTATTAGATACTTTACAGTTATCAAAGTCATCACAGACATCATAAAAATCATAACTCTGCTGGTGAGTTTCTTCATGTTAGCCCTGAAGAGTTAAAAGAAAACAGATATTCCCTCTCATGTGACTTGAGGAGACCCATGCCAAAAATGACAAGGCTAATTGTTTATACAGAGAACGATGTAATGTTCCAGCAACCATAATTGACATACTGTATCTAGTGATAGGATATTCATTTCATCCGCTACAAAAAATAAATAAAAAGACTAAGTGATAATAATAAAACAAAATTGGCACACAACACACCGGTCTTCCACCTAAACTTTATTAGTCAGTTTCATTATTGTGTAGCAAAGCAAACATCAAAGTATGAAGGCATCATTTCATATAACACTAATTCATTTGATCTTTAGTATGGCACCACTGAAAATAAATCATCAATCATGACAGTAGTTAAAAGAGATATCTTTTTGATAATTAACCAACCCAGAGTAACCAAGGAATATTAACAAGAGGTATTAGCCATTACATCATATACTTAAAATTACAAATCATCTGCAAGCAATAAACAAACAAAAAACAAAAAAAAAAACTAAAGAAAACTTGCGCCAATACCCCTTCTCCTTATGTCTGTGATTGTGACATTTGATATGAAATAAGGCAGATTCATTCGATACAATTATAGACAATCTGGCTAGGAGACGAGCAAAAGCAAGAGGACTCATTCCCGTTCATGTTGTGACAAGTAAAGCATTTCTGGCATGCACTGGAAACAATAGAAGCATCAAAAAAGACTAAAAGGATTCCTTAAAAGACACTGGCGTCTTCTCAACTCAGAGGAGAGGTGGGCAACAGTAAAACAAGCCACGCAACTAACACAGCTGCTGTGGAGCGCCAAAGTAATTAGTAATGTCGAGCTGAGGAGAAAGGCCAGGGAGACGCTTTTATTTTGACGCGTGCCACCGCAGAGACCCCGGCCAGCGTTAGTGTCAAGGTACAGGCTGATTTGACAAGTGCAGTGGTGTGTGTGACGGGGCACACCCGCAGGTGACAGCCTGCTGGTACACGGTGTTGTCATGGCATGCGTGACGTTGCGACGGCTAGTGTCAGGCCGTTTGTCTTAAGCTTCCTAAGTGGAAGGACGGCTGGCCTGATGTTAGACCGCTGGGGGTCAGTGTAACTGTCTCGTATCGGAAACGGCCCTCTCACAGATTCACCATGCACTCACACTGGATACGGATGGAAGAAATGATGGGATATGGGGTAATCTAATCTCATCGCATACAGCTGGCATCATGGCAGATGACTAACACACAGCGAGGTATGGCTCTTTTTATATAATTTTTTAGGTTGATATGTTCAAGTCCTAAAGCAAGGTTTTCTACACACACACACACACACACACACACACATATTCAAAGATTGATATGTATTGTACCATGATACATTTCATACTAGAGAGGGAAAACAAAAGGGGAAATACATTTTGGGAACATCATATCTTGTGGGCAACTGGTTTTCCTGGGCCAGTTTCAGAAGCCATATGACTACAGGCCCTAAAACTGGTGTTGTGGGCCTTCACACAGTTTGCTGGCTGTCAGATGAAGTTGATTGTCCTTCCCTCACTCGTCACTCTTTCTTCTCGTCAGGTTCTGCATGGGGAACAAGAAAGGCTTGATTCACATAGCGGATTCACTCGTCACTCTTTCTTCTCGTCAGGCTCTGCATGGGGAACAAGACAGGCTTGATTCACATAGCGGATTCCATCTCCGATTCCGATTCTAATATATTATAAGGCATGTTGGATATCACATCATTCAGTGGGAAACTGGGATTACTATTAAATAAATAATAAGGATTTCTGTACATTAAATGATGGCATATTAGGACAAACCTTTACCATGAAAATGTTTTAGGATAACGGTTCAGGACAAAAATCATTGTTGGGTTGCCTTAGTTTGATGTTTTTGTGCACGTGTGTACACAGCTTATACATGATCCATACTGTTGCTCGGCAATACGCGTTTCATTTCCCTGGCACGTTAGCCGGTAGGCTATTGTTGAAGTTTTCCTTGACATTGGTGCACTGATTGTTTTGGTAGACTGGGCCCATATGCTGCCAGCTGGCTTGTCCAGTTGCTAATATAATAGTTGCCTTCGTTAGAGCCACAGACATTAAGGTGCAGGCATAAATGCTTGCATCTGTACCATGAATTGTCTCGATGGAGCACTGAAAATAACAACATAGTTGCATCCTTATCAAATATGATTTATCAGCTTGATTATTGCCCCTGTAGTCGGCGGCGCTCGCGTGTTAAAATAATATGCGTCGCGCATTTGATTTATTAAACGTGTGATGGTTGGGTTTGGGGGCAATTCATCACACTCAATCTCCAAAGACGAGCTGACACGTTGAGACCAGGAATATCAGGGTCACTGCTGTGCACCTGAGACAGCAGGAGACGCTTTACAAATGCATTTGGCCCTGGAGGAGCACGCACAAGCTGCCTGCCTGACACCTGGCCCTACGGAGAGAGGTGGAGGAGCGGATGGGGTTTGGAGAGAGGGAGGGAGGGAGGGAAGGAGAGGGAGGGACAGAATAATGGAGGAGAGAGGGAGAAGGGAGAGAAAGGAGAGAGAGAGGCAGAGAGGGAAGGCATGGGGGGGGGGAGAGAGAGAGAGAGAGAGAGAGAGAGAGGAGAGAGAGAGTGAATATGGTCAAATAGTATGCGGCCCATTCCCTTGCACCTAGGATTCTCTAGACCAAGTGAATTTTAATTCGGCAGCTGTGGCCACTAATAAGGCTCCTGGTAAATAGTCATGTGCAGCTGAGAGATGTTCCCGCAAGCCCTTACCTTTGGACTGGGCGCTGTCAAGAGGATCGGGTTCCTGATCTTTCATTGCATCTATGAGACATGTATATCAATGAGACATGAGTAGAGGATGGTGAAGGACCTTGTAGTGTTGCAGACAGCTTTTGACAACATCTGAATTGAGGGCTGTCCAGACATCTGCCACTTACACCAAGTACTAATTCATCAAAATTAAAATAATTTCCTTTTCTGGGGCATGTGAACTCAATTTAAATACACACTGTATGCACGTTCAGGTCCCTATGCATATGCCTATAGTATTTCATGTGAAGAGAATAACTAAATATAGACGTAAAACACACATTAATACGTCTGCACAGTCTAAACATCACTTCAAATTAAGAGGTCATGAAAATATTTTGTTGTGACAAAATGCACACAATCACATGTAACCATATATGGCTGTTACCATATACATTACAACATCTGTTTCAAAGAGATACATGTGTGATTTACCTATAGCCCATACATTTAAATATGATCATTTATCATACAGTAATGATGATAAACTATGTTCACTCACCTCCGTCGCTGAAGCCTCCATCATTCACATTGCTGTCACCAACATTGCCACTGACGTCATCGCCATCGTCGCCATCACGGTCGCCAGCACCGCCGTCGATGGCACAAGCACCACGGGAACCATCGTCGCCGCCGCCCCCATCGCCGTCCCCACCCACACAGTCACCTCCGCTGTCATCTGCAAAACAGCACATT
>JAODUK010000007.1:4142180-4163741 GCA_027564635.1 Typhlichthys eigenmanni
GATGCAGACACACTGCATGATCCTCATGTGCAATAGAGCACATTGATGCAGACACACTGCATGATCCTCATGTGCAATAGAGCACATTGATGCAGACACACTGCATGATCCTCATGTGCAAAGTCAAATAATGCACACAGAGGGTGGGGTTTAAACAAATCAAAAGCCTGTATTGGTCACTGTAACACTATTCATTCAAGCAGGATTGCATGATGTCACTCCTACTGGTTTGGCCACTATTACTGGCTGCACAGAAGCACCCTCACCGACTGCAGACGAAAGACAAACAAGCCGACGTCCTCCCACTGGCCCATTGAACCAAATGCACCCTGAGAATCCCTGGCCTGACGTCCACCATTACGTCAAGCACTTGAGGGATCAAAGTTCCTCACACCTGGAAAATCAGTGCCTTCCTAAAGTGCCGCGCTTCAAAGAGGAACAAAACAAATGCAGGAAGGGAGGCTATACATATGCATATTTAAACACAGACTGCCATGAAGACCCCCTCCCCCCCACACCACTGTTGCTTTCTGTCCGCCCGTCTAACACTGGAGTCACACGGCTCCTTGTTCCTCATTCCCTGCACCAATCATCTTCCAAAGAAAGCACACCGTAAAAATAACCTCTCCCCGGGCCATTGGGGACCAATGATGTAAACGAATACAACACCTCTGGAAACAAAAGTGGATGGTCCAAAATGGTTGTTTTGTGTCGTCGTCAAAATAAACGCAACGAGCCTGCTCTCCAGGGCTGAGTCATTTCAATCTACTAGATGCCCGTGTTGCATTAGGAGATGGCACCATCTTCAGCTAAACCATGTTCACAGGAGACTTTGAGAGGAGCACAGCCTCAATATATGTACAGTAGATATACCAGGCTTCAGATACTGCACGCAGTAATGTCAGATTAAGGCATGTGGGTTTTTGGACACGCATTACAACGTATTGCCAGCATTCAACTGTAGCCATTTTTTTCCTCTTTGCCGCATCGCCCAAGACCGTGGAGCATTGAGTAGACTAGAACCAGGACGCATTGTGCTTTTGTTATTATTTTCATCAATGCCTCGTTGTCACACACACAGTAGAGCGCAGAAGGAAATTACACCTTTCAATGTCCTTTGCATTATTTGACAGTAAATACATAGTAACGGCATGGAAACCTCTTTCAAACATTTCAAACCTCTGCATTCTAGCTTGTACTAGAATAGAGCCCACAAGATGCACGGTACAACAAAGGCTTACAGTGTCTCACTGCACAATACAACCTCCCAAAACGACATGTCATTTTTACGCAGTTACCCTGTAGGGAACAGTTTGTCACAAGTAAATGCGTTTATTGCAGCAACAGCCCCGCATTAATATGAGCCTGCTTAGTGGTGTGCCTTATGCAGCTGCAGCCCTACAGAACAGGCTGCAGCGTTCACACCAGAACAGAGCCATGTTGACACTGACCACCTTGTGGGCCATCTGAATTTACACAAGACGCTTCATTTACAGGGAAAGAAAGGAAGAACAAAAATAAAAAGTAAATAAAAACCACACAAAAGACAAATATTGTGCCTCACATCGGAGGAGAGGATTCACGGCTGTGTTTTAAATAAGCCAGTGAGGTGTAGCAGCTTGTTGCACAACTGGCCTCATTCCATATGCATCTCTCTCTCCCTCTCCCTCTCCCTCTCCCTCCCTCTCTCTCAGGTAATACCATCACAGGCTGGCTGGTAGCGAGGCTGGCATCTCCTACCCTAATATCCAGCGCTGATCAAAACAGAGCAAAAGGCTTCAGAATTTCAATTGGCTGTGGCCCCCAGCCCCGCCGGCTGCCCGGAGCTCCCCGGGAGCTGCCGCGCTCGGCTGTCTCCCTCTCTAATTTGACTCCCGTGTGCTGACAGTAGAAGGGCTATCGTTTAGGGGAGGGAGGGCATGCTGGGTACAAACACATAAACAAGGGGAGAAAAACAGGCCCCTGTCAAGGTTCTCCACAAGGGGAAAAGCACGGTCCACAGAGAGCTGATAAGAAACAGGCCCGCAAACTGATTCCCTAAGCAGGACCCAAGACAGCTTACATCAGTGATTCTCAATGTCAGGTCCAAGGGCCCCAGTGCTCCTTGGGCCCGTCCCTTGGGAATCTCAGGATGATGAGGGCTCTTCCAGCACGCTAATTTAACTGGTGAGCACAATGTTAATAGGTGTTCTCCTGGACAGAAGGTTGTGAGTTCACGCCCTGCCTGTGCTGTAAGCATCCCTGAGCAAGCCCTACCTGCTCCTTAATGCTGGCTGGTGAACTCATTTTAAGTCACTTTGGATAATGTGTGAGCTAAATAATGAAATGGAAATGGATTCCTGTGGTTATATACGATTTCTGAATAATTATCAGTTATACTATCTGTAAAGAATGTTAAAAATTAGATATATTTTCTATGGCTTCACTTTGCTTGGTCTGTGACTAGAGTTACTGGAGATGCACAGTCAATTCTAAGTGAAGAGAACACTGCAGAAGATTATGAAGTGCCAAACCTTCATCTTAAATCGTAATGACAGCTTCTGTATTTTGTGGAAGCCACTGATCATTGCCAGCTCAGAAGTGTATAGGGAGAATATCCTGGAGACAAAACCAATCGTGTACTGATTGGCATTGTCTGCCGGATATTTGGGGGAGCACACCATTGTCTATATGTGCGTGTACATCAGATGAGCGCGTGCGTGTGTATGTGTGTGTGCGTGCGTTCACTCATGTAACAGGGAAGAGGAGAGGAAGGAAGAGAGCAGGGCATAAGTCATCCTCATATGCAGACAAGCAGAAAATTACATTTTCCACCTTCCATTCACTCATTACACGAGAGGTAGTTAGGATTCTGTTGGTCAGCATTAACAAGCTGCACCATCATATCCATGCCAGGTCAGACACACTGTACGTGCAAACAATGGCAAGGCCAAGACTTTGTTATTGGCATACTGTGAGATACACCATACCAAACTACTCCCTCCACCCTAAAGGGGCATCTGTCGCGATCGGCAGCAGTTCCGCTTCCATACACCTTTTAAATGTTTCCAGCAGTTCAACTCCTAGAAGTCTCAGCCTACAGGGGAACACGGTCTCGGGGTGCCACCCACACAGCGGCTTGGGAACTGTCTCTGCCTAATGTTCCAGACAGGGTCCTTGGGCAGAACAGGAGGAGGCCTTTGTTGCTCAGCCACCTCTCGGCAACGAGACTTTTTGCCTTTAATGCCACCTCTCATTTTTCTAAGCCGCGGCTGAATAGAAATCGATGAAGGTGTGCAAGAGAGTTCTGTGCCTTAGGAGAATACCCTTTCTCTTATTTGATCTGCTAGCCGTGGCCAGATGGGCTGGCCCCCGCCTAAGCCACAGGTCCTGGGGCATTGATCAGGGCTACAGACACCCATAGGTGCAGGTCCTCAATAGAACAATAGACTAGACCCATTCTAACCTCTCTGTGCTTGATTTAATTATAGACCAGCCAGCCTCCATCACATTAACCTTCACTTCACCAACACCAAATGGAGACTCAAGGATAGGTCTGCTATACCGTGTGCACTGTAGACACATCCAAACCTGCTGAACAAAGCCACTGGTGAATCTCTTCCGAGGGGTGTCGATGTGATTTTTCCTTCTCAGGTTAACCTGATATCTGATAAAGGCTTGCCCATGTTTCTATAAACAAACCTAAGGCAGCGGAGGGTCACTTAATAGCATCTCCTGCTGAGAGCCTAAAGAAAGACGACCATGTCAGGCTCAATACCTCTGGCTGTTTTTAGAGAGGAGCCCCAGACAGGCAGGATTAATTTGAAACAGAGAACTGGGTGGTCTATGAGGAATATTTATTATAATAAAACCCAATCTAAATGCAGGCCATGTATATTAAACACACATCAAAGAGGGCCTCATTGAACCTTGCATGGGCTAATTGTCGTGGGTCTGATATGGCCTCAACACAGATCATTAAAGTCCGTGTCCCCCGCTGAAGCTAAACAAGAGCGTGTGAGCCTCAAGTGCCTGACCAAAACAACTAATGAGCTGGTGAATGTGGAAAAGGGGACGGTGTTCATATGTAAATGCACAGAGTTTGTAGAAACAGCTTGGGCTGAATGAGCCGCTGTGCTGGAATAGGAAGAAAAGGATTGAGGAGTGCAGGGGGGCTGCACTTGATATCAGCCTGAGTTTTCATTGCAGCCAGTCGGTACACTGTCTCGCCATCTAAGCCAATTATGGGGTGCTGAGCTGTGACCTGAAAGACAGAGAGAACAAGCTTGCACTAGTGCTGACCCCCGCCCCCAACGGAAAGCCACGAGCCTTTTAGGAATATGTCCCCCTTTCGTTTCCCCAGGAGAAGCGGGCATTGTGGGGGCCCCCGTGCGTTTGGTTAACCTTGCGGAGGTGACTCTGATAGGCTGGCATTGAGCTCGGACCCTCAGCTCATTACACGGAACATGCTTGACAAGATGAGAAAACACCAACTCGTCTGAATGACTGAAAAGAGACCGGAACGCCATCTGGTCCAGGGGTTATCCATGACACAGAGAGAGTGCCGGCGATTAGAGGTGGAGTGCGTGTGTGTGTGTGTGTGTGTGAGTGCGTGCAGGGATGGGGATAAAAACAGGGGACACAGCCCACAGCACGCGTTCTACATTACAAAGGATAAAAACGAGGCGGTGGAGCATCATGGGTAACGGCTGCTGAGAAAGAAAAGAAAAAATAGAAGAAAAATAGCGCTCCAATGACACTGTCTTTCACACACAATCTCTCTCTTCTGTACCGCCTTATCTAAATTATTCTAATAGAGCAACAGTGGTCTGTCTGTCAGACAAAAAGGACAAATAAAACACAGCAGAGAAAAAAGCCAGAGCGCTGAGATGAAAGGAGCGGGCGCATAACTTATTAAGAAGAGAACCGAGAGGGATGAAAACATAAAAATAGACATGTAGGAGCGGAGGAATGCAAAGGAGGCCTCCCCTGTGTGACCTACATACCTGCTAAATCTCCTGTCAGCGGTGGCCTGTTCCTCTCTCATCACTTAGTGAATTACTTTACATAATCTTTGGGCCCTCCCTGTGCTATTAGTGAGCCTACTGCTGCTACTTTATGGAAGTACATTACCAAAGGCACAGTGAGATGTAAGCTGGCTGGGCTGCTACCCTGACAACTAGACAGGACAGTCAAGTGGTTGGGGTGGTGGACTGCCAACCAAAAGGTTGTGGGCTTGTTCCCCTTGAAAGGCAGAGGTAGTTTTTAATTGAGAACGCTTGCTATCTTTGAGCTCAAATGAAAACAATTTCCCCCCCGCAGCGCCGCCCCAAACATTGAAACGCATTACGGCTTTGTTGTTGTGAGCGGTGTTCGCCACTTTGTTTATGTTCATATTTACGGAGCCAGGGCTGTGTAGAAGTATCAGCTTATTTTGTCAGCACACAGAACGATAAGCTAACAAAATGCAAGGAGATATTTTGTGAATTTGACAAAAAGTGTATTAGCTTACAATTAGCTTGCAATAGCTGACTATACTTTTAAGTACAGCTTACTTGAGGACATCCTTGAGCGAGTAACTGTAATTTGTCATTGTACAGTATAGCTCTATAATGTATGTATACTCTCTATACATTAATTGTTATTGTAACCTAGCTAAGCTCCACACTGCAGCAGGATACTGTAGGGTCGTACCCTGATGAGCTTAGTAGTGGTGTGTCTAGCAGGCTTGCTGCGTGTTTCTCTTGAGACACAGTTTAACCGTGCTGGCGGCTGATGCAACACTTTTCCCCATTCAGCCCAGGGTGTTTCACAGCAGATCATGGATCAGAACGCTTGATATGATGGAACGGGTCGTCTAGACAGGAATATAAACGAGCAGGCCTCGGCAGGGCAGCTGTCTATCAGTGAACAGATCAGTGTGAGAGATGTGTGATCATTTATTAGATGGGAAATTAGGTGATCATAGCAGTCTGGCATATTAAAATACAATAAGAGTGCAATAGAATCAAATATGAGGTACATAGTGCAAAAGGTGACAGATTAGAAATACAGTATAGGTATAGACCCACACAGTATCACGCAGTGCAGCTCCAGATTGACAGCTTTAATGATGAAAAGGAGAGCAGGAGCATAACATTATTGTCTACCAATCATGCAGTGCTCCCAACTCTAATAGCAGGTCTGCTGTATAATCCGACCCAACATTTTTAAAGTCGGTTAAGATTCAAAAATGTTCCAGTCTCACACTCTGGAGCCAGCTAGCTGTTAAAGTGACTCAACAGATTTGACTTCACTGGTTGCATGATAAATGGAAATAGGCAAATGTAGTTAAGTAATTTGCTATAGTACTGTATGGTTGTTACTGTATATACTGCCTTACCATACTGTACAAGTACTGTATCTTGTTCACTACATTGAGATACACACACACACGTCTGTCGTTTTCCTTTAGTATTTGTTTATTAAAGACACAGCCAATATACAACTTATACTCATTTAAATCTCACTCATTCCGCTGTTGTTGAGAAGGAAAGCCCCTACAAGTGACGGTGCTTCAGACCGGACACTGATAAATATCAAATATGATGGGATATGATAATAGAAGTGGCAGTTGAGTGAGACTGGGGCTAGTGGTTGCCTTGTGTTGCTGTAATGCTGGACATAGCGGCGACGAGGAATAACTGACAGATCGGCCCTTTCCTGCCTGTCCTTCACTACGGGTTTATATTTACATCAGGCAGGTCCAAGCACAGCCACCATAACACCCTCCTTCACTGCCTCCAGGAGACAACCCATACGGACATCACTCATCAGTAAACAAAGTGTAAAGTGTTTCTGTGTGTGTGTGTGTCTGTCCGTTTGTGTGCACATTTGTCTACACATTCCTAAAATACGCATGTTTTCCAACATGGCCGCTGACATATCGCATCCATGATTCCCTTATCGTTTCTGTGAGCCAATAGCATGTGGAGGAGAAGTGATAAGGGAGCTGATCAAAAGAGGAGCTTCAAAGCAGGAAAGAAAAGTATGTCCCTTGTAGCTTATTAGACGAGGCCCGCTCTCTTTGAAGCTTGAGTCTGGGCCATAGGTGACCAACATAATGGACAATGTGCGAGTGCAGTCTCCAACTCCAGCCAAATGACCAGGTGATTTTCACTGTTTTTTGAAAAGTACAAGCGTGTCTCTTCGTATGAAGGAGCCAGGCGGAGATACCGGGAAAAGAAATATCCATCTCAGACTGCCGGGCATCTGGAGTTGGGCCATGCGACAGTATGAAGGAGGGTCTCTGCATTTTGAAGTGCAGAACTTATTAAAGGGCTTCTCTCTTTTTGTGTTAAGTCAAACATTTTTCACTGATGAAATCAACTGAAAAACAGCGAGAGCAGCACGGTTCAAGAACCAGTGAGCCACTATTATAAGAGTCAAGGCAAGGAGCCAAATGGGGTTTAACAGCCATACAAAGTATTTGCATGGATAAAGAGGAACACTGCGGGTTGTCTTCTTATGCCGCTCACCCACAATGCCACAGCAGGGCTGTGATTGGTCTAGCTGCTGCTTCTTGGTTTTCACAGCTGGTTTAAGAAGCTGTATAACACCAGCACAGGCTAATGTCCACAGCCAATGGCAGCCGAATCACTGGGGAACAGCTCAGGGGTGTTCTATAGAACGTTACGTCAACTGTTAATTGCGTGCTGACAACTGCTTGCTACAGGCAGGAGCCACAGAGCTCTCAAAAATTACATTAACGTTACCAGTGTACCATTGTTCACCAACAAGCAAGACAAAACAGCCAATTAAGAAAATCCTCAAATCCCCTATTGCTGGGAAAATAACCCAACCGCGTAACACGCTTAGGCAGAAACAAGTTCTGAGAATAATTACAATTCCTTTTGCCAGGCAGAATTATTCAACATGTAAGAAAGGCGGGGTGGGGGGGGGGATACTTGTTTCTTGATTGGTCCCACTCTCTCCTCAACCCTTACACATAAAAGAGTGAACACGGGTTTGAGGTGCATAAACTTAAACACATTGCCGAGGGAAAATCTGAGTTTCAGGAGAGCCATTCATGTTGGATTGTTGCCACTCAACACTCAAACTGTGGGACTCAAACACACAAAAATCAATAACGGCAGCCAACCCCTGAACAAAACAAACAAACGAGAAGGAACCCGTGTCCCTAGTCGACTGTTAATGGGGAGCTGGATACTCCTGCATATGGATGCGTTTCTTTATTTTACGGTTGTTGTTGGCGGCGGAGGGAGGAGGCATGCGTGTGATTCTTGGGGCCCCATATGGCACTCGTGAGTGCAGCTGGGTTCTCAGCTCGGGGCGACTTACAGTGAGCTGTGAGCAACTGTGGCACAGCTAAATAAAGCCGACACCACCATTAATACTTAACACATCAGGGCTACCGAGGAACATACACACGAGAAGTTTGGAGTTGAACATCAAGTAAACAAGCGGAAGCACGCCTAAAAGTCTCTCTACCAGAACGAGAACAAAAAGAAAACACCACAAGAAACAACGGAACAAACACAAAGGAGAAGGCAGAGGCAACAATCAGAGGCTGGGTCAGGTCCATCAACTGTGTTGCTGGGGTAATGGTGCCTTCTCTCTCTCTCGTGGTAAGGGGGAGATTGATGTGATGGCTTGCTGCGTCCATCCGCGGCTCCCTCCCTCCTCTCTGGAATGGACCCTCCCTGCTGCGCCCGTCCCGGCTGGCTTTAGTATGCCATTACAGTCCTCCTGCCCCCAGGGTCCCTGGCGTCCACGCTCAGCCGCTAGTCTCTGACGCGCCTACAGGCACAGAGCGGCCCTCATGTCACAATCACCGTCCTGCCGGGCTGCCGTAGACAACGCTGGATAGTCACGCAGGCGGGCAACGGCGACATTTGTTTGTGGCCGTCTCACATTCTGGCACACACTGAGAGTCAAATTAAAGTAACAGCGTCGCGTGCTTGCTGCTCACCCTGGGAAAAATAACACAACGGCCGGACGCTCGTGCGCACGCATGCCTTATGGCAAGTTTGAGGCGTGTGTTTAACAAGGGGGAAATTTGTCCAGTGCTTGATTGGAAGAAGGATAAGCCGCTGTTTCATTAAGCTCAGTGGCATTGCATCTAGGCAGCCCTTGCATCTTACCTTCGGAGCTAAGACACCAGATATCGACTTACGTAGGAGAATCACACTGCATGAAGGGAAAACAATCTGCTCACAACTCAAAGATTTATATATTCCTTGCTTTAGGTTAAGGGAGCCTTATTTTAATTTATGGGCGTTACATGAGCTTACTGAAGCATCCAGTTGTGAAAGTTATGGCTTGCTAGATAGATATTCCAAAAGAAAATGGTCTCAATTTCCATTTTAAAATATGCTATGAATATTCATAAACGGGAACGGTCCAAATTCTGATTCATTTTGTTGCTTTTTTTATGGCACCCAGACAAGGTTAGAGCCTCTGCAGAGAGATTTTGCATATATATATTAAAATATATTGTGTGCATAGACTGAAATTCATTTGTCTAGCTGGCTCTTATTTCTTCACCACGTGCATTTCTATTACACATGAATATTCTAGAAACAAGGACATGTCTGCTAGCAATTGTGCAGTGTGGCAGGTTGCTATTGGTTGATTATAATGTCACCCAATGCGCAATCATGCCTATTCTGCTGTTCCACAAATTACAAAACAAAGATGGGAGAACATTGTGGAAAGCCTTAAAATACAAACGCACATGATAGCTCATAAACCTGCAATATAAACAACAGATGGGGAGGATTGCTAGTATTAACTGATTAGACTGATACAGTATTAGCCATGTAGCACTGTCTTAATACAACATCCATCTTGCAATTGAGAAGACATACTGTATGTGTGGAAACTAAAAATGATTACATTAGCAAGTATAATGACGAACAACATAACAAAAGCTGTTTTGATCTGTATGCAGTGTGAATTCAAGATTGTTAGCTCCATTACTGTATTCACGTTTTTGTTATACTGTATTCACTTCCATATACAGTATTTTATATGCATATCAGTATAGCAAGATGTGGATATTGAAAACAACTGCATCATTTAAATTTGGGAAGAAAAAAATGCAATTCTTAGTTACCACCAGTCTCATCACTACCACATTCAACATTAACAGCGCTAGGTAAAATAGTCACAGCACACTTGTGGATAGCTACAAAATTGTGAAACATAACCTAAACATACATTATTTATTCAATAAATACATTAACAGTAGAGCATTTCTAAATCTTTCTGCACTTCATCCTGACAAACCTAGGGCAGGAATTATATTAATCGTACACGATAATTTATGACACCGCGGTAGAATGTTCCTCAGAGCAGCTCAATGTCTTTCAGATAACATTCCGGTTCGCTACTATATGAGACACAGTCTGACTCACGAGAACACACTCATTTCTCGTCCCTATTCAGCTTCCCTTCTAAATATTCGCTCACAAAAAAAAAGAAAAGAAAAACTAAGCTACCTCGTATTCTCCTGCCCTCAGATAGTTTGATTCATTACTCAGTCCTCCCTTCGCTGTGTGCCGTTTTATTACTCCTTTGAATAAAGCAGGCTTGGACTCCATGGCTATGAGCTACAGCCTGATTGCTGCTATTATTTTTAATCAGAGTATCAGTCTTTTGGTCTTGTCTTGCGAATAGCTGGCTGTCAGGATATACATGGCAGCCGTGTGAGATTCAGGGCTATGGTGTCTGGGCACAAGTTTAGATCGACACCCAATCTCTGGCCCCCGCTCTTCCTCACAGAATCCAATTTCTGCCATCAGGAGTGACAGCCCTGCTTACTGCCCCACACAGACGTCAGTACACAGCCGCCAGTGGGGGTAGCCCCCTGACAGACAGACAGACAGCGGCGGAGGCGCAGGCAAGACACAATGAACAGGCTGGGGCGATGCTTTGCCACCACGGAGGGTCTCTGTGGGGTGTGGTAGACGTATTCCAATGGAGACTCTGAGAGGGGGTGGGACGGGCGACACTATCTCAGACAGATCTATTCTGTAACGCTTGCGCTCATCCCAAATTAATTGAATGTCATTCAAAGAGGAAGTGAGATGGAGGTGAGAGAGTGACTGGGGGTGGGTGGGGTCACTGTTCTATCTTTCACTTATAGTATAGTATAGGCTCGAGCTGCCAAAGCATGAACCGCTGCAAGAGAAGGAGAGTGGAGGAAGACATGCAAAACGGTCCACAGAAATCACAGTGGATGAATCTGTCAGATACGGCTGCAAAGTGTTACTGTATGCAGGTTAGACACATAGAACATACTGTACGAAGAACGTGTGCACTTTGTGAGAGAACACCAACTACGGCAACAGCAGGATTCCAGCAGGATCAAATATAATGATGTACACATCTCTCACATTGTAATCTCTTCATTGCTTATCCTTTGCTTGTTTGTGTGCTGCATGCTCTACTGTATGAATAGTACCATCTTGATAATGCGCCCTTAATAAAAGAATTGCGGCGCCATTGTCTTCAGACCAGGTTTTTTCTGTTGTCGTATCAATCGTGCAATCTCTTTCCAGTGCCTCAAGACAGCAATGCGCTTGAACACCATTTGCAATTTAAACAACGTGGGCGCTGGTCGGGAAAATGACAACTGCGTCAGTCTGAAAATAGCAAAGACACTTTGGCGCATTTGGTGCCACTTTACACCAGGTATAAGCGTCTGATGCCAAAGATCCATTTGTCCTGACAGTCCGTACAGTTTATGCATACAGCAGTGCACCCTAGTCTTCATTCATAACAGGCCCCTAGTTCAGCCCTGAGGCCGCCTGTAATGTGGTACACCCAGAAGGTGCTTAAACTCAGAGGAGGTAAAACAGGCCGGTAAGACCCGCTTATGAATGACAATTCTCATAGAGCACCGCCATCTGCCCTTGCCATCATGCTAAATCTAGCGTATAGCGTTTGATACATTTTAACCGGTGTAGCGTTTATTCAGCCTTATTCTTAAAAACGCCCATGTGTTATTCTGCTTCATGGGTGTCAATGCCTTGTCGGCATTTTCATTTTTGCCTGAACTGTTAGCATCATTTTGTTGGTCCTGGCCTGAACCGTTCCTTGAAGCGGGCCAACATGGAAATACACATTGGAATAAGCTTTAAAGGATAAAACCTAGGATAGGAGTCAAGTTACAATACAAACATGATACTTTGTAAGAAACGGCATAAAAGGCCAGCCTTTATTAGTGCTGACTGAAATTGCCCAGAGATACTGCAGCCTAATAGCTTGAGTGTTCATTTAGTTTTTGATGTGTTCCAAGGTTGAATGAAAAAAATAAAAAAAAATAGTACAACTGTTAAAATAAAGGCCTGTGGATAAGGTATTGCAGTTTATATAAAATAAGTGAAACTGCTTAACAACATATTGAACATTTCCGTACAAATTGAACATGCGCGCACACACACACACACCCACCCACACAAACACACGCACACTGAAAGACAGACACACACACACACACAAACACACGCACACACACACACACACGCAAACACACGCATGCACACTGAAAGACAGACACAGACACACACACACACACACACACACACACACACACAAAGGAGAGTGCTGAATTCTCAGTTGAATTAAGTTGCAGGTGCAGTAAATTTCAAGCTCTACCTTGCTGAAAAGCTGCACTGTGCTCTTACATGCTTCTCTCTCTCTATCTCTCTCTCTCGAGAACATAATTACACATCTCCAGTCTTGGATAGCATCCCATGACTGCATTTGTTTTAACTCTCCCATAGAATATCTACAAAATTCATGTTCTGAGAGGCTGATCTGTCAAATCTCCGTCAAAGGGATTTGAATAAAAGACAAACAAGGGGAAGGCAAGGAACTGCACACTGCCAGTATGCAAATCCCAAATCTTAATTATGTCTCAACAGCACAGCAGAAACAATCAGAATGAGAAATGCTTTGCTCTGTAAGCTGATGTTGCCCTCTTAACACACACACATGCATGTACAGACACGCGCGCACACACACACGCGCACGCACGCACGCACAGTGTGCTCCATACACAAACCTCTGCATGTTTACATAGATGCCACATGAGTCCATTATGTTACCTATGAGATATACAAATGTAAACAGACAGAAGTGGGAAAGTGTAATCCCAAGGTGACACACACAACAACAAAACAACCAGCCCGGAGGCTCACATGATCAATTGTGATCCAGCAGGAGAGGAAAAACAGGCAACAATCAATGCTTTTCAAAGGGAACAAAACATACATGTGCATTGCAGAACTGTTGCAGGACATTTACAAAGGCTCCTTCCATTTTCCTAGAGTAAATGGTTTCCAGGAGTGTTCCCTAGTCCAGTTGGAGGGCAGATTTAGGGAATATTGCCTGTTTTGGTTTGAAATGTGGGGTTTTTAGTAAACTGGACTCAACACACAACACGTCTCAATATAGCCTCCTGTTGCAGAGGACCTCAGAGAGCAGTAATAATTGTGTATGCTAGCCATCAGACACAGCACTCATGCATCAGTCACACGTGCTATGGTTAGGTCTGAAGATTGAGGTTGTCTGCTCGACAGAGACACAGGGACTCTAGCTCAGCTTGTACAATTATCCGCGCTCCTCTAGAGATAAGAGTCAGATCACATTCCCCGAAGGAATGTAACGCCTGCAGGAGCCAATCTACACCCCGGTCACAGTTCCTGACCCCCCCCCTCCCCCCTTTCGCTGACCGCTTATAAGATGGCCGACTGCACCGTACCGTACCTGGGTTTTGGCTCTCCATCTCCACATCGGCATCCGCACTCTCTGGAGCATCTAGGAGCAGAAGAGGGTGCTTATGAGACAGGGAGTGCAGCATGAATTGACTTTGGCTTTGGATATCACCTCAAACAGCCTTTTCATTCCATCTCTTTGTGTAGCGGGTGCCTTTATACCGCCGTATGAGAGCAATGGAACCACAAAGACATGCATAAATTACATGACAAAAATATGAAAAAGAATGGAAAAAGAACGTCACTTCCAAAGCCATACATAATTGAGGGATTTCTTTGTTCCGTACTTGTGTGATAAGATAACTTGTAGCGTGTAGGATGGAAAAACTAAATTGGAGCAGCTCAGTAATACCATTTACGGCGACAAATGACATGAATAAGTGTGTTTAGTGCGAGGATGGTGGGGGGGGGGGCTGAGAAGATCTGTTAGCGGTCCACAGTGGTGAGCTACCTTTCTCTGTTTCGCCTTCACCTTCACCTGGCTCCTCATCGTCTGAAAAAGAGGAGTGAGACAAAATGAAAGCCGTTGAAGATTTATTTGAGGGTGCAACCACATAAACTGTGGTGAGAATAACAGCTGTCACTGAGAATGGTCTTGGAAATGAACATTAAAACATTGGATTCCACTTCAGTGCAAAGGGTAAAAATGTATGGATTACTGTCACAAGTCAACTACAACATAAGAAATATGACACACTAACAAGGTACACCATTACATACGATACCAGCAATGGTTTGACACTCAGCCCACTTTTTCTAAATTAGTATTTTTTGCTGTCACTTGCTTATGCCTCCTCTGTAATCAATATAAATTGTAACTATTGTGTTATGGTGCTTTCTAAATGTAATTCATGTTTACCTCAAACTGGGAAATATCAATTTTTGTACAAAAGTATATGAATGGAAATCCACATAAAATGAAGTTCCAGACAGAATCAATATTGTGACACAGTTGGGTCTCGTCTCACATTATAAAATTGCAGATCACCGCAATTAAAAGTTTCATAAAGTCAATATATTGGCATTTAAAGCTCAAATTCAGCATCATGAGCACGATATATTAGATATTTATAGACAATATGACATTTGGTCCATTGATAAGCGTGTCATCGAACAATTAACCTTTAATACCATACATATCTGCATTGCCAAATTTTTTTTAACTTTACTTTGTGACATATACACACGCACGCACGCACGCACACGCACGCACATGCATACGCACACACACACACCCCAGTGACATTTGGGACAAATTGAGTAAATGAAAGCCATGACACCAATAAGCGAACATGTTCTACAATGGCTATTGTGCAGCTTCTATAATTGCTTTTTTAACAAGCTGCAGAGAGAAGCCATTTTTTCATATCTATGCAATTTTGCCCTGCACTCAGAACAATAAAAACGCCAGCCTCTATTAAATGAGAAAAAGACCGGTTCTAGCAGAGCTGCATGTTTGTCTCAAGTGCCTCTGTCCATCAAATAGAATGCTGTTGACACACAGTGGATGGCAATCCTTTTTATTAATCATGACTGGCATGGTAAGCTGGGACCTGCACAGTGCTGAAGAGAATACTTTAGTGACATTGCGGGTTAAGATGAATGCTTCATTGGCCCTGAGCTGACACCAAAGGTTGCACTACTTTTCAAATTCATATGACCGTTGCATTTGTCTGAGGCGATCCCAAACAACAATATATCAGCTATGACAAACAGGTGAATGCAATTCGTCCTGTTAATGTGATCATTCTTATTTGACGTATTAAATGAAACAGAATTACATTTGTAATAAAGGCTGGCATGTTAAGGGCTTAAGCACACACATGTATAGTACACACACACACACACAAGCACAAACGCGTACCCTACACACGCATGACAACCAAGCACAAGCAGGCAATAAAGGTTGTGCTGTATGTAGGACAGATGTGATTTACAATGGCTCTAAGTTAAGCTCAGTCAAAGCCCTGTGTCTCTACACCAAGTGGAAAAACCCAATCACCACTCTGGACAGGCTGTTTATTTGAGGACAGACAGCAGGTGGCAGCATTGTCACAGCGTTGCCTGCCTAGCAGCTCAGTGCTCTGTGTGAAAGGCACTAATTGGCATACCTCATGCTGAAGGGCTAACGTGGAAGTCCACGCATAGCTTTTTAAGTGTCAATACTCCCACGAACACCTTTTATATGCATGAAATGAGAAAAGTTCAGGTCTTTAGCACAATGTGTGGTTGTGTAACCACCAAGTATATTGTGCTGAAGAAAAAAACATAAGCACACACAAACATGAATGATTTATTTATGCCCACCTCAGTTACAACTGTATCACAAGGACATAAACAATGCAGGCGCTGAAACACAACACACTAAATTCATATAATATGCCCTATACTAACTGGAGCAGCTATTACATACTGTAAAGCCGCATAGGCATAGAAATAACATGAAAAGCAGACACAGATTGACACACAGACATGTAATCACCCACACCCACCCACAAAGTGGAGCTACAGTATACAACCTAGACACAAACACACTATCTCTTTCTGTGAACCATTCGTCTCAAGAGAAATGAAAGGGAAAATCTATCCTGTGGCAAAAACGTGCTCTGATGATCAACAACAGCTGTCATTCAAACCCTTTGGTGTCTGAGTCCTTTTTATTTTTGCTCTTTTACACACCCACACACAGGTATATATACACAGTATTTACTGCAAACACACAATATACTATACTGTATACGTATATACATATATATGTACTGTATGTATGTGTGTGTGTGTGCAGCGTGGTAAGGGGTCTTTGAGTATATGCCTGCCCACCGTTTGAATTTATTTGAACACAGGAGACCCTCCATCTACAAGACTCACATGTCCATCCATCTAACCCTCCATACATCCATCCATCCATCCATCTAACCCTCCATCCATCCACCCACCCATCTATCCATCCATCCATCCCTCCATCCATCTAACCCTCCATCCACCCACCCATCTATCCATCCATCCATCCCTCCATCCATCTAACCCTCCATCCACCCACCCATCTAACCATCCATCCATCCATCCCTCCATCCATCCATCTAACCCTCCATCCATCCATCTAACCCTCCATCCATCCATCCATCCATCCATCCAACCAATCCATGTTGCGCCCCCCAGCGGCTGACCAGACCCTCTCTAGCCAAAACGCTATTGAATAAAGCACATTGTGAGGGTGTGCCCTGGAGACACAGCCGCCATGCCAGACCTGCCAGCAGTCTCCTGTGAGTCCTCACGGCGCCTAAGATTTCACGAGGGTTACATCACAAAGACCAGTGAGAGCCTGGCTTTTCAGTGCAAATAGATTGGGGGCTTATTGCGCCATGGCTAGTCTCTCTTTAAAGCAGCGGAGGAATACTGTCAGTTGAACGCCTCTCATCACTCAGTTTATCCTTGTACATACAGCAGGATTGGTGTGCCAATGATGAGCCAATGGATGGCTCCTTCATATAATCCCATATAAGAGCACTGAGCCAGAGAAGGGCTTTTGTTTTTATATTAACACACACCTACCTGTACATGAAGCACACAACAACACAATACAATTAAGTGTAGTCCATTAACTATCCATTTATGATGAACCAACACCCCCCATTACCGGGGCTAAAAGCCTTGCATACATGACCGCTATCACACTTATTGATAGGCACGCTTCACAGGCTCTGCCTGCCGGATGCAGCATGTAGTTTACCCTCACTAACACATATTGACAGCGACCAAATGGGCAACCTTCTCTGAAAAGGCATAGACAAGCCAATGAGACACGGGGTCCCATTTTAACGATCCAAGCGCAAGGCCTAAAGCGCAAGGCACAAACTGCATTTTGGTCGTTCCAAATCCAGTTTTGCTAGTTTAACTGCGAGAAAACGGTTGTTAGCTTTCAAAGGGTTGGACTTCATGGGTGTGTTTTGGGTGTGTTTTGGGCGTAACATGCGATAAGCCATCTCCTGTTCCCATGCTTGACCATGACAGACTGCTCTCACCGGCGGGTTTGTGAAAGCGCAAGACCAGACCATCAGCAGCAGCAGCAAGATTCCACCAAGATCCATAAACTCTGTTGATGCAGACTACACACCAATACCATTTCACATTGCACTCTTCATTTTGAATACTTGGCATGATTGTGCGCTCCTGTACCTTCTTCTGCATGTAACAAGCAGAGTGTACGCACGTTGTGCTTCAAGGCGCTTCTACCGTGATTTTGCACCATGCGATCACGTTCCACTGCTTCAGGTGTACCAGACAACACCTCATGTTTAGACCTACTCGCCCGCGGCCACTTTGCACCGGACGTAAGATCGGGCCCATGTCTTACTGATCAGTCAGAGCATCTATAAAGGAGTCAAATGTACTCCATCTAACATGTCTGTCCCAACATGCGCTAGAGTGCTGAATATGCGTTTGACAATTTACTGTGTATAACCCGTCCTAGGTGTTTTTTTATAGTCAGAACTCACCTTTAACAACAATGCATTCAAATTTGTTTCCTTCCCTTTTCTGTGGGAGAGGTTGTCTCAAGGACTGAGTGTTCCCATGCTAGAACGCTGTGCCAAGGCCTTTTGTGAATGGATTAGTTCATATTAAGCTGCAGGGCCTGATAAATTAGGATTTATAAAGATTATTACAAAATACTTATGCCCTCGTAATGCTGATGATTGAATTTGTGAATCATATTGAATTAGTGCTAGTGGATTATGGAAAGGTAGGTTGTATAGACAGGGTGAATGGTGTGATTTTGTTTTTGTTCAGCAATGCAGAGCATATTGGTGTCTTTGAAGTGACCGTGCTCTCTAGTCTAGTCATGTGTCATACACACAGGTGGAAAAAGTCTATTTCCCCAAAGAAAACAACAATGACTGCTATCGCCAGAAATCCCCCACAACCTTAAGGTTTGAAGACAAATGGATGGTGTACGATTTTAATTGCCTACTAACACCCTCCAGTGTAAGAATCTAATTATCTTTGGTCCATCGTATCGGAGAAGCCTATAATTGTTTCAATATTACACATCCAAAGGGGCTGAAACTGCAGAATAGCCAGATAATGGCTTCTTAAACAAGAATCCTGCTAAGAAAACATTCTTTTAAAAACGTCCAAGCTTCATCCTGTATTCATTTCCCCAAAGATAAACTTAGCACAGGAGCGCGTTACAGATTACTGACCAAGAACACACTCCATTACTTCACATAAAACAAATATGCTGTAAACACTATTTGATGTAGCCTTTTATTTAAATAAACAGTTAGCAGGCTAACAGATCAAGGAATCATGACCAACATTTAAAGGTGCACTCCTCAGCAGCCATTTAAATGGCTCATTTGTGGGCACAGTTGTGAAACAAATCCTTTGATTTGTGATTAACTTGTGGTTCTTGGGCACTGTAATGCAATCTGGGAGTGTACCTATAAACAGAAAAAGAGGTGTGAGGAAAATACACAGCAAACATACAGTACCTCTGTTGCTGACTGGGCTTTGATCCCCGCTTTTGGATTTCTCTAACGGTGCTGTGTCACCTGCAAAACAAACACGTTGATTACATGTCGCTGCTGTGACCCACCAGGAAACACAGCTGGCCCTGACTAGCAGTAAGAGTTCAAAGGGCCGGACGTCTGCTCAGCTGTGAACCTTCAGACGAGAGGTAAAAAGGAGAGTAAACGAGGCTTTGTCTGGGTGGGGAAGCAGAACTCCATCCCAGCTGTGATTATTCTAACCTGGACATTCTCCGTCTCTGTTGACCGTGCTACAAGCGCCTGGAGAGGGAACTCAATGGCTGTTATGTTGTTTTGTTTTATACCTGCCTGACAAAAATGACTCCTCTGGGGCAGGAGGGAAGAATGTGAAGCTTTGGGGGGCAACTCCAGAGCACATTCTGGGACAAAAGCACCATTCCACGTGAGAATGGCAGTCATTCTAACCTTTGAGTAGGTTCCAGGAAGCACTGAATCAAACACTGGCTGATGGAACCAAATAAAAAGCCAGTCCTTGGCAGGGACATGGTGTATCAAACAAGACTGAACTGGGCCATGGACGGACAGGCCTGGCAATGCAACAGTACCCAGAATCATTAGGTTTTATGCACCCAGGTGATTATTACACTGGATGTGGTACAAAGTAACAGGTGATGTACACAATAGAAAACAAAGGCAGAGCTATAATAATTACTACTGCAGTTGTACTTCATCTCAGCCAGGTTTTTTATGATACAGCCATTATGTGTATATTGGCTCTCGCTGGGAAAAACACATTTTACTAAAACTTATAAACCATCACTTTTATGTTCACCAAAGATAGTATCTCAATGGAAGAACAGAGCCATGTAATTGTAAAATTACGAGGGTGAGTTTAGGGGGAAAAAAAACAAACAACAAAGCATCCAAGGGTCTCAGAGCTCCAGTATCTTGGCTATACACTATGTCAGATAAATAGCAAACAAAAACCAGTGTTCTTGCCTAACTAGCTTGTGCAGGTACTAAAACACGATGAGAGTAAACACCCATTGTACAAATATGGCACATCTCCATGGTGAAGACCCTCTGGAAGAAAAGCAGGGTGAACATTTGGCACGTGGTGCCAGCAGAAAAGCCTACTGTGCCCTGGAGAAAAATGCTGCAGGCAGTACAATCCATTAAGGCTTCCAGAAAGAAATGTCATTTTCAGTCTACCTAGGAGGGAAAAAAACTAAATTCTGCTCAACTCAGCAGCATCTATTGTTCCTGCTATTCAAACAACACAGACTTCTATGAACCCCCGTTTGTGCCATTGCTTATTCAGGGCAACTCTCAATGTCAGTAGTTCATCCAGATGAGCAGTATCAGGGAGTTTCAGGCCGTGTGTCAAGATTGTGATGTGATAAAAGCATTATGTACCGACAGCTGCGCCTGGTGCGTGATGCTGTTCGACTGTTTATTTGAGACTCTCCTTAGGTGGCCGAAAGGCTTTGCGTATGGTGAGCCGTGAAAAGGCCGGTATTGAGAATTAGCTGTGGATTTAAGCGTTTGTAATGTAATGTGCCTGATGCGTTAGTATCTTGATGAGTATTCTAAAATGTCATGTATCATGTATCAGGGATTCAGCTTGTCACTCAATTAACATTCAATTTCATCTGGCTGTGTCCACTGCAGCAAATCACTGCCAAAAGTGTAAATCATCTCTCTGTCTGTCTGTCTGTCTGGGCTTTAATGGAGGTGCCACAGTGAAAAGTTAACCATACTATATTCTGTCACTCACCTTCTTTCAGCTGTCCCTCTGTAACCTCCATATCATTATCTGGCAGGAGAAAAATATAATAGCATGTCAAGCGCCATTTTACCGTGCACAATATAGCAAGCAATTATGACTAGCCTCTATGATTACAGTGCAGTTCAAGAGTATTCACCGAATACTGCAGAGATGTGTAAAACAGTTAAAGAGTCACATTGAATTATTCCGCACTCTGTGCACGAGCAAATATCCTCCTTCCTGCTTCATGCAGGCCTACTGCTTTGAGCTTTTGAATCTTCCCCACCGTGCCAGTTTCCATGCTCGAGCCTCTGGCCTTTTGCCACCCGCACCCATCCCCCCCGTTCCCCCCAGACGCTCTCAGCACCTCACAGACAGCCTTGAAACCAGTGAGTTATTACAGCAAATGAAAGAGGGGCTCACATTCAAGACACATTCCTTTTCAATTAAACACGCACTTCTAGGCATCGGCACCAAATTACACCAAAATCCTCCCATTTCCTCAAATTATAGGGATTTCGGGCCGGGCTGGATGGCTGCG
>JAODUK010000007.1:4163751-4215224 GCA_027564635.1 Typhlichthys eigenmanni
CCCCCCCCCCCCCCCCCCCCCCCACCCCCCACTATAAAGCATCATCTTGGTCCCTTGCTGTGGTAAGTCTAGTGTGTGATTCAGGCTGAGTAAACCAGAGGCGTTTCTCGGTGGATGAGTAGAGATGTTGACGGGGAGAATGGAAGGAGGCTTTAGATGCTGCTCTCACACACACACACACACACACTCCGAGATCGGGCACAGCCATGCCTTTTATCTGTCAAGTTGAGAATGAGCGTGTGTATCTTCGTGTAGGGTGGTGTACACACAATGCGTGTGTACACACGATTGCCATGCCGACATGCGCACGCGATCTATGGATTGGCGCGGGTGTACGGATACGCGCCCGTGTGTACGGGTGTGCTTGGTTTAATGTGCCATGGCAGGCGTTAGCGCTGATGAAAGGCTGTTGTCATCGCCCGTGTGGAAGTGTAACCATCACAGCTCCCTGCGGATCCAGGGACAGGCTTTTCTTTTGTACAGCACTGGATAAAAGAGCACAGTGCATTAATCTAAGCCTGTTTGGGGAAACAAAGGAGAACCCACTGGCACAATATAACAATAGTATACTGCAAGGATGGTGACAGAGCGTTTTAACTGCCGCCACGCACTGTATCACTGTAACAGCTGACGCAAGCACTGTGAAGCCTCAGTGAGTGTCATAATATATTATACAAATGTATTAAACATGCTCACTTGTTTGTTATTCTATTCTTTATGTTACGTTCTTTCTTTCATCTCATCGTGTGTACATGGAGTACAAGGGTTTGGTACAAGATGGCTTCCTTGTTCAACTTATCCGCCGTGAACAAAAACAAGCGATCAGGCACAGCCAACCATTAATTAAATGATGATGTGTTTCATGTCTTACAAATGGTAATGAAGTCTAATCTGACAGGCACAATTCTCTTGGTATTTACGATTGAGCTAAATTGTTTCTAATAATAAGAAACATAATAATAATACATGTTAAAGCACCTTTCAAAACTCAAGTACACTAAAATATACTTATATTATATTGTTAAAATAACAATAATTAACAATAAGAAATACATCTGGTCTAAACAAGTGAGTTTTGATGTGATATTTGAAGGTTGCGAGAGAAGCAGCATCTCTGATGGGAGAGAAGACAGTTGCTGGTAGAAGCACATTGTGTTCAGGGGGCGTGGAGGAGGTGGGTGTGGGAGGCAGAGGGAATATGTGGGCGTGTGCGAGCGGAGCAGTCCACAGAGAGTGTTGTACTGTAAGTCAGGCAGAGGAGCCGCAGAACAGAATACATTTGTTGATATGTGGTCCCAGGGTCTCATGCTGGTCTGGATCAGAGCTGCATTCTAGATAATGTGCTGATGGAGAGTTGATGTAGTCATTTTGCAGCTTTCACTATGGCAACACTCTTGTTTTTCATCTTTCTCATTCTCTCTCGTCTTCCAGATTACTGTGGATCTAGTCAGCAGAGCCTCACTCAAAGCAAATGGCTTTGATGTGGACTGGAGTGATGCGTGATCAGTAACTACTCAGCAGAAGGCCTTCAAAAGTGTTACTGAAATCATATGTAAGGTGGAATGGCTTTGTGTCTAAACCAAGACCACTGCAGAAATAACATCCGTTAGCTTCATCTTATTAGTATTCACAGCCAGTGTCAGTGCAGCTCTCCTCTGCAATCTCATAATTTAATAAAATATATTAATTTAGCTTGTGGTCTAAGACACATAGAGGATCATAGCCCTGCAGATATTAGGTAGACCTTGATGTTGAGTGTGCACATTGCTTTAATACAACAATAAACAAGACTATTTATTTTTTTATTATTTCAGTAATGGTGTCAAAACAGTGTCAGGGCACTATTTTCTCGATCAAGACGCAAGGGGAGTTGTAATTAAGGCACAAGTCCACGGGACAAGGTCACGGCGCAAATCAAAGTGTGGCCAAAAAGTTTTTGCTAATTTCAGGACATCCAACGAAAGCAGTTGTAGGCTAACCTTAGTTGTAAAAGGGTTGGATTATTATGAATACATTATCAGTATGAGTGGTGGGGGCTGTCCTCAATTAATTCAGCTCCTCATTCCTTTAAGCCTTCACCTACTGTAAAGCTAGGAAACTACATTTCAGACGATCCTTGACGCTAGCGCAATATTTGTTTATGTTTGACACCAAACTAGCACTGCACCTGATTTTGACTGACACACATTCTACTGCACCCCGACATCAATTTCGGTGTAATGTCATGGCAAGCCGGGAAATTAGCAAATGCGTCCAGGCAAGATGAGAACCACTTTGCGTCCAAATAAACTGTCACTATGTTTGTGTTAGCGCTACTGCCAACTTTGAACTAACTACAGCCCATAATGTTTTTGAGCAAGTAGAAAGATAGTGCCACAAAATGTGATGTAGCAATTTCTGGATATTTTGACGCTGTAGAACAACTTTGAGTTTGCATTTTAGTGGGTGAAATATTTTAAGTTTTGATCTTTAAAAACACTTTAGACTTTTGTATAAGCCACATATTACAAATGGACAGATCTGTCTTAACAAGATAATAGTCTTATACATTATATAATGTTCTCTACTATGCTATACAGTACAGTGTATGCACATTTGTATTTCATATTTAATATATACTATATGTCTGTATCGTGAGGCGTATCAAATTAAAACACATTCATTAAAGTCAAACGGTCCACACTGTGGCCCGGCCATTGCAATACCAAAAAGTAAAGGATTGTTAGCAGACACTATTAAGATCTGTAGGCTGTGTTAATATTGTCAGCACTGTGGCTGATTGAGGACAACGAGAGGTGCAGTGGAGCTTGTGGGCAGCCACCCGGATCACATTTACGGAGGAGTGCACCAAGAATCAATTTCAGCATGCTTTTACTCCCCAGAACCGCAGCTGCCCGACTGCCTCCAACGTCTACAAATAACAGCCACAATGTGCCTAGGAAAGCGTGCCCTCAGTCACAGTCTGTGAGCCAATGTGAATACCTAATGGAATCATGTCACATGATTAATTACTTAATTTCACTTCCACGTCTTAATCCGAGTGGATGGCTTCAGTCATCGACATTTCAAGTCTCCCTTTTTAAATTACTGAATTGCAATCTAGTTACGTACTCCGAGGTGTGTGGACTCCATCAAAGAATGCAAAAAGTGAGGTCGCCCCCTAGTAACCCGACAGTGAGACGTGGATATCCCCTCCGAGACAGCTACAGCTAATGAACATGTACATTAAACATGTACCGGGCTGCCACAAAGGCGGAGCTTTAAGAGCGTGCTTGTGCTATACATTTTCAGAGCACATTGCGGTGTCTGTGTAAGTGTAGGACCCACACTTCACATTCATTGTTCTCTACAGATACAGGCTGGCTCGAGTGATTCTCCATCAGGCGCTACTCGGAAAGGCCTTTGTCCGTCGGTGACAGTTAACAACTAACAGCCAGTAACAGAACGGGTACAGACAGGTACCGCCATGGAAATACATTATATGAGGCTCTCACACTAATTCTTAAGTGCAAAACAACATCCACCAGCTTCTATAATGACGTGTGAGTGTGTGCTTTTGTCCCCCTGTCTTATATTTGTAATGGATGTGTGTGCATGTGCACCAACATTGATAATGAGTGTTTCTTGTCAGCGCAGGCTATTCTGCAGGTGTGTGTGTGCGTGTGTGTTGCCGCATGGAACAGCCTTATTTTGCTTCCCGGTGCTGTGTTGTGCTGACAGCTACTAGGGGAGCAAATTGTAATAAAACAATTTCCTGTATGCAAATATCCTGTTTATATGTTCCCATCAATGTCACTTGACAGATTGAGAGAATACAAGGAAAGCAGCCACATGGTGAAAAATGAGACTACTGAGTCTTCAATAAAAAAATCTATTGTGCCTTCTCGCAGCTCCAGACACGCTTGAGACTGATGCTGTCCGACAGATGCTGTGTTGTAGATGCACACACACATGCGCACGCACAGTCGTACTACATTATGAAGCTAGGAGCAGCTTGCTGCTGGAGGAACATGTGGTGGGGTTTCTCCTCAGCTGTGTGAGGGACTAGTACAGAAGGAAAGCATTTTTCACCATATAGTTCCCATTGACCGCCATTCAAAAGTATCACACTGTTAACCAATGTGTGGGGCAGAGCTTCTTCGGCCTCTTGTGTTGGGCTTACGTTGCCACGCTAACCCGTCAGCCAATCGGCAGTGGGTGGGGGCCTCTGAGGTTTGACGGTTGCCGAGGTGTTCGGTGAGAGCTCGTTCACAGCTGTGATCAGGCTCAGGCTAAGTGCACGTCTTCTGCTTTCACTACACGGTGCAATCATACCAATCAGACGGCCTTTCTCTTCAGCAGCCAGTGGACTCTGGATACCGGTAACCTCCTCACCGTGTAACAGCTCTGTGTCTGGAGTGCCATCACAGCGCCAGTAATTATATGCTCATGTGTTTCTCTCTCAGGAGAAGGTGTTTTTAATCCAATATCTCACACCTCACGCTTTGTGAGAATAACTCTTGTGGTTGAAATCAGCGTTGTGATGTTGTTGATGTTTCAAACATGTATACAGCACTGAGCTGGGGAAGATTTCACTGAAGACATTTGAGTAATGTATATTGAAAGTGGAGGAGACTATCTTGATACAGTATGAGCAGATGTAGGAGGCGGTGTTATTGTGTGTGTGTGTGTAGGTGTGTGTGTGTGTGTGTGTGTGTGGGGGGGGGGGGGGGGTATGGCTTAATAGCCCAGATATCCACTCGGGCTATTAAGCGGGAATGGAATTATTCAACCCCCTCTGAGCCGAGAAACCATGCGAATTCTGCAAGCACACAAAAAAAAACGCTTCATTTCCTGTGCATGACAAAGCCCAGGCAACAGCAGCTTTGATCATCTGACCCGTCCCTCCAGAGGTCAAAGACTACATCACAAGCAAGACTTTGCAGTGATGAAATGCACTTGGCAGCAAAGCCTGCGCTGAAGAGCCCGCAACATTTATTCCCACCTAATCCCACCAACCCCTGCAACCGTCATTAGCAAATCACTGAAATGCAGTATAAACAATGGCTTCTGGAGGAGCCATCTCTGAAAAGCCTGCTCTGGTCCCCTTTAAAACAGATGCCGCTCTAGCTTATCTCCTCCTCTCGCTCACAGAGGCATTAAGTGCAGTTAGCCGCTGATCGTGAGAGGGATAAGGGGAGAAACAACAGCTCCACCATCTCATCTCAGAGCACTAATATGATGGGACGGGCGAGTGGGGCCAGCCACTATAATTACGGTGTCTCCCCGGGACGCAATCTTTCAGGGAAGAGTTGGAGCGTGGAGCGGCTTAGATGATGTGGAGCACACAGGGAACAAACCACTCCGCTAGGCCTGAGAGCTGCTATTCCTCCAGGGAGAGGAGAGCAGGAAAAAGGGAGGTAAATGGTAGATAATGCTATCCAAGCCAGCCTCTCTCTCTCTCTCTCTCTCTCTCTCTCTCTCTCTCTCTCTCTCTCTCTCTCAACTCAACTCCTCCAGCCAATCCTCTGTGGGGCCCACATCAGAGCAGGTGACTGGGGCTTGGGGTGAGAGAATGGGAGGGACTGGGAGAAGAGGGAGCCTGGGTGATCACTTAAACACTATGGATATTTGTTTAGCGTCTCAGAGGGATATACTGTAGGTTCTGTCATCAAATGTGTGTGTACAGTTAATGACCTCGCATTACGATTAGGTCACTTAGCATTTGTTTTGTACGCAAGTGGCTCACAATGAAGGAGCACAATTCCAAATACCAAGGGGCAGGTAGTGCTAGATCTAGGTAGCTAGATTTCACACAAATATATATAAAGCTATAGCCTACTGTTACAGCTGTTATTTACTAAACTGATACTGTATTTCCATTCTCCCATATGCCAAACTGTTCAAACACATCTCCAATAACTAATTTGCAATTAAAAATGCATTGTTGTTTTCAATAATTTACATTGTATTTTTACATAATGAGACAGATAGTGTTATCCACTATAGCCACTTTGCATTCATCTAGCATTAGTGCTAAATTAGTGCTGCTGGCCTTTCAAAATACATTTTCTAGGCTAGTGGCACTGAGATAAATAAATATGAAGGTAAAATTGTGTTGGTGGTAATCCTATAGTAAATCAATAGCTATAAAGAAATTCACAATCCTGTCCTATATTACAATATCTAATATAGCTAATAAATGATGTGTAAGTGTAAGGGAATACGCATAATAAATTAAATACACACAATCCTGTATATATATATATGCCAGGCTTAAAAGTGGAAAAACTCTATTTGCATTTACCCAACTGACTGTCTTGCTCCTAGCGTGTGTAGCTTGCTTGGATGTTTGCTTGCCGGCAAATCCTGACACAAGATGAGTGTTGGCGCAACATAACACATAAATACTAACAACAACGGCCTTTCATTTTTAACATACGTTATCTTCATTGCATACATTTACATGTATTAGCAGTTGCAATGCAAAACATCAGACAAGAGGAAAATAAATGTTTGTGTTCCTCTTGAAAACAAAAACCAGCCATAGCCTGTCATTTTAATGACAAATTGCTGAGTCGACAAGCACAGTGACATTCCTAAGGGGAATCCCATTTTTAAGCCCCCTTTCAAGGTTTCTTACTTTTCCGTTTTTGTGGGTTTTTTAGTCACATTGAGGTAAAGGGAATCAAAGTTAAGCTTTAGAGTCTAAGGCTAAAAGCAAGCACAACCAGACCACAGATAGCGCACACTCAGCCATCGCATTTTACTTTGGATGTACTAAACTTGCGGCTGATCACATAATCAGCGCTTGGCACCGCCCTCTAAGCTTGGAATAGACACAGTGACACAGCGAGTATTGTTGCATCCATAAGTTTCAGCGCCTGAAAGCAATGGAACAGCAGACTCTCAGAAAAAGAAACAAAATGTTACCATTTATAAACATGTAAAAGATTTGTCTATGGTACTGGTAATTGGAAGAATGTAGTCTAGCTAGCCTATCTGGTAGTCTACTGCCCCTCAGCTGTCCATCCAAACAAATATGCTTAGACTTCGGGGTGATATTTCTTATTAATTGAAAATAAAACAATCTAAAATAAAAGCGACCACTTTTACAGTAGGCCTATTTGTCTAGACAGGCAAGATGTTATCACCCAGCGGTAGACAAAATGTATTTAGAATTTTTTTTTGTACCAGTCCTAGATTTAAATGAGAAACTGAAAAAATCTTTTAGCTTAGGGTTGATCGATGTCTACTAAATTGGCATCGGACTGTCTACAGTAATATAACTAAAAAAAAGGCAACAAAAAATAATTAGCTAATTATAAATTATTGACTATCTGATATGATATGATATTGAAGTAGTAGTTAATAAATTACTCTAAGCAGGTCAGGCAGTAGGCCTACTTATATCACTGTGTTTCCTTACATTTCCTCCATAACCCCTATGTGTAGGCCTGGTCTGGTCTACTCACATTGTAATAACGGCGTCCGCGCAAAATGTAGTCGGTAAAAATGGTTCCACTTCGTCTGTCAGTAGCTATTTATACTTTATAGCCTACCTAATAGGACTCTTCTGAAGTTGTCTGCAGGATTTATATGCTCATATAATTCGCACAAAAGATGGACAGATGGCGATTGTCGTCAGCTAGCGAACAACCAACCATATCACGATAGGCACCGTAGGCTACTACTGGTACAGCAAAGTGAGTGAGCACGAGCAGTAAACTATAAAGCCGTTTAGTTTTGCTGTTAGCATTACGTTAGCATAATGCATTGATTGCATTGCCAGATAGACATTGAGATGATGTGATGCAGCCAAGGCACGAGTGTATTTTGCATCTGTGTGTGTGTGTGTTTGTTTGAGAGAGAAGGTGATCCTTGTCACAGCAATTCGGCGTGACTCGGAAAAAGCGTATTACGCAATGTTTCACAAGATATTTATAACTTTGTCTGAACGCTACCTTGACACTTTTTTACTGCTTAAAAAAAAAGATTTGATCACGATGCCTGCAAAACATTGTGATGCATGTCAGCCATCGGCGATGGATGATGGCATCGACTATCGGCCCAACCCTATTTTAGCTACAGTACATCCTGCAGTTTTTCGGATGTTATGGGGAGCCCTGGGTGTGGCTAACTCGCTGCTGGCGAAAGGTAAATTGGGACAGGACTATATTAGTCCAGTGTCTGTCCCGGGTTGCAGAGGTCAGAATGTTTACTGGGTTGGGTGTTAATAGCCTATAGTCCATATACCACTGTTTCTGAAGGGAAGATCCTGATTGGACATTAAGGTTAGGGGTGTGGGTCATTCAGTCGTTGCACGTATTACACTCCATTGGCTACAACTATGAATAAGTATGGTTTACACAAACATACATACCTGGCAAGAGTACAGACATTTTCTTCTTGTAGATGGCAAAGTCCTTCTCCAGGAAAACACAGAATATGACTCGTTTGATCTGCACACAGACACACAGAAGAAAAGGGAACCTTTAATGTGGCTTCTAAAGTATAACATGTCTCTCGATAAGGACAGAAGAAGTAAATTAACAAGGAAGGCTGTTATCTGTCTGACCTAAGATGACCCTTTGGAGACAGCATTTAGTGAAATGTACAATTCATTAAATTAGACTGAATACATCAGAAGAGGATCCTTAGAATGGTGTAATGCACATATCTATGAGGAAAAATGCAACTACATGAAATTGCAGCATTAAAAATATTTCAGTTTCAGTATTGCTGTAATTGTATGGTACTACCGACATGAAAGCAACCTTCTTCACCAAACACCTGTGAATTACAACTACAACATTTTCTCTGCATATTCCAGCTGTTATACTTAGAGTATGTGTTAACTGAGACTTGTTAACAGAAATCCAATAACCATAACCTTTTTCCTCTGGACAGTTTAAGAAATAAATCAATTACTTAGTGAACTGAATACCTGAATTATTTCTGCTGTATTGCACAAGTAGATAAACTGTAGACTTGAATCTCCCTCACTCCAGACACCATTCAGGCCTTTGGACATACCAGCAAAAGATACTCCATATAAATAATGGATTCATTTACAGTACCTCTCACTTGAATCATACAGTACACTCTTCATATTGTGAAATCGAGTTCAAACTCCTTTTTCCCCACCATAGTTTTGGAATAGTTCACTATTAATTATTGACACACAATAAACATCTGTGGCAAAGGCTGTCATAATCCTGACATTTTCTATTTCCATCCTTCCTTTCATCTGTGCGTGGACCTTTGGTGTGTAGGCACCAGACACAGTGTGGGGGGCGCGTTATACAACATAGCAGCTTGGCTTAATAATGGCAGGTTTTACACAACAGCTGTAATGGTAAGCAATGGGCCTCCCGTTTCAGTGGTGGAGGTGTGGGGAGATGAAGGGAGCTCAACCCCCACTAACCACCCCCCCCGCCCCCTTCAACCTGCGGATCTGATTCGAAGAGGCAGCTTTGCGGCGTTTATACGAACACGGACCTATTAATAGTTTATGATCCACGCTTTGGAGTAAATGTTAGCTGAATCCGAGATGCCAACATATTATTTCGCCGGATGTCTCAGGGAGGGTCTTCTTTGTTCATAAAATGTAGACTCACGCTCGCGACCCCTCACCCAGATAGAAAATGAAAATATGCTTTTAAGCTCCTTTGAAGTCAGAGGCTCACTGACAAACAGATTGTGTGAGAAGTGATAATACAGAAAGATATGACATACCAGTTCATGCTAGTGGGCCACAGGACAGCTACTCCCCGGGATATTCCATTACTTTTTTATGACGCTCCATTCTAAAACTGACTGCCCAGCGTGAAAAAGGACAAATCATAAATTCATGCCTACCATGAAAACACACACAAGCAGACACTTTCCACAGGCATACTGTACTGTACATGTTAATCGCGTTTAATGAAATTCCTCATGGTTTTCTATGAACTTTAAAGTGACATCAGTCTTCATATATTCACCACTTGATTCTTGCAATATGTTCTTCGTTGAAGAGCAGCTGTGCACATGTTTCTTCTTTTAACAGATTGGAAGCATATTGTGGCTTGTGATAGTCCTTGGCACACCCGAGATGTCATGCCAGGAATACAGGTCGAGAAATTCCTGTATCAAAACAAACATCTGCGGCTTCTTAACTCCATGAAATGAAGCACATCTAATGCAGTGTCTCTCAGTGAAAACGTATTTCAGCACCTCTGTCTTCAAACTGTTGGCAAATGGCTTGATCCTGCTAGACACAGTCACGTTGGTGCCAAAGAGTCAAGCAGGAATAAAAGGCTTATCTTCAGTGTGCACACATACAGTACTATACAGCATAGCTGTTTTGAAACTATTCCATGACTATTTGTCCATCATGATTCTGAATAAACATTTAAACACGAATTGCCTGTGCCATTCAAGGTTAAATACAGTACATTTCCATCGCGTGTGTCACTGAGGCAAATTCCGTGCGATAAATAAAAATGTGATGCAGTTGCAACAGGCTTCATTCCTATTAGAATTGGTCAGTGCTCGGGTACTGTAGGTGTGATAGTAATGTTGTGTGTTCACTCATATAAAAACGCAGCCAGCCACAGCTACAGTACTGCTCATGTAGTTAAGTATTATTCATGATCCATAAGGAGTTGCAGGTTGTATGCCTGGTGAAACGTGGTGACATTTTGCATTGATGTTAGTCAAAGACAAACAAACTCAAAGGTTACATAATTACTAAATAGGGTGAAGGTGAGCATTACCTAATGGGTCCTGGAGTGTAAAAAAGGCTCTTAATATAATAATTCATGCTTTTATTCAATTAAGCGCATGCCCCAATATCTCATTCTGGGAATATGCAACAAGGTGTGTGTGTGTGTGTGTGTGCGTGCATGTGCGCGTGCATGCTTATGGTGCGCCCTACGGAAGCCAAGGTTGGGAAAGTTAATGGAAGACTAATTAGATAGCTGGGATCACTGCATGCAGACCAGCGTTGTCATTACTCATCCATGATTGGACAGCTGTAGCCAAAGGAGTGCAATATCATGGGCTCCTCTGGATGCATGCAGCAGTGACGGTGGTCCTGACAGACAGAGAGACACGTGGTGCACAATAAGATCTGAGGTTGTGATCTGGTGTGCTTCTGTCTCTCTTGGGCTAGTTGGTCGTTTGGATGAGCTCAGATACAAACAGGACTTTTCCAAGGTGCTGTAAGCACTTATTTTCTACAAGGCCCTCCTGGTTGGCCCAGTCTTGTTCCTCCTTATTGGGGATGTGTTACAGTGCAGTACTTACTCACTGCATGCCTCGATTCATTACCGAGTACACCTAAAATGGTAGCAACGTAGCCAAATGTCAAAAAGCACTACAAGTGCATTGTGGTTGTTCCTATATGGGCCCCCAGCTGTGAATGGATTTAGGTGAGCAATTGTGCCTGTGTGTGATGAATAAGGTAGGTATTTAAGACCACAGTGCAAATGCTGTACTGTAGATAACAGCCACATGCAAATTTGTCAACATCAAAGACAGCATTATGTTTAGTGGGGCATCTTTACAGACTCGCTCCATTAGAACCCTCTACAGAACACTTTTCCCCGTCTTGCATAATCAATTCCAAACCCATGCCTCTTAGTGGTAAATTAGTTCTGAATGTATGATAAGACTGAAACTAATTAAAATGAGAATGCCAGGGGTACAACCTGACTACCTACGCCTGTGCAACTCATTTGCATGTCACAGGAGATGTGAGGGAACAGGGTTTCAGAGCACGTGTGGTCGGCAGGCCAGCTATGGCAGATGCCGCGGGGGGAAGGGGAAGAATAAGCACAGATAAACGCTGGCTTCCACACTGCGTCTGTTGTTATGAAATGAGTGGCTTTTTTAATCTGTGCTTATCTGCGTCTCATCGTGCATCACGCGGGGCTCACCGCCAGGTGCCCCAGCCTCCTACTGGCGGGCTAACAGATGAGCTGTCGTGGCTGGCCACCCATGCCCGTAATTACATCGGGGGCACTGCCAGCAGAATGTGACGCTTCACTTCGCTACCTGCGTTGCCTTCTTGACTCTGTCACAAACAATAACAGCGACAGCCCGCCCTCTCCCTCGCCTCCCCCCTCCTCCAGATGTGTCTAGCGTGCGTGCTGCGCTGCTACGGCACTGACGCATGGGATGGAGATTCCTCACCGGCCAACTGTATCAGTAAGGGGTGCATGGTGTCAGCGCAGGCTAATGATAACAAACTGCACACGCGCGCACCGTAAACAACCACGCTCTCTCCCTCTCTATTCCTGGGTGACATTCTCACAAAGCCTTGTTAATCACTGTACGCACACACTCGCGCGCGCACACACACTCGCGCGCGCACAAACACACTCACACACAAAGGTAATGAGATAATAATATGACAAGATTGAACACATGTAAATACATATAGCAAATGTTAATAAACTCATTGCTCAAGCCACTGCGTGTGACAGATAATAAATAAATGAATACTAAGAGATATAGTGAGTCAGATACACGCATACAAAAGGCTGCAATGTCATCAGCATGCCCTCATCTCTTGCTGTCAGCCACATTCGATTCGGGTGCAGGGTAACGCGGGGGCAGGTGACTCATATCCAAGCCTTATTACTGATGTAATTACCCACACCTGCTCCCCTTCACTGGCGGGACGCGGCCCTTCGGCAGACAGCTCAGCGAGGTCTGCGTTTAGCGGGCCTGTGTCCGGCTCTGCCCCAGCACGTATACGGAAGCGTGTGCCAGCACGTGTTTTAGGTTATGGAGGATGGAGCGGCTGGGTACAGTAGTGATGTCATTCTGCACGGCGGAGGAGCTAACGGCCAGCCAGGTGAAATGTGGCCAGCCCTTCATTCTTTGGCTTGACCTTGTGTGCCGTGACTCCGCCTGCAAATAGCTGGTGTATTAGCATTTCAAAGAGCAGAGAAGGTTAGCCCTCAAACCATACATCAAAAGAGGTGCCCGGGCTCCACTAAAGCAGAGAAAGTGCTGAGACCAAATTCTCTTATTTCAAAGCTGTTCACAATAAGGTGACCAACATACAGTATCATGAAAGGGGCCACAGAATATTCAATGGAGATGCGCTGGTCAGAATATGATGATGCATGAGTATGTGGACTGTGTACAAGCGATCTCATAGCCTTATGACATCGCTTGTACACAGTGCACATACTCATGCATCATCAGCGCTGTGGGATGACTAAAAAGAGCAGGATGCGTTGTAAAACTATGAGACCAGTTTTTTATGACATCGCCCATTTTGTTTTTCAGAGAAGAACATGTTGTGCACACAGGCCATTGCCGTTCTGCCTGATTCCCCAAAATTAGCAGAGATAAAACATGAGCAATTTCTATGTTAATTCCCCAATGTTTTTTTTTTTTCTTTTCACACATTACAGCTGAACAAATGGTTCCTACTGTAGTTATTCAGGCTTTATTGCTGCCTGGCAATGTACTGTGGATAGAAATGGAGCGCAGCTTGCTGGAAGTATCTCACATGTTAGCTCACATTTAAAAAAAATAATCTCTCAGACAGCATTTGACTTTTACAGGCTTTGTGCAGTTCCTGTGTGTTCCTGCTCCCAGAGAACAATGAATAAGAGAGAAGAAATCACAGAAATGTGATTTAAGTTCCAGCAGACTCACATTATATATTACGAGCATTGAGAAGTATACCAAAGGAATATGTAGTTGTCTAGTGAATTTACTTAAATAATGTATATAATATAATTCTTCAAGATCACAAAGTGAAAGAATTCACGGTTAAAGTGTCTCTTTTACCACTCCACAATCTTCCCCAATAGAGTACAGAGAAAAGGCTGTAACATCCGACAGGAAATCTTAACAGCAGCAGCAGCCTTCATCCGACTGCAAATAAATGTTTAAAAATTAAATTGCCACTGACAGCAAAGAAACTATCACCCACTCACCCCGGAAAGCGGGATTTCTCATGAGAGACGATAACATGACCACTGACAATCACAGCATTTCAGCATTGGCCAGTGGAACACCACCGTGACAAACAATGATAGCAATGGAGGCTTTCTGTCCAGTCTGAGGGGAATACTTCCTGCAGTACCTCACAAAGATATTTTATTGATGAAAGGCAGCAAGGCAAACACACAGTTTAATACGGTGCCTCTATCGATGGTCCATTGCTGCATGGGTAATGCTATGACCTCTGGACAGCCAGTGGTCAATAACAGCCTCTGCTGATGCGGTGCTGAGATTGAATGTGTGTGCGTGTGTGCGTGTGTGCAGCGTTGAGCTGCAAGGCATTTATTTGCAATCACAGTAAAGTCTCTTTCTGCTTTATGTCTTGATCTTGCACTCATGCTCTGACACGTTTGCCTCACACACTATTGATCGCCAGACGGCCTGCTGCAAGGTAGGAGCGTGCCCTCCATTGTGTCCACTTCTCTCTGTGTGCAGAAGACGGCTGCCCTCCTTGCCTGTCACCTCCACTAATACTTCCCTTTATCCTGTCCTCTGTTAAGTCAATACTTGCTTGGTCTCAGGGAGGATAATAACATCCAGCACAACGCTCCCACAGCGTTGTACGGTTGTAGCAAGTACGGACCCTAAGCTAAACGTGTTGCCCTCCTCGGTTATGGCTGAGGAAACCATTACACCATTTGTATCCCCTGTCAGGTAGAAAAGAGTTTCACAATGCTTCAGGGTTTAACCTGGTGGAAGGGTAAGCACAGACACAGACTAATTAAATCCACCGATGTGCACTTAGGAAAATACATAAAACACTCCAACTAGCCATCTTTTATTTAATCAATTGCTGTAATAAGGATCACATTTACTTCTCTACTTCCCCTCTCTCTCTCACACACACACACACACACACACACACACGCACACGCAGATGCAAAATACACTCGTGCCTTGGCTGTATCACACATCTCTGTGTCTACAGTACATCTGGCAGTGCAATCAATGCATTATGCTAACGTAATGCTAACAACAGCAAAACGACTTTATAATTTAATGTTGTAAGACCCGAGGTGATAAATATCCAACGTCACTTAGCTCTCCAATATACACATTTAAAAATGTTTATTTAATAAGAAAAAAACACATTTACTATCAATGGCAAGACAATATAACCTATTACCTATGTAAATGTAGTCTTAAAAAAAAAAAAAAAACAATTTGCAAATGTGATTTTTGGAGCGCTAAGTGATGTTTTCTTTGGACTAAAATGGGTCTTCCAGGGTTAATGCTCTAGCTCACTCACTTTGCTGTAGGCTACGGTACCTAACGTGATATGGTTGTTTGTTCGCTAGCTGACGACAATCGCCGTCTGTCCATTTTGCGTGAATTATGAGCACAAACCTGCACACCACTTCAGAAGTGGCTGTCCTCTTTCATTCTGTAGGCTATAAACTCCAAGTAGCTCCTGACAGATAGGCCAAGTGGAACCTTTTGCCGAAGCAGGACGCCGTTATTACAGATCAATATGACTAGACCAGACCAGGCCTACGGGGTAGGATAAGGTTTAGGGAGGAACAGTAAGGCAACATGGTGAAACATGCCTGTGCATAAAATATAAGTACTGCCTATATAGTAATTTATTCACTACTACTTACATGTTATAGAGTCAATCATTTATAACGTTAAATAAATTAGGCTAAAATGTATACGGCTAGCCTCAGCTTTCAGCTGCATGTTTGCACCTCTCCGAGCTTGACTGGATCCGGTAAGGTTTCCAGGGCAGAAATGTGGTGTGGCCTAAGGGAGGCGACTCCAGCCTGACTACAGCACAATGCCGCCAGCTGAGTGGGAATTCAATCACGGGCCCCGATGGTCCTGCCAAATGAGCTGCATTCAAGGCCAGATCTGACTGCTGTGGATGCCTGGGATGAGCCCAGAGGAACAGATGGCCAATGACAGACCATGCAGTCAAAGTGCATGGAGAAAAGGCACTAGAGACCTGCACCTTGTCCAACACACACACACACACACACACACACACCAGCTGCTAGCTGGTGTAGCCCCTGCTATGTAGCGTAGCATTACTATTAACCTAACCTGGACAGGAAGGATAACCATGTAGATGAGAGAGACGGTGTGTGTGGGCTGCACTACCCCTCCTCCCCGGGCTGCTAATCATTCTGTCCACTCTCCTAGGTTTTAGCCAAGCATGTTTTCATTATATATTTATTTTTGCTGTAGAGTTTAATGCCGCAGGGTCAGGAGGAGCACTCATTAGAGTGTACCGTGTTTCAAATACGCTCTCCGCTAGCTAGAGCTATTACCCCTTTGTTGCTCTTATAACAGGGAGCCCGTGCATGTTGCTAACGCAGTGTGCAGGCAAGAGGTATTCATCTTTTCCCCCTATTCTCATACTGTCGGCATTAGTGCTGGCAATGAGCCCCTGATGAAAAATGTTCATTAAAGTCGGCATTGGCTTCAAAGCCCCTCAGCAACACAATCAACACAGCAGTGTCTGCAGATCCATCATAAGCTTAGACTGTATATTTATTTTCCTTCTCAAATCTGTCTCAACACTCAAACTACAAAATAAACGTTCACACTGCCCTCTAACAAATTCTTACGAATCACCAAATCGTATATTAACTTTACATTAAGAGTCTATAGCTATAATTTATTACAATGATGAATATCTTGAAAATTAGGCTAGAAATGGTATAGAATGTCGACGAGGTAAATTACAGGATCTCTGAGATTTACACACTGCTATGGGGAACAGGGGCTCAGTGTAAAAAGTTTCAGAGTATAAAACCTGAGCCTGAGAGCTATACCATATGGCATCAAACATGGAAGCAGGACTTGAAACATAGTTGCATTGTGACATGACTTACAGTGTGGAAGAAGATCTGCTCGGGACACTGCGAAATGTGTCATGACAATTTATAACCTCTCATTCAGTGGTAACTGCAGGTAATATTGTCTGCCTTGCAGAAAGCAAAAAACCTTTGGAGGAGGACATTAAGGTATATCCACAAATCACACTTCTAAATAAGGGCAACATAGCAAAAAACACTGAAAGTTAGCTAAATATATGTGACAATAAATATATAGTAATCTCACAAATATACTGTGTAATAGAGCCATACCAAGATCAAACAGCATATAAAACACTGCACTGTATTATCTTAACCAACTCGGAAGTAACAAAAGAAAACCCACATGTAATGAGTTACCGGTTCCCTTCATGGTCTCAGCGCTATACTGCAAGTAGCCCTAGAACAGTTTAGTAAATGCATTCTACAGAGCAAAAACACTAATGTGGCATTGGAAGCGTGTTTGTGTTTATGAAATGCAAGTCTGCCATTCATTACTTCATATTATAGTTGTGTTACATGATGGGATTGGACCAGGACACTGTCAAGTACAGCCCTTAGGTACTTGTTATGAAAGAAGTGAATCTCGTGAAAATGGGACGGTATGTTTAACACACGGTTTAGCATGAAAAGAAACAGCTTTGAATGTGACTGGGAAGAAGCCAAATGAATAAGAGATTGAGTCATAAACTAGGCGATATTAGCACAGCAGGGGGGAGGGCGTGAAAAGTGAATTTCTACATTTTTGCACACTCCCCTTAGGTGAGCCTGCAATATATCTATATTCGTGTCAGTGCCCTCATGCATGTTCGCTGTGCGATGCCCGAGGGTAGAGGCACATGTTACCAGAGAGAAGCTCAGGCCACTTAAAACCAGGGATAAGTCCCTGGTAAGGCCTCCTTCACACTAGAGGCACAACTCTGGTTTATAAGAGCCCTCTGAGGGGGTTGAGGGGGGGTACTTAAACATGCGGTACACTGTGCTTTTTCTAAAGGCCAGTCTACATAAAAACACATTAAAGGGATCTCTGGAGGAACAATAAATAGCTAAAACACTTCTAATAAGCATGGTTAGTCGAAAGCAGCTTTCAAATGTGAATCAAACCCTCATTGACGAAAAGAATCAAATAAAAAGCATTGAAAAATCTCTATTTTTTTCTGCCACCATAGCAAATGAATTGTTGACTGGAGTGGTATATCTGTGGGCTACTATTATTGAAAAATACAAACAAGATGATTTGAGCTGCTGCAGTAATATGCTCACAGCCGTGAATACTTTGTATAATATTTGCTGGGTACAAATATTATAGAGCTCAGCGTTTCATCGCTTTCTCATTGCCAGAGAGACAACATGGCCTTTCCAAAAAGTTCAATCTGCATGAGTTGTAGAGAAGTGCTTTTTTTTATTGCCACGGAAGGAGCTGTGGAGCATGCGATACTGTATTTCAATGTGGCAACACATTAGGCCAAGGTGCTGAGGTAGTCTATGTCTCGTGTGATGGACGGTCGTACAGTCACCACACTAGCATTTCTTAGGCACCTAGTCCCTTTTCCCACCTTTCAGTGACTATCCGGGGAACTCTCTAATCCATACAGAATATGTTTCTGCCTTGTAGAAAATCAATGTCGTCCCTATTTCCAGAACTGTTTTCCAAGCTCTAGTTATCACCCAATAGAGTCCCTCAGTGACTAACCACAGGGATAGGGGACACTGCCTTAATGTGACAACCGTGTATCATGGGGCACAGACGACTGCTGTAATTAATAATGCAAAAAAAATAAAATGTTTATGTGCATTTAAAAAAAAGGAGACCAAAACAAACAAGGATAAGAAGTGTGGCTAGGGCTTGATGTACGAGCGGGCCCACTAAGTGACTAACGTCAGGGGATAAGGGAGAGTGTTTTCCCCCCTGTTGTTAATACTTTAATAAACAAGGACATCCACTATGTTTTTAAGTAATGCATGCAGTCTGGGTACTAATTAATGTTCCTGATAAATACACACCGTTAAGGACGTACCGGGGGACTAATTAGATCGGCGGAAGCACACACTCTGAGCTTGCAGTGGCATCATAGGGGACTGGCGAGGAAAGAGGGAGAGCACCCACTCCGTCATGTGGCGGAGGGACCCTGCCCCGCCCCGTCTCGACTTATGGATATCCATGGGCTTACTTAATACTCCGAGATCCACACAAGTAACATCCGTCGGCCAGCAAATAATACAATGTCATTTGTCAAGTGTAACGGGCGCTGGGTGGGGAAGGGAGGGGGGAGGAGTGTGCTGAAGAGGAACACCAGGGTGGCTTGCGGGGACAGTAATCCAGCCCCCTGGTTCGCCTGTCCTATCCAAACCTCTAACCAGGTCCAGGTGGACGCTCCTGCTCCCTTTCCACTGCCAACTCTCTCCAAAGTGGGTCAGGCCAGCCATTAGAGAGAGCATAAACACACATGGAGATAAAGAATTCCGCGTAATGGAGATAGATGTTGTTTATGGCCGCATCGCGCTAGCGCGGGCCGCACTAATAATTTACAACAAGCTCCGGCTCAAAAATTAATTCTTTATCTTTGGCGGCGTCAATTTGTCACGCTCTGTGGTACGCTGCTCTTCCGTCGTAACGAGTGCCGGTGTCAGTCCGCCGGTGGTTCCGGAAAGGGGGCAACTTGAAGGGATAAAGCCCACGTTGGCCCGGTGACCTCTGGAAGCGCACATCTTTATTACCATTCTGCATGCCTGTGCCGTGACCTTTTCAAATCTCTCTTTAAAGGTTGTGTGTTCCTGCGTCTGTGGGCTGCGTGGGCTCCACGGGCTCCGCGGGAGCAGCCGGCTGACTGAGCACGCTCCTCGCCTCTCCGCGGAGTGACCTACAAAGCTATTGTATTAAAAGAACCGCATTCATCACGGCTCTCCACGCCGCTCCGTTTTACCCGCTGCTCCGAGAACATAACCCTTACTCAAACTCAAGTGCACCGCCACTCAGCATTTTCCAAAGGTTTTAAGGCACCGGTTGGCTGGAGGGACCCCTGCAAAGAGAGCCCTATCGTTTGGGTGCTCTGGGGGTAGATGCTATTCAGAAGGCACTGAAAGTTTAATCAGCCCGTGATATGTCTGAAACGCAAGGCCTTGCTGTCGACATTGGTTACTGCTCACACGAGGATGGGCTCTGTCCAGTCCAGCTACTACATTAGCAAGCTAATCCTTTCTCACTACTGAGATACATTAAAACTAGCATGCTCTAACATTTACAAGAACATTTTAGTAATTAATATGTTCAACGCAGACGTTTTGTATTTTTCCTATTAATCGTTACCTGATATAAAACACATTTCCTGTAAGTTAATGATCTGCTGACAGTGATGTCCTTTGTACTACACATGGTTTATGAAGCATTAAACTTGAAGGGGGACAGATACATTATGGGAGTACTACTGTATCTGCTTTACAAGTGTAGTTCTTGAATATGATTCAAAATGTCAAAGGGGCAGGTCTCAAGTGGCAACCGGGATAGGGTGGCATCAGGAAACGCTGGGAGGAGAAGCCTTTCAGTAGAAAACAATGCCGCTTATCAAGTCCCATCCTTTATTAATCCTCCCAAACACGTCTCGTGGCTGAGCTACACATTTGAACACTTAGTTTAAGTCCTGTTTACTCTCTATCCCCCAACACAAGTTAAATATACACATCGATAATATGTGTTTCCATTTCTGATGATTCACCACAGATCAGGACACGTAAAAAAAAAAATAAGTATTTGAGGAAGGAGGGCTTTAATTTTGAAATAACATATAACTTAAAGTATATCTACAGTACAGTATATTGTTTGTTATTCATTTATGTATATTAAGTATTTTATTTATTATGTCGCTATGTTTATCATATTTAAAGAATTGGTTAAGTCTTTTCCGACCCCTCGGGGGGGTGGGGAGCAATGAACGGGAGAGCACTGCTCTAGCAAACACAGCCACAAGTTTCCCATCATTCCCCCGTTAATCTAATTAAGATATTTACTGGAACCGTGGCGAGTTAATGAGGACTATGACACATTTATATTCCAAACACACTCTCGTTTATCTCCGTGCTCAGAGAAAAATGGAGTTGTTTCCACAAGGCCATTTTTTCAGTGCGTTATCCTTACCCTTCTGGAATGGTTTTGTTTTGCTTCCTCTATCTCATCCGTCCATCTTTACCCCAATCTCATTGTTAATTCCTCCAAGAATGGAACACACAATTCTAGTTAACCGATTAAGAATAGACTTTCGTAAAAAGACTTGGGGGGAGTAAGATAAACAGTGCAGCATGGATGGCCATAACATGATGGCAGCACACCAACATGCTAATTGTTCGGCAGTGCAAACGCAATCCTCTAACGGCTATTTATAGTGCTGTATAACAGAGCCTGTGGTATGAATCTCTTTACTGGCATATGGTTGGGAGACACAAACAATTTGTGTCCTGCTGTCTTTCCGACCTAAACACGCAGAAGTCCATGTTGACAAAAGTGTGCTCTCAGCAGATAAAAAATCTGTCTCGTGCACTGCATGACTCATTAAAGCACAAGTCGTCTCCTTTGCCACTCTGGTGCCAGTCTGATAGGAGTGGCAAAGATGAAGAATAATGGAAATGGGCTGGGCATGGCTCGCCTACTGAAGACAGAAGCAGATGGCAGGATGTGTGCGTGCGTACGTGTGCGTGAGCGCGTGTCTATGCGTGTGTGTGTGGAATAGAGACTTCACTTCCTGCTTCGCGGCGACTGCGGGTCACAGGGTCAACAGACAGCTTTAGCCGTCACAGCCCACACTGTGGTGACAGGAAGAGACCGGGTCACTTCTTTATCGCCGAGACACACTGAGAAAGGAGCTGAGCGGAATGCACAGGCATAAAGACAGCGAGCGGTATATCTATCCTCACTTTGCCAGATAAGGAGCTGAGCCTGACAACCCTGTTATTTCCTCCATAGCTTATTTCGTTTTATTCAGCTTTAATAATGTATTTTTTATGAATAGACCATGATCCCCAATGAGTATGCTGTATGTCGTACAAAACTCTTGGCATTGTTACTGTTGCAAAATAAGCTTAAAACATGCATTTGACTAAGTAAACGGTTGTCTCTTTAAAGAGCCAAACTCCATGAAACACACAAGTCTGAAAAGGATATGGGTATTTGAATATAAGTATATACACAGGCAATAAAAAAATTGCAAAATAAGGACACGGTATTTACACTGCAGGGCATACTATGTGTAATCTAAGGGAGAGAATGGCATGTTTATGTCATTTACAAGGAAACTCAGAGCTGCAGTAATATCAAATGCAATAGAATGATAACATGGATTTACATTTTCAAAGCTAGTGTACATTCATCTTGCCTGACAGTAGCCTACACTATAATTGGCAGAGTTTAGCAAATCTGAAGCAGTAGAATGTGAATGAGTATAGCTATTGGCTATAGTGTATGTAAAATTATCCCACTCATCGATCTTTTAGCAGGATCCAATTAAGTCTGACATTTAGTATGAGGCAGCTTTCTGCAGTCAGTCTGTGTGTTTAGAAATATGTATTCCCTTTACAGTGTGAATTAGACATTGGATAAATAGCCATGATATGTATTCCATGTGCTAAAGTTTAGTCAAACTAATTCTAATTAGTTGGTTTAAGAGAGGATTTGCAGTACAGTAGATTAAATAGAAATAGCAGTAGCTGTCCCTTTGGCGCAGCTGAACGTCCCTCCTATGCACTTGTGCATGCACAGTGAGTTTCGTGTGACTCGTCAAACGTCTCAGATGTTTGACATGACCAAGTATTTAAAGCCTCACTCCTGAGTGATTCCCCCACGAGCCGGGCGAGCCAAAAAGCGGAAACACACATCTGCAAGACATTTTTAAAGTTGATGGCTGACGTGTATTGAACAGTGTCATGAAAGCGTCCTGGGTTATGGAGTGTTATAAAAATCAGCGGCAATAGCCAGCTGTCAGAAGACATTTTACTGGACTCCCAGAGGTGTGGTGAGGGAAAAGAGGATTTTGAAGTCTTAAGAAAAGAGAAGAAACCGTGGGTGGAAACCTCTCCACCTGAAACTGCAGGAAAGCGTCCACAATGAGGATTAAGGGTCAACTTCCCTCTGTGTGACAGGCAGACAAGGCACTTAGCGGACAATTATAACCCGTTAAAAGGTAACACAAGCGCCACAGTGCTGTTCCAGAAATAACAATAAGTGCAAGGGGAAAGGAGATGATGACGTTGCTTTCCTGATCGTTTAGAAGCTGATGAGCCATTGACAGTAGCCATTGATGTTCTTATGCAGACAGCAACCTGCAGCAGTCTCTGCATTAGAAGGTCACAGATCAGTCCCATGTTTCGGCCAGTTGTACTTATATAAGGTTATACGGTAACTTAACCCTGGCAGTGAAGCTACACTCACTACAAGAGGAGTGAGATCAACATTAATCTGATGTTCCTCTATATTTGGAGGTGGGGGAAAAGGATCTACTAATAAGATGAACATCTAACTATCACCCTGTCTCTAAAGCGTGCATAGTCTTCGTGTCAATCTGGGGTAGGCCATGTGTGATTGCAGGCGACCTAAGGTGTCACGACTTTTCATCTGGTCAGACATGAGCACTTTAGGAAACTCATTAAGATGCTAGTCTTTTCAAAGCAAACTCGGTGGCCTTGTTATCTAGTTATACTGTAAAAACGTCAGAGTTGTATAGCGCCACTTGCTTCAGGAGCTCAGATAATAAAATTCACAGAGAAAAATACAGTAAAATAAAGTGATGGACCACAGCATGCACCTAGTTAGCGTAAACTAATATATCTGTGTTTGAATTGAGCATTTTCACCATCAACATCAAGGACAGAAGATTTACAATGCTGTAGTCACAGGGAAATTGCATTTTGGTATAAAGCTTTTAGTAGATACACGAAGCATTCAGAACAAAACTACTGTACTGTTATAAAACCTCCCAACATCATGAATAACACTGAAAGGTAAGCGGAAATGAGACATCTTATCTCTCTTCCCTGCTGTGGGAGGCAGGGCGAAGGACACAATGAGTCAAATGTTCAAGATGCATTTAAAACGTGCCAAAAGCACGTCGACCTCACTATCGCCCGTTAGTCTGCTGCTATAAAAGCCTAGCACAGATGTTAGGGCTTTCTTTGCCCGGTTTTTACATACTACATGAGCCTGGAAAATGAGAGTATTTATGCACTGGTCAGCGTGTACCACGCTGAGAAGTCGATGGGCTTTGAGCCACACATTGTAGATCAATCAATACTGGTAATAACATGAGCTGGATACAATATATCAGCTGGCGACCAGCCTCTAGGGCCTGTCGCATAGACATTAACCAGAGGCAGAGAGGGGCTCCTGCCTGTGTTTTGGGACTATACATGGAATGTTCCAGTTGCCCCTTACCCCTCCCATACACCACAAATCACATAACAGTTCCCCGAGACGTGGCCGTGAGCGCAGTCCTTAGAAGTGAATTGCCGAGAAACCTGATGTAAATACGAGCAGCTGGCGGCTCATGTGTTTTTATTCACTCTAGAGCTCTTGAGTTCTACACTGAGAGGTACCAATGTGGGCTTCCATTGGATTCTCTTAAAATATATATAATTTTCCCCTTACTTTACTGAAGTAACCCTTTTGAAATGTGCATTTGTCATCTTAGATACATTTCAAGATGCACTATTTGAATGAACTGGGCACTTCTGCCATGGCAGATGTGCGGAACAATCCTTCCTTCCTTGGAGCCAATGCAGAATGTGTTGTGCCTTTCCTGCTCATCTTAACTCCTACAAGTTTGATGGACATACACCATTCAGTACACTCAATGTACTGCGTCAACATTCATATTTAAATCCGAACATTTCAGAGGGGAAACCTCGGGTTATTGCAACAGAATCTCTCCATCCGCCAACACTTTATCCCCGGTTTTCCCAGGTCAAATCAACTGCTGCCGCTTTATAAATCAATAACTCACACAGCCTAAAGGCTGCATAGAATTCACACAAAGCTGAAAAAAGCCATAACAGGAATATTACACAGCTGATGGCTACTTCAAAATAAGACAGGAGACTTGGTCATTCCCTTGTGCAAGCGCCTAACGTTTCCATTGTACATCTTGATAACACGCCTAGTTACAGTACATTGTCAGATGTGATGCCGATAAATGTCACATAACTGCAAAGGACTAATACGGCAGCCACAAGGTGTGCCAATGTGCTACCCTGAGGACTTTTAACAATCTAAAATTGCTACAGCAGATTCATATAATTTAGCATAAAAATCAAATACCCACTGGATCAAAACCTTGTAATGGTTGGGGGGAGAGGGGGGGGGTAATACGTTTCTCAGACTTGTGAAATATCTGTATCTGGTTTCCACGAGGTTTAAGCCCGGGATAGCTGTGTACAGTACAAAGGAACTCTAATGAGTAAGACACACTCTCATGCAGCCCTATTCATGCACTTTATGCCTTTGAAATTACATTAACCTTTTTGAGACGCAATTTTCAGAGTTTTGAAGCCGGCAATGTATCCCATCACTAATTGACTGCTTAGTGGAGGAAATGTGCTGGAAAATGACAAGATTATTAGATACAGAGCCAGACTCTAATGGTGTGCCAAAAGAAAGGCCTTGCTGATAACACCTTCAAAAATGCCAACAAATGACAAGAACCTTGCCAGGACGAGCCTACTGCATAAAGAAAGCTCATTCGCTCACTAGTGTAATACAATTACAAATGCTAAGACACGCAAAGGCTGAAATGCACGAGCACGCCCACACAATGTAATGTTTTGCATGAGAATGTGAACAGAGATGACTGTTCCACCAACAAAACCCTGAACTCAAATAGGCAGTTTATGGTCACGTTATCATAAAAATGCTAAATTCAATAAAGCCGTGATACTATTTTAATAGGAGGAAAGGCTTGGGGGGTTAAATAACTATGTTTTTCTTCCATGAGCACTACCGCCATATCACATTTCTTCATTTCAGGCCTTCTCTAATATCCCCCAATAGCCTGCAGGACCGTTTGCATGTTTCAGTCACTATTCCAACAGGCCTGCATGGGCTCCTTCCCCTATAACTCTTACCACATGGTCCCTGACTGGAGCTATGCTCAGCTCCAAGATAAAGCCTACATATGAAATACACCGCTACGCTTATCTCCACATTCAATTTCCCCCAATTATTACTAAATAAAAGACCCATCTCAAATGTAATACTGACATGCTGTACTACAGACAAAAATATGAAAAAGATGAAATTCAGATAAGGAATTGGAAGGGGAAAAAGAATAGGAAAAAAGAGGTGACTGATAAATTGAGGGTGTGTTAAAAATATCACACGAGATGCAGTGATTTATTTTTTTAATCTTCTGACAAAGGAATCTGTGAATATCTGCTGAGCCTTGTGACTGGTGACAGACGGGAGATCTAAACTATGCATATGAATTCTTAATGAATAAATTAACTACTTTTGTCAAAAAAGCTTGGGGTGTGCTACATTGCGAGGCAGTAATGTCTATAGTTAACTTTTATGATTGTGGTAGAGATATAATTTCCAAAGCTTGTTATTTAATTATTTTTAAGGTCCAGAAATTATGAAAAATTTGTTTATGGTTAAAGGTGCTAATTTCAACATTAATATAAAAGCAAACCACTATTTTCAATATAAATAGTGGAGTAATTGCGTCCTGAGCAGACAATGACATCACACTCCATCTCTGTGATGCAATTCAAGCTCTGTTCTTTGTTTTCATAGCTGGTCCGGCCATACCTGCATGTTTGTGTGTGTGACCCACAAAGCACTTGTTTTGGTTTGAGATGCTGGTGCATGACATATAGTGGTAGAAAAGCATGTATAGTACAGTGGAGCCACTAAGGCAGTCCATGGTGATTTTTCAGCACTTTTAGTTGCTATGATATACAAAACAAGTTAGCCTGTAGTAAGAAACTGTACTATATTGCTTGGCAACATGCTTTGTTATAAAACTTTGAAGGAACAATAGTTGCCTTAGATGAATGAATGAAACAATCATAATCATATTTTTTATTTACTCAAATTATTTTAAAAATAAATACAGTTGCCTTGTTTATAGAAAGGTTTCATGAAAGACATATGTCATTCATTCAATATATTCAAGGTTGTGCTGTTGTAGCAAATATCTTCAACTGAATCACAACCATGTTGAAATAACGCCTGGTTCATAGCCTGTGACCCCTTCCTTCTGCGCACACACACACACACACACACACAAACTATAACTTATATATATATATAACTTAACTATAACAATTGAATATCACTACTCTGCAGGAGCTCAAGTTGTAACTTTCCAATTCTAATGTCTAAGAAACATCTGTGGTATTTGTTCACCAAAGGCAGTTTGGATAATATTTTAGCTATTTAATCAAATAATTATATTGATGATATGTTGTATAAATTAGTCCCAATTGTGAGGTAACAATAACAGATTCTGACTCTTTTTTTTTTTTATGAACATTGTTTTTCATCGAAAACCACTTATAATTTAAAACCGCAAAATCCATGCCAAAACAACACCTGTTTTGCATAATAACACCCCCCCCCACCCCAAACTTTAAGAACATTTAGACCCTTCTTTCATATTAGTATTTACTCTAAACTTCTCAAATGTATTTAGGCGCTAGCAGTGAAAGGCACCTGAAGGGTGCACTATGCATAAGGAGTGTCATCACAGCCATTAACAGCTACTGTGTTAATATTTCACATGGTAGATGGCACAAAAGACAGAGAGCATTCACAAACACAGTCTCGGTGTATGTGCTGAACATAAACTCATTGGAAAATGTTCCGTGAAATACTGACGCGCCGCAGAGAGGCACTACAGTGCGTCACAGAGAGAGGGCTAATTAGCTCGCTGGATTAATAATGAAGAAGATCGGAGGAGGGGAGTGCCTGGCACTGGGACTCCATTACCCATCCATGCGTGGAGAGCCCACCTGATGCGGACGCACCCCGGGCATGCCCCGCATGCGAGGGTCGGACGGCGGCGTGCGACGGGAGTCCCGCCCACGTCGGATAATTGCAGGAGTCGTGTGCCATGTGAGGCGGCGAGCTAAAGGGGGACGCCGCGTGGTGGCGAACGCACAGACTGGGCAGATGGTTGGTCTGATGAACAAACAGCATGCACGCGAGAAGGGAGAGGCGGGAGAGGATCACAGAGAATGACAGAAGTAGGAGAAAGTTTGCGTGAGTGCGTGCACGCTTTTCAAATGGAAAACCAGGCGGGTGGGTTCACAATCGCACAATGCACTGCTTTTTAAGTGCGTTGCTTCACACTTGCAGGTGTTAAACAACACTACCATGCAGGGAGTATACAGTCAAATACGGTGTAATGACACAATGACAAAACCCGGAGATTTGACACGGCAACAAACAAAGAGCACTCACCAGGCTTTCTTCACAAAAGATGAAAAGGGACTAAAATTATAGCCTAACAATAGAAGGAAAGGATATTATTGCAGCAGTTTTACGCGGGTGCTTATTTTGCCCAGCACGGGTCACTGGAAACAAGCCAGCACAGTTGAATCAATATGACAGGGTTAATGACTATTTTGCTGGTCTAAACCCAGCTCCATCCTGGTGACAGTCAGTCTCCCTGTCACATCTGCCCAGTCACACTCCATTTGTTCCCCCCATGTCTCCACCACTGTGATGCCTTCCTTGGCTAACACCTCAACGCCTCACCTTGCAGGGCTCATGGGAGCCTGGCTCAGGAGGAAGTTCAGAGAGACTGGCTTTATTCACACCTTAGCAATATGGTTCGGCTGTGACAAGTTAAGGCCGGGGTCGAATAGCACAAGCTCATGAAAAAGTTTATTCCACAGCTGGCTGCCTTGTATGGTAATATAATGTGAAGGCCCACACCCAAGAATCACACTAGTGGCGTTTGGATGTACATTATTTGTAATTGGAAGTGATGCAGCGGTTGTCACATTAATGACGGCTTGGTTAAAACCATACTGATTCTGCAAGCTCTGCCTCATACAGTATCAGTCTGGGAACTCACCATTGTCAGCCAGGCAGGTGTCAACCAAATCATTAGCAGGTGACTGGGCCATGGTGATGATTTTCCAAACACAGGTACTTCATTGCAGTCAGCACTACCATCTACATCTACTCTCCCAGATGAAATGGGGCTCTATCTTACACAGTGCAAAGTGGAAAAGCAAGTGTCTTTGCAAATTTCAGGCCAGCGCAGTCATCTTCCCGCATATCACCCATGTTGTTTAGCAAGTGCACTTGAGCCTATTTATGCGCCCATGGTTGTGTTGGTCTAAATATGGGGTCTGGTCTGTGGCTATCGCTTTCACTTTGCAAAAGTGCAGATTTGCAAATCCACCGTCATGCTGTAATAGCAATCCGACATCTAGCTTTTTAAAAGGATGGTTTCTTGTATGTTAAAACTAGCAAAATGAATTTGGAAATGCCCCAGTCTAGACCAGGGGTGGACAATCCTGGTCCTGGAGGGCCGGTGCCCTGCATGTTTTAGGTGTCCAAAAAAACCCCCACAGAAAACTGTTAAAACATAAAAATGTTGTGGTGTGGAGTCTTACTGACATGCACCTGTAGGCCTGCAGTAAAATAACTGGATGTGTGACTTATGAATCTCTACTACTCTTGAGCTGGTTTTGCACGAAATGCAAAAGCCACGCTGCTGTTGTGGCCCCTGATTGGCCGCTCAGTCAACATTTTAAAAGGGACATGCATATTTTCTTTACAGATAGTTCTGTTAAATTGGAATTTAAAAGCAGTTAAACATATTTCATGTATTCAATGTATACAGAATTATTTTGTTAAATCACATGACACATTTAAATAAACAGTATGTTCTTGTACATTAAATATGATTTCCTATCATTTTGAAATACATAAAAAGAATGGTAGAATTTATTGGGGAAAACTGTAGAAATTTTTTTTTTTTTACAGTGTAAGTTACATTAATATAATACATGGTTTAACAACTTTTTTAATTATTTATTTTCAATACCTTATTTGTGGTATGCCAAACAATTTATATGCCAACCACCATTTGCACAGTCTCTGGCAGTTAAAGTGAGAAGAAATGGCTTGAGTACCACAGATCCCTAACAAAACTAACAAAGAATAGCGGATGAATGCTTATTAAACTATTCTTTAAAACTGATTAGAGACTGGCTTGGTATTGTTTAATTGTCTTTAGTTTTAATATATTTTTCTTGCTTTAGTATGAACCAAAGCATTATGAGTACAATTATTGAAACAATACAATTTTCATTCAGTAGTTTTATTTGGTGTGATAATGAGTATGTTTTGCCTCTGCAGGATTCATTACAATTCAGGCTGGCGCCAATGAGAATATGAGAAAATAGTACAAGTGAACACAATTTCCTCTGAGGTAAACCCTTTTATTAATATTACCAACAGCATGCAGCCATTTGGGGACTGGAGATATATACGACTCTATTTGACCATAATGTATGTGTTTTAGTGCCAAGAGCAACATGTCGAAAGTGCCAACAAAACAAGTCTGACACTTGTATAGCTAGCATGAGACGAAACCACCGCTATGCAGCTGTCACATAAAACATAACATGTACAGACCACACAGTATAGCCTGTAAACTATACTGTAGGTGGCATTTCATGAAGACGTTGGAAAACGTGTTATGCCACTGTCTAAATGAATCCTCATATGCTTTTGCATGTGTGTGTACTCTGGCTGAGGACGAACGTGAGAAGGAACGTGTGTGTGGTGTGACTGTGCGGTGCGACTGTGTGTCAGCATGCATCTGCAGTGGTGTGAGATGGCAGGGGAACAAAGTGCAAGTGGGTTACTGTGTGAATTAGCTCCATGTGTGAGTATTTGACCACACTTTGAAAAGTTGCTGATTTAGTGCAAAAGGCCATCTGCGCTGTTTTCCCCCTGACCTTCACAGGGATGTGTCTGTGAGCAATTCCCAGTGAGAGAGCGAGAGAGAGAGAGACAGCAATACCCAGTGAGTTTTGCATGAGAGAGAGAGAGAGAGAGAGAGCTAGAGAGTGAGTGTAAATCGAGTGCTGTAGTATAAGATGTTTGATTTCTAACTGTTTGTCTGCAGGCAATAATCTCTGCTCCTCTTTGTAAAAAGATATGAGGCGATCGCATTGGCTAGGGGACACAGGACTGTAAACTAAAATTGCTGCAGATCTGAGCACGTCCAGAACAGGGCAAGCCGAGCGCGTCTAGCGTCCCAGAGCGTGACGTACTTGCACGGGGAGGACGACCTCCCGACTCAACTCAACTCCAGCCTCTGCTCAGGAGCACGTCAACAGAACCAAGGACGACTTCACCGGGACCGGTCCGGTCAGTGTGAACCAAACCCAAACAAACAACCTTGCAGAGATTTACAGTGCCGCTGACACAAACGCCCGGCAGAGGACGAGAGCGATGGGGATGAATCGTCCCCCTCCCTTCCCCAGCCTCTGTTCTCACCTTCAAACCCGGGCGCAGATGAGAGCGGGGGCGGTTTCCGCGGCGCCGGAGCAGAAGGGAAGCGGCTCGACGCCTCGGAACTCTCCAGCAATTCAATTGGTATTGAATAGCTGGCGTTTCTTCATTGTGAGTTCCTGTCCTCAGTGAGTGTCGCCATCAGCGCCGTGGGAGAGGGCGACCAGCAGACATAGAGATGGAGCGCCTCTATCGCACATGTGGCCAAGCTGGCCTACTTTCGCGTCCGCACTCTGCGGAACTCGCGCTGCCTGAGGAGCCTTTGTTCTTTCTCCCCTCTTCCCTCCTCTCCTCCCCCTTCTGCGGGTGAGCGGCGAGGCCAGGGCCCGCCGCCAGGTTGGGTTACGTGGGAACGGGAGGGGGAGGGAAGGGCATGCTGGTGCCCAGCTGTGCCGCCGCCAAGGAGGCTGTCAGCGACGTCCCACCCTGGGCAACACAGCGGGGCCAGGCTACTGCACGTGTGCCTGTGCGTGTCCCCTGAGCACCCTGGTAAAAAAAGCCTATCCATAACGGCACCAGGGCCAGAGGAGGTTGGCTACTCACGCCTCATTTATGTGGAAGTAGGCCGGAGAAGGCTGAGTCACAACATCACACTACTAGCTAGAAAGAAGAAGATGGATATTTAATCATCTGTGGTTCATAGACCACTGTCTGCCATGACCCCAGCACGGCAGACAGTGCTAGTACTTACACTTGTGAAGTGACTAAAGGAATATTTGTTAGCATCATTTATGGATTAAAACATTTATTAATGTTTATGACCAACTTGCAAACAGAGATAGATTAAAGTACCTACATAAATGTACATTTGGCAACATCCTTTTGGTCGAATATAGAGAAAAATAGTACTGTAGCTCAACTCTTTTAAAATGTTTTATAGCCCTTGAGTGTCAGTGAAGCAATACCACAGTTTCGGTCAGATTTGTTCCCATTTACAGAAGTCTTCATATTCTATAATCCATGTTAATAAAATATAAATTAGAATATAGAGTGATTTGTTTAAACTACATTTTACTATTATATATAAGTGGTGGTTTATAAAGTGGTTTATAAAGTGCACAGTGGTGGCATATTTCAGAAAAGGTTTGATATTAACATACCTACTGTACATAAGAGCCTTTACCCTGTATTAATACAACAAGCATTTCAATTGGTCCTTGAGATAGTACCTGAACATATGCGGTTATAATTTCCTATTTTACATCTTAGCATGATCAGCCGAAAGTGTTTCTGAATTTAACAGCAGAGCACATAATAAAACATTGTGTCCCTTGCATCTGCCTGGGAAAGGTTCAGGGACAGAATGATATGTTCTTTTAAATGTCACAAAACTGACAAAGGTTTAGCGGCTTTCATTGGGCTGATTATGAGTCTAACTGACACACCAGTGAGACTGACAAAACTGAATGCTGTCAGGGAAGTGACAGTGCTCCCTACATCTATGAAGTACAGCGGTGCAAAGATGATGTTCTTTCACTCCTCCGTCTCTGATATCACAGTGATTAAGCTCTGCTCACGCAGCTGCTCTGGTCCTGTGCACTGGTGTTTTAAACGCTGGCGTCAGAGCTCTCTAAAGACACACCAGGAATGTTTTGGCGGCTGTAGCGGGGGTCAACTTCTGACCTGGTATTATACTTGTGTGCCAGAACCAGAGTGGCAGAGAGATAAACAAACAATGTTAACAGTCTCTGTCCAAGCTGTCTGCAGGCAGATGGCAGAACTGATGCTTTGGAAATGAACTGACATTTAACAACAGAACAGTGTTCACTTTGGTAATAGGGGGACAACAGTGCTCCAAATTACATTTGCCACTCTTGACATTCACATAGGGATCATGTTTGAGCCGTTAAATGAAGTTGAAGTGGGTTGATAGCCGGAACAATGCCGATTTCTGTAAAAACTCTGTGCCTGTATGCATATACAGTACCTTCACACAATGATGTCACTTTAGATGTTTTTGCTATTTAGTAAAAGTAATTTTGTAATTAGAAAATAGGATCATAGGTGTTAGGCCAATGTTTAACACCTGAATCAATTTAACATTCATTTTGGAGGGCGGTGTAGTGTTCTTAACATATCCATAGATGCTCCATTCAAAAGCATTATGTAAACTAATGTAAATCAATGTTTCCCAAGCAGCTTTCAGATACATTTAGATACAGTACAGTATAAATCTGCGATCTATCTTGAAGACATCCAGTAACAATGGAGTAACAATGGAAGTCTAAACCCAGGGCAGCTCCTGGTCATCTTCCTACCAGGCTGCATCGTGGACATCTGAACCCATCCTGCTCCTCCTGCCTTCCCAGACTGACATTCAATTAGCGGGCCAATTAGAGCCCATATTGCTGTAAGGCCTCCTCTCACAGAGTGAGAGAGTCGGATGGCGTCTGAGGGAGTTCAAGGCCACTAGAAAGGCTGTGCTGTAGAGCTCTGTGCCAGGCTGTTACTGAGTAACATCAAGAGGGCCGTGTGTGTGTGTGCGCGTGGACGCGCACCATAGCGGTTGTGATCATTGCCCATTAAAGTCAAAGCTAATTCAGAAGGCTTAAATTACAGTCCAAACAAATATCATTCAGTATGTTTTACACAAGATAACAGCTACAAGCCTGCCAGTCTGTATATACAGTGAAGGCTGATGCTACACTATCAACAACAGACATGTTCGCCTTCACCACCTATTTCCTCTGATAGCTGTATAGATTTATTCAAAGACCGGTTAATGCTTATGTTGGCTGGATTCTTGCCTTTTAACAATGCAATTAGTAAGGCAAAGGTAACAGCTAATCACCTTCATTTACTCTAAATGATTTCTGGTCCTTGTAATTATGACTATCCGCTGTGAGTCACATTCAGGAGGGCATGGCGCCCCAGTGTACTGTTTTAATTTAGTCGAGCCGAGCGAAGGTATCCGCTCGCGGGTTCTGTTTCCCCACCAACATTTGCAGAGATTTTATTAGGCATATGTTCCTGGTACGGGCAGGCTCGTGAACAGGTGGCGACGACGATGGCGCACGTGTGGTGTGAATGGCTGGAGGTGTAGCGAGATGCAGCAAAGGTATGAGTTAGCGCCTTCTGTCATCATGCGTGTCCAGAACTCAGCTACGTGGCACGGTGCCCACGCCCGCTCCCCTCTGATCAAAACGCTAAAAAGCTGGATGTCAGCGTTGTACACAGAGTTCACCGACTCATAAAGTATTCATGCTACTGGGGGGAAAACCTTGCGCCTTGAAGGTGTGCTAATATCATGCTAGTGCTAACACAATTACATTCTGAGGAGAAAGGAGCACTCTAATAGCCTCGAGGACTCTCCTTTGCTTTATTCGTGCTGACACAAAGACAGGGCCGCGGCCACAACCGAGGCTCCTCTCTGCAGTCCGACTTGTCATATGAGCTAACTAGCTGCTAATTTAGCAGGTGGAGACTGAAATTGGAGTAACTGAAGCGAGAATGACTCACATGGACGGTGCTGTGTGCTGAATATACTGTACAGTAAGTGTGTGTTATTTTCCACCCTGTAATATTGACACACAGAAGAGCGGATGCATTCCATCCACGTCGAACGGCCGCTGTCTCTAGTGGCCTGCCAGAGTACTGTATAGCAGGTCATCATGGAGGGCATGCACAGCGAGGCCCCAGTGCACTGTGGGGTGGAGCTGGGGTCTTGGTGGAATGACAAGAACTTGCGCACACACACACACACACACACACACACACACACACACACACACACACACAGTACGCAGAGGAGCGCTCTGAATAATGCAAATCACGTCAGCCCTCACACACCTCTACCTAACAAGACTCTGGTGGCTTCACACAGGATCATCTGTAAAGATGACAAATCCCAGCGTGAGGCAAATTAAAACAGTGTATGAGATTATTTCCACCATGGTGCCCTGCCTCTGTTGAATTATGAACCCATAAATTAATCTAAGCAGAAATGGCTCCAAGCTGGTCTACTAATACATGCTGGGTGAAATGCCAATTAATGCTTTATTGGTCTAATAGAAAACATTAGTAGGCTGGATTCTGGACACTCCGTCATGCATTAGTGACGTTTGGATAGGAGCTGACAGTCACGCAGCATGCCTGCATGTATGCAGGGAACACACCTACAGCACACACAGGTCCGTCCCACAATCCCTAGCGGGAAGACCAGAGCAGTGCATCTGGCCCTGGGTCCCTGCTGTGGTCTGCCATCACAGGCACACATTAGTCTGGACCTCTGCATCACACCGGGGCTGATATCCGCAGACGCAGCACGTTCCCTCGCCCCGCGGGAGGGGCCGCTGATGGACGCAGCAGTCAGAGCCTCTGCAGTGAACGCTGGGAGCTGCCCCCCTCGCAGGCATCGTCTCCGTGACAATACCACTTCAACATCACGCGCTGATGCACGCCGCCCATCTGGCGGCGGATGGCACAGGGCAAAGGAGAAGTGCCAGTGGGGCGTTCCCGAGCCGCGACTGATAGATGTGCACATCTAGGATTGTTCATGCTGGAACACAGATTGGATTGGCCGGCAGCTGTCAAAATAAACATTGCAGCGTGATTCCAGCTTGTACGGCCGCCCATAAAAAGCCCTTGCCGTAAAGTCTTAGCGGTGACATATAGGTCAGACTGTTATGCTCCCAAATGTGATCCTGGCTTGTGCATGAGCCATACGCTGTAGGTCTGGGCAAACATAACAGGCAAACAGGATTACTTATAGCGCTACATTATATCAAATCCTCTCCACATCCCCAGCAGCTTATAGGGAAACTTCACACTGGGTGCTGTGACTAAACCAAGGCCATATTCTAACCTCCAAACCATGACCTGATCAGACAAACCATGATCATTTAATGTGACTTAACAAGCTACAGGTCTAATGCTAAGCAACTAAGGAGCTTCCATTTGTGTGTGTGTGTGTGCTATTCACACAAGTATGACCATCCCTTATTTCCCATTAGGTTAGCCAGTGACATATTTGACCTCTTAAATAGGCATAGTGGAGGACAAACTGGCTGGCATTGCTACTAACAAAGTATGGAAATGGTGGTGTTTGAATCAAATTACCGAATAGTCTAATGCATTAGATATGATCACACAGGCTCCTCAATGGGCAGAAAATCATTTCCCGTAAGACTCCACATTCATAATTACAATAGCATTAACCTCTGCCATGTTAATTCAGGCCCTCATATCAATTCATCTCAGAGCAGTGACCCCTTGAAAGATTTCTTCCCTCTATGTTCCCAGGGATGTAGAGGCAAACACCACAAGGTGGAGGAAGACTTTAAACTGTTGGCAAAATTACTAAATGAAAAATACTTCCTGCTATAGCTCATTTCATGTCATCTTCCAATCAACTGCCTGTGTGTGCATGCATGCATGTGCGTGCGTGCGTGCGTGCGTGCGTGTGTGTGCGCGTGTCTTTGATTGAAAATCTGACAATCTGGTGTGAGGCTAGGTTTCAAACTGAGATATTAATTACAATACATACCTAAATAGCAAGGGGGAAAAAATGAATCATTAAGTTATTCATGTGGCGTGCTTAATGACCATCTTTCCATGTTGTGCTATTTAGACAGTTCTAATGATGCTTGTGTTGTGAGTAGAGAAAACTCTTGATGCGAGGGAGTTCACAAACACACACACACACGCACGTACGCATGCACACACACACGCGCAATGCCATTCCCCTCCTGACACTCATGTCTAAAACTCAAATGAGCTGCAAAACAGTTCCCCCAAATTAATATGGATACATCTCCCAGTAAACATTTGACAGGCCTGACACAGACACATATTGAGACAGAGAGACACACACAACCATACAGATACACATACCATAGATAAACATGCACACAATCACAGCATGGATGACAACGATTGTACCATAAACTGAACGGACTGTCTAACAAAATATGTTCAACAATCTGCCAAAAATCATACACCGTAAAACAGGTTTAGACCTATTTGGAAATCTGGGGTTAGTCTTGCAGAGGCAGCCTTTACTTGCATAAAGTCTGGACATAACACTGGCTAAATGCATCAAGACCCGCCTATCTCAAAGATGCATTTTGATTGACATGTACGACAGCCAACTACTGTACAGTACATAGCGATGGTTACTGCATCACACAATGTGCCTGAAACACTACTAGAAGAAAACAAACTGAGTAAATGCTCAACTGCTGATACCTACAAGAAATATGCACATTGTGGTCAGAACTAAATATACAGGCACCGCACATACTGGACATACACAGTGAAAGTTCAAGCAGGACTCGAGTTACATTTGTTGGGTCGTCAGCTGACAGGCCAGCTGATTGCTGCTTTACACGCATTGGCAAATAGTTGGTGCTGCACCTTCCTGCCGCTACCCCTACTAGCCCGTTAGCTCCCTTCTCCTAGGGATTTGCATGTATGTGCATGGAAGGTCAGGGAGCTCCCAGAACAGAGCCCTACCTCCAAATGTAAAAAATTCAGTTAATAAAATATTACTTTGACATAGTAGTCCTGACTGAAATACAGTATTGTGAGCAGAGGTGGGGAGAAGCGCGCTACACTTACTCCTTTACATTTACTTGAGTGACTTTTTAAGAAATTGTACTTTTAGGAGTAGTTTAAATGCAACATCATTTTTACATTTACTCAGGCATATTTATGAATATTTTCTTTAACTTTTACTCCGCTACGTCCGGCTATATTCCAGGCGTTATTCGCTTCATCAATCCGACCATTTCAAAGATACAATGACTAAACAATGTGAACGATCTCGCAACTGCTCTTCCGGTATTCAAAATAGATCACTGGGGCGCTGCCGAAAAGAGCGTTTCACAGCGATTGTCAAGCAACGTAACCATAGAAACTCACTCATGTGGCAAGCGACATTCCCCTGTCTGCCACGCACACACACTACGCACGCAACTGCGGAGAGGGAGAGATCCCAGCGCTGTTGACACAGGAGCCGTGGACTTCCATTACTCAGAGCAGCTAAATTAGCCTATTTCTTGCCGTTTCCATTGTGGTCTGAATACATTTCTAAATATGTTGCTAGTCACGTTTTAGAAAGAAAGTCACAGAGGGTCTTGAAAGTCGCTAAAAAAATCAAGCGAGAAAGTTGGCAACATTAAAGTCTGAAATGTGGGTAAATAAAGCTTATGGGTTGCCAAGTTGGAAACAGGTTGCCATGTTGGCAGCACTGTGTTCATGCTAATCTGTCGTGATGTAGGTGCAAACACTAAATAAGAGTACAGCATTACCATTTTGGATATTTAAATTCACACTCTGCTTTTTAAAAATTATGAAAAAGTGTATCATGAAAACGTTACTCGGTACTTGAGAGTAGACTTTTCACTAGATACTTTTTTACTCATACTCAAGTAATTGTTTGGATGACTACTTTTAATTCTACTTGAGTCATTATTACTTAAAGGTAACAGTACTGTTACTTGAGTACAGTTTTTGGCTACTCTACCCAGCTCTGATTGTGAGTGACAATGCTAACAGCCAATGAACATATATCTGACAGCCCTACTGTACTCATGTATGTATGTTTAGCACACATTGCTTATGTAACATACTGCACGCTAATGAATGGAAGATGACTACTGTTCCCTAGACTGTATTATGGGATCAAATGTGGGAAATTTGATATGTTAATGTAACATCTTTAACGTACAGCCACATCAAAGTTGCAATTTAATGTAGTGTCATAACATCTTAATGGTGTGAATGCAGAAGTGTGGATTTTATTAACATAAAATTAATTTTGGCCCTATTTAAAGCTGTGCATGCAAACTGAAACACAGTTTGTGACACATTGCAATTATTTTTATCTATCAAACAAGCCCTAAATGATCTTACTCAAATATAGATAGATGCAATTGTCAAAATAATCTATGGCTGATGCAGTGTCGTGTTCTCGCATGTAAAGTGATTTTCTGCCAGTTGTGTTTGGTAGATTGGGTTCATTTTTCATAAAAGAAAATAATTCATGTCTCGTCAAGTTTGCCTGTCATAAGCTTAGTTACTTTTATTATATTAAAATATAATACAATATTAAAATATTGTAGCTCTGTATATTGTTAGTGCACCTAAAGGTCATACTGTAAAGGTCAATTCGTACAATTGAAATATTAAATGTTATTTTAAATGCAAATTTAGGCTAATCATGTAAAGTTTTTTGGTCTTTTGGAAATTAATTGTTTTTCAAAACAAAAGTGAGTATTGACATGGTTGTCACTGATGGATAACTGGTACAAGCAGTGGTGCGCAATCATGTGCAATAGAGCGTTGAAGCTATGTCATTTACATTGCAAACAAAGATTACCCATGTTATTATGACTAACAAAGCTTTAACAAGGACAAAATAACTAATTCGTGATCATTTGTTTAATGGCTTAGTGTTTCATCAAAATTAAGCTCTAGACTTGTGGTCGGTGTGGCACAATTATTGCTCTAACATACTCTAACATAATTTATACTGAAGCTGTGTTTTTAAAGGCACTGAGCACTATAGCTAGCATGTCTGTGTTTAGGGTGATGAATATTAAACACAATCTGAACAAAAATGTACTATTTAATGTACTGTGCAGTAAACATGAGTAGCCTAACATTTATACTTCCCTAATGGAAACAGAATGATGATCACAAAGAAAACAATAGCGCTATATAGTGACATTAGCATGAAATTAGTAACATTAACATTTGTAATTACCACCATGATCTTTAAGCAGTCCTACACCTGATTTATCATCCAAACACTAACATTGTAACTGTGTGTGTGTGTGTGTGTGGGGTGGAGGCCGCATGCACGAATGAGGTTGTGTGTGTTCGGGAGACGAACAAATAAATGAATGAAACACTGCGGTGTGCTCCGTGCATAGCAAGACTCCTATCAGTATGATTTTCCCTGATTTGCATCTAGATAGCTTTAATTATGAATACAAGTCAAGTTACTCGATTGGATGGGATAGTGGAGAATCGATTGGGAAGCGTGAATAATGGTAGAAGTCAAAGCGCCACATCTTAGCAGAGGTCAAAGAATTAAACCAATCTTTATGTGTCACACTGAATATCCCTGCACCTAAAGCAGGCACAGCTAAACCACCAGATACTGGAAGAATTAAGAAGAGGTGTTTTATAAAGGGATTTGAGATAGATTAACAAGCTGCGATGAAAGTGGTTAGAGGAAAATATATATGTTGCATTTTGTAAAGGTGTTAAACATTCTTAAGATGATGCCAAACACGTGAAAGTGGATGTTTCCTAGGGAGTCATAAAATACAATTTTGTGCAGCTACAGTATTGTTTAAATGCAATATTGTAGTTACAGGTTTTGCATGGTCATATGGTTTATTCATTCCTTATATGGTTACTGGAAGCAGATTATTCAACCAGTACCCTAGGAGTACCTGTATACAGCACATTTTGATCTTGTATACTGTATTACAGACTCTGAAAAGTTTGAATTTCTGTTAGTTTGGTGTGCAATAACAAAGGAAGTCCAGCAGCAACAAACTGTTACAGTAAACTGAAAACAATTTCAACCTATCAAAATAGTGCAAAGGCCAATGCGGTAAAGTCTACCTCTACTGAAGGAATTACTGAGACTTCACAGAGTGTTGGAGCTGCTGCATACAGTCCGCCTGACACAATCGATAAGACCAGGGGAAAGCAATAGGAGCAAGCGGTCATTTCTGATAAAATGCCTAAGCTGGCTTTGAACCAGATAAAACTGAACAAAAGCTCCCATACATCATTTAACCAAAAGGCATGCACAAACAAATATACAGTAGGTGCAGTGCCATGCACACGCCCTGCCAAACAGCCTCATCACCTTTTATGGAGAACACTGCTGAGTCAACATGAGTATCACTTCCACTCTGGCGAGAATCAAACCTTTTCACTAAACGCTTTCCATGTGCATCTTTCACTATTTGCTACACATGTAATCTATTCAAACAAGAGGAATAGAAAGCTCTAATGTGCCGAGAGCCCGTACAAGAGCAGGATGAGTCAAATAAAGAATGCATTTAGCTGGTTACGCCAGTATGACTCTCAAGTGCAGCTAAATCAGGCTGGCTGACAGTGGAGCAGCACAGGACAACTCCACACTAGAGCACAATATACAGTGGCATCCCTCTTGAAAAATACCAGTGAAGCAAGCTGACAAAAGTGACAGCGGTTGACGTAGCCGTTAAACACAACATTGTTGCATGTTCTATGGATTCTAGCTCTTTATAATCCAACTAACATTTACAGTACAGATCTTAGATCACATGAAGGAACGCTATCTGCGCTGTACCAAGTGCAAAGACAATTGCCAACAACAGCCGCTCATTTTCTCCTGTTTCAGTCTGTGTGCGTTACCCCCCGTCCAATCTACCTGACACATAAGCGACTGCTATGGGCAGGCTTCAGACAGAAGACTGCAATTAGCTGAAGTTCTCCTTCTGTTAGTGAGCCACTGTCTTTCTGTCATGTCTCCGCAACACAGACATTCACAGATGATTCACTAGAACCCCGCTGGCACACAATCTTTCAGTGACAATATCCAGCCGACAACTTTAGAAGTGAGATGAACAAGTAAAAAAAAACTAAAACACAAGTAAATGCTTTGAAAACTAAACACTTAAACTGCATATAAACAATAGTGTCATCCCTAGCTTCAGGCTGTTGGGCCCATCGTAAGTCAAACTCATATTTGTATCTGTCTGACTCTAACTGGTTCCTGGGCTGTGGTGTTCTTATGCTAGCCTTATTGTACTTTGATTGTTTCCAGTTCAGTTGGTGAGCATACGGGTTGCCTGCCGGTCCTTGTGGACCGAATCAGGACATAATAGGTTCATTAAAAATCGCCAGGACGGCTGGCAATGGGGAGGAATGATTAGTGAGATAAGCAGGGGATATGACTTTAATGGAACAAGAGGTGGCTCACCAAGATTAAAAAGCCTTTTCCACATCATTGCTTTTTTCCCTCCAATTCAGCAAATCACCTAATTGAAAATCTTTTAATTTCCCCCTCAAAACTCCTCCTGGAATTGTAACCCTAAGATGAATAGTGGGGTGTAATTGTGAGAGGAAATTATATTACGCTTAAATCATTCATTGTGTGATCACATGGCTATTTGCTGATAACATTCAGAGCGGAATAAAAAGGTCATAACCACTTGAGCCAATATTATTACATATGATGTGGTAGTATTTTACATATAAAAACATTCATTATTAAACTTAATTATTCTGAGAGCTAAAAATACTGCTAGGAAATTAGCTAGAATCTATATTAGTCAATTATTGAACAACATTGTATAATATATATATTATATATTATAATATATTAGAAGTTATACTGGTAGTAGTAGTACTGAATTGCTGAAGATAGCAACATAGGCGAAATAAGAGTATGCTAACACATGTACTACAGTTCCTAGCAGTACCTACAGTATAGAGTACTGCAATATTATTAGAGAGATATGCTTTATCTGGTTAACATGTATATGTAGTACAGTACCACACTATAAGCATATGATGGCCATGGCTTGAATGAAGAGAGGCAGCTGAGATTATAATACAAGGCCAATCGCAGACTCAGTAATAACAATTTGTTTATATGACCAATTTAGAAACACATTTAGAATTTACTCAATTGTTGCAAATGGAGATCAATACCAGGCATGTACTTTAAAACATACGCATACATGCACAAGCATGCATGCATATCACACAGAGCCTCTGAACTCTCTCTGTCAATACCAAGTGAGGATGAGACATCATGAATTCTCCTCTGCTTACAGAGGGAGAGGGCATGAATGTGGTTTTATCAGGTTGTGTTGAGAGACCTCAAAGGGCTATACACAATATAGTTCAATATATCTATATACTGTACATTTTGTTTGGAGCTAGATGAAAAGTGTTGTACATGTGTTGTACATGTACAAGTAATTTACATGTACAATGTACATGTGAATTATAAACAGGATCTCTTTGCTGTCTGGAGCCAGTGCTGCGTTAAATAATATGAGGACGCTGGAACAGAGGTGGACATATACTACACCTCTCTATTACTTGAGTCAAAATATACATACTCCTGGACAAATATTACTCCAATACAAGTGGAAGTTGTTCAGTCAAATTTTGGACTGAACAACAGTACTGGAGTACTTAAATACTTTTTACATATAACACATTGTTGTCGTGTTGCCCTAATGCATTAACACAACCTAATGACTCTCAACCTGAATGCAGTGGCGAGCTTGTAGAACTTGTATAATAAAATGCATACAGTATAGAAACACAATGGAGTAGGGCTGAATCAGAATACTTGAGTATTTGGGTAATTGTTTGATGGGTAGGTATTCAGTTTTCCATTTTGGGATTTGAATATTCTTTTATTTTTATCTTATGTGCATTTGCCCATGTGACTAATAGTTTCTCAGTAAATTAAAAAATCCACATATTCGGGGTTCCATTTGTTACATTTTAATCAACACTTGTTGTTTTAACTGGCTTGGTCTGTAAGCAGAGAGACGGGCTCCTCTTTCAACGCGGATTGTCATTGGCTAATGCAAACAGTCGAACTAGTAGCCTACAGTATATACCAGTATGACAGAATGTAAGGCAAATTATGTCTGCCAGCATACATTATGAAATGAATGCAACGGAAGTCCATACAGTATTTATTATTGTTATGTGTTTTAGACTAAATGTTTTACTGGATTAGATTGTCTGGACCTCTGATAATGTAACAAGATCATTTTAGACCATGAGTCCATGGACTATGAGTTATTGGTGGATATTAATGGTGGATGTTATTGGTGGCTACAATTTATCTTCGTAGGTGAGTATTTAACTCAACATTGAAGTACAGTATGTTGGTGATCTTTAACGGGATTTTAAACGGGTTATAAAGCATGTTTTTAATCATGAGATTTCGAAGCCTGTCAAATTGTATTCGGGACAGACCTAAAAATGTTGTAGTTTATTGTATTTTCACCTGTGGCACATATGGCCTATTACATTTTAGAAAAGACAATTAATCTGCTTCTATGTTTCAGATTAACAAATAGCAGGAACCTTCATAGAAATGCAGTAAAAAGTAAAAATTGTGTCTTTCAAATGTACAGTGGAGTACAGTAAGTCATACATTTACAAAAATATTCTACTCAAGTAATTTAGATACTCAATACATTGTATTTCACTACAGTAACTGCCCACCTCTGCACTAGAGGCAGTGGAGATATGTAACAGAGACAAGCTTGAGTGTGTTCTCTTCTCATGAAAGGTCACACCACACAGTGTATGTCTATCTTCATTTGAAACTATCTGGTGATCACTTACAGGCGAGAGAATGTTTGCGTTTGAAAGTATTTTTCAATGGCAATGAGAACCATTCCAGTTCATACAGATTGTTAACATTGTTTTTTGCTATTTTACATGATTAAAAATGTATACATTTCCAATTTTATTAAACTTTGCAATACTGATGAGATACTACTAGCTATTAGCTAATAGTATAATATGCAGATGTCCTGACACCGCTTGTTTATATTAGCACTATTAGCACTGGTGGATTAGATAACATTACTATGATTTTAATTTGTATACTGGTACAACTATATGTTTATATTATAATAGTGTAATGTTATATGATTACCATTGGTACAGTACATCAATCAATAATCCACTTGATTCAGTTCACACTTTATCTACTGTAGAACATTTATGTCCATGCTTACAGTAAGCTCATTTCCTCTCTACAAATAGTCAAAACAAAAATGTACTAACTGAATTTGTTCATATTTACAAGCTTTCTCTTTTCCAAAGTAATTATACCTTTGCTCAAAATATTAGCTATAAAATATGTCCTTAACATCTCTCTTTTAACAAGATCTACCACTTAAATTGATATTATTGACACAATTAATGTAATATTTTAAACTGGTGCAACAAACCGAACAGGTATATACTGTAACCAACCGCACAATATCCAAAGATAAGAAGGGTGTCTTCCCATCAAATGGCCAAGAATCGTGGCAGTTTCAGGAATGCATTGGCTCTATCTCTCTCAGATTAGATTTGATGTCCATCAAAGCTTTTACCATCACTCTGTGGTGTTCATATTACCGGTTGGTAGTGCCTTTTATCCCCTAACTGCAGACAAATCTAATGCGATGACTTTATGAAAGCTAGATTTTCATTTTGGCTCCCATGAGACAGACCGTTAACAGTGATTAAAATCTATGTGCAATTTCCATTGATTTCTTTTGGTTGAGCTTTTACTGTACAATCTACAGTACAGCCTTCAAATATTATCTAAGCTTTGAGAAATTAATCTTAAATGAGCATTTCTTGTAGGAAGCAACCCCGTGCAACTTTACAAACACCCGCCTATAATATTGTGAGTTGTAGGGGTTGCATCCTACAAGGTTGTGAATGTACGGAGGGTTAGTACCCATCGCCTAAGTGGTTCTGATGGTTAAGAGTAGACAGCGTAAACATAAGCATGAATCTGCTGGATCTGGTAAATGTCTGGATAAAGTTGTAATGGCCTTCTGTAGGTTCACATCCTCCAGCAAGGACACTCTAGTACAGCCTGGAGGTCGCGGGAAAGTATCAAACTTCCTAGCAAAACGGCATCGTTACACTAGTCAGAATAGGGGCAGACCATAGTAGACTGTCAAAGTTAAGCCCACGAAGAGTAATTCAGTGCTCTGGGCGAGGAGACCATAGAAGCACAGGGAAGTCTCTACAGGAGAGCAGCTTCTTAATAACAGCCCTGCACTGAATAACAAAATGGAAAAGTGGAGGAAAAATGAGAGAGCGTGTAGAAAGAGCGGGAGCATCAAATGTTGGATTTAATATGTCTGGGATGAGGAACGGGAAATTGTGTGGGGCTATGGTGTGAGAGATAAGGGAATTTGGCCAGTTACAGTACAGGGCAGGGTGAATAGTTAAAAGTTCTGCACTGCGGCCTTCCTGCAAAGAGACTGCAGATGAGTGTACGTTCCATATGTGGACCACTTTATTGATTCAATTTTGATAAATGGCGAAATACATTATTAAAATATGGTGCACACTGTGAAATAGGCTATAGGCCTAACAATAAATAATGCAATGCAGGTAAATCCCACAGTCATTAAGAAAATAATGAGGAAATAGCTCCTCGCTATTCAATAGAGTATTGACGTAGGGGGCCAGATTCAGCTGGGCCTTCACTGATTGGGAACCAGGGTGGGAAACAGAGCAATGTGGAGTCCACCCATGAACACATTCATAATAAGCAGCATTACAGAGCAGCAGACAGGCAATGTAACAGTTTGACCTGAGAGAGTGTAATGGAAAAGGACTTGAACTGTCACAGGCCTCATGTTGATAGAATGCCACATGCTACCACCTGACAGTGTGATATTGGCCTGGCATGAGCTTGATGAATGGCCATAAGAGACAACCCCCATACCCACGCTGGTACAGCGTCTTCTAAGACGTTTATGTCGAGGCCTGGAGAGAAACAATGTGTAATAGAAATGGGACTATTTTCTGAAATAGGTTTATGGAAAGCAGGCAGTCCAATTCCAATCCCGGCTATTATTTCAAATGGAATGTTATTGCACTTTGAATGTATTTCTGCTTCGCAACAACAAATAAATAAAGTGAGCTGTTGGGCTGACACAACTTTGTGGGCACCCTCTTTGTGAGAATGCACTCTTTTTATGCTTCACTGTGGCTGAAGGTGAAGCAGGAGAGAATGGAGCGATAAGAGGACAAAGTGACCTCCACCCAAGACAGATGTTAACCTGCCTTGTACCACCTGCACACACGGCCAGGGTTGAACAATTAATGCTGCCCCCCCCTTGACTGGCTCAGACAGCCGCTAAACACAACAGAGCTGTAGATAGCGTCTGGCACACGGAAGCATACACTTCTGCACAACCCACTGATCCCAAGGATAACTCCAAAACCTTTTAGCACCACAGAATAAATCAAGGTGCGGGGGGATCTCAAAAGCGTTTTGGGGCACTTACTCTAGCAACAAACTCAATAGAAATAAATTGTGATGTTATTTGTTGCTGACCTTAGGTGTCGCCATAATACAATTAACTGGGACAGGAATACGGATTCAGCCTACTCCCCATTCATAAAAGCTTCGCCATTTGAGAACTGACTGTATAATATGGCATCTAGGTGCAGTATTTGTGGCAAAATTGCTACAGGGCGGTAGTGATTCCTTTTGTATCAAACAGCAGTGGTTGGCCTACCAGAGAAGATAGGCAGAAGGCAATAGATAATAAGATAAGAGATTAAATAATCCTTTATTGTCATTGCACAGAGATCATACAATGGAATTGGAGAAATAAAACGTGTCTAGAGCATACAGTACTCGTCTACCTCAGGTCTTGCCATTGATAAAAGATTTCATCTTTAAAATAATAAAAAAAGTCACATAGTGTGAAGTCCCTATCACTGAGGGATACACATCCCTCTAAAGCCCAGTTGAGTTACAGCATGCACCATTCCCACTGAGTCGCCATAGATGTATCCCAACCCTAGTCTAATCAGCACTGTGGAGATTAAGCAACCATGCGTTCAAACAATGACTCCAACCAAGAGCTCTGGGAGGCAGGGAAGAAGATCTGGCGCCGGGCCTGTCCAGATCAGGCCACGAACAGGCAAGGTAATGATGCACATGGGCCCAGACATTCCAACATTGATCGTATATTGCAGCTAAAGATAAAGCGCTCTCAGGTCTTAGGGAAGACCTACTGTGTGGGAGATTAGCTCTTCAGAACGCAGCATGCCTCAAGCTGAACTGGAGCTTCAACGTTTTACCGTGACTTTGAAGAGCACTTACTCAGTTTTGTATCTCACTAGAGAAATTAAACAAACTAAAGACAGTTTTATTGAAACGCAATCATTAAAGTGAATGTAAAAGACAGAATATAATTTAAAAATATACACACGTATAAATTGGTTCAAGAGCAGTATCTGTGTGGGTTATATTAGTAGTAATTTAAAGCAATAGCATCCATAAAGAGGAATACTATTTATTTACACGATCAGAAGGTGCATGACATGGCAAAGGCCTTCTGCATGCTCACATTTTTGGATATAACCATGGGCCCAAAAAGTGCCCTAATCAAGTCATTTCTGCAAAGGAATAAAACATTGAATTTCAAATGCAGCATCGCCTGCAGCCAGACTTTGAGGGTGATTTGATCCTTCTTTCCGATGGCGAGAGATACGGCCCATTCCCCCTAATCACATGCCAGCGTTTGCAATCACACTGTCACAGCTACGCTAATCACCGCGGTGGTCTTGCTCCTGCTCGCCAAACCTCACCTCTACCCTGAACGGAATCACGAGCCCGGGTGAAAACCTGCTCATAACAAATGTAGAGAGCATCTAAATGCCTATTGCTGGCATTGTGGCTTGTTGATATGATACAGACACACTGATCTTGCATCCAGCAAATGCAGTCACTTATTTTGAAAAGTAATATATTGTTACTTAGTTTACGGCGCTAGGGTTTATCTTCAGGGTATTATTCTCTTTACAGCATAGGGTTATCAGGCTGGTGGTAAAACCGATGTTACATAAGCATTGTCATTATCACCAACAGAAATGTGAGAAAATGTGTGTAATGTTGTTACTGTAAGTCTATGGCACAAAAATAAATTCTGACATTTCTGACCTTGCCATCCATGTGACTTGTCAATGTGTTTCTTTTTTTTTATATAACCTCTTTCCAAATGTAGTAACAGAACATGCATACAGTACTTGCTCTCTATATATATTCATTCTCCAGGCTACGACAAGTTTTTCCATTGTTGTGCAATCAATAAGAAGCTTGTTTCAAGAATATACAAACCAAGGTCACTTTTGTGTTTGACACTTAATGTCATCTTCAGTCAGTGGAAGGACAGCAAAATGGTCATTATGTTTTTTATCCCATATCTGCTTCTGCAGGTAATAGATAGAGCACATAATTAATAGCTGTGATTAATGTTCTAGTGACAATACGGTAGATTGTTTGCTGTTTAGTCTGACCCCACAGTGCATTGCTAAAATGAGCTTAATGGGTCATACACTCCCAAAAGCGTACTCTAAATAAATATACCTGGCATACAACACACACACACACACAGATAAAATAAATATACGGTAAAGGTCTCCATCCTTTGGTATGGTGCAGTGCAGTGTAAAATTGTGTGCAAATAGAGTGAACGAGCTAGCTGAGGTTTTATGAGCCCCCCGTCCTCTTCTGAGCCAATAGCAGGACCACTCTGGTGTTATCATGCTGTGCCAGCAAACCACTATCTTTGCTACACTAAATCAATTAGCATGTCTTTAAGATAGCATGCTCCAACACAGTAGCCACGGAGGTGAGACTACAGTATCTGCGTGAAAAGGGCATCCTATCTCAAGTGTCCATGTGGCAGTGTGTGGGATGTGTCCATCGTCTGGCTAGGACAGACTTGTGGAATGTTTGGTGCCTTACCAAACATGGCGCTTGATCAATGTCTTTCTAACCAGCAAAAAAAGCCTGTCGCTCTCATCCCCACTAACAGCCATTTTAATCAGGTTTTACACTATACTCTTAAAAGAACATCTTCACAGGAAAAAACTGCATTATTTCTGCCTTTAGAAGCGTGTTATAATTTGTCATCACTAAAAACTATTGCAATTATTGCCTTCTCTCTGGGAGAGAAATGGAATTGCTTTGAGTAGAGTTATTCTAGATTAGATTTCTTCTTAGAGTTTGAATCTAAATAGTAATTTGATCCGTTTCATAATATAGGATTCAAAGTCAAATCATATCAAAGAGGGGAGTGATCACTCAGCAATTATCAGGGGAAAATTAGCAATCTGGTCTTTAGACATGACAGTGAGGACACATACTTAATCCTCTGCTCTGTGAAGAACTGTCACATCATCCTCAAAATACTGTCTGTCTTCTTGTGATAAACGGCATTGCATCAACTCTTGACAGCAGGAGAGGCTAATCAATCTACTTACTGCTTTTCTCTTGGTAGGTCACAGAAAGGACGGAAGATATTAAAAGAAATGTCATTATGTAAATAAATAAATAGGTTGAACAGATATCCATTCTGAGAAGGGATTTGTAAATCTAAAACTATTTTTAACACAAACTATTTAACTACACCAATCTAAGGTCAGGGGAATCAACGGTCACACTCCATATTACATAGAGTAAATCAGATAATAAAATCCTTAGATTGTAAAATCCATTAAACATACAGGCGGTACTACCTTGGAGCCAAATAGCTGCCGCTAATGTATTAGACCACATTACAGGCATTAGCACTCGTGCCAGAGAAGGGATTCTCCGGAAAAAGGCAATGGCAAAGACCTCACACCGTGAGCACTCTGTGACGGCTCTGTCTCTGTGGCCACGTGCCAGAGTGTCTGCGCGCTAAGTCACGTCAGGCCTTATCTCCACACTGCATTAAAGAGACACATTCACAGTGGCCAGGCACTGACTTCACGCCAGTGGCATAAACACATCAGCAGCCAAACGATACGGTATAGTACACGTGTGGGTGTGTGTGTTGTCCATCTACACACAAATTGCAACTCCAAAAGAGAAAAAAAAGAGTTAATTCTCCACCCTTCCGTGTCCCGCCGAGAAGCACATTCTCATTTCCGCCATTGGGAATAAGTGCAAGAACTCGGCAGGTGGTAAATACGAGGAACACTATTTGTACAGCACACATGTGAGATGATGCCTGTCACAATGTGACAAATCCAGATCCCATTCTCCAAAGGTGACACGCACACAATATGGCGACGATAACTTAGACCATCCATCTTATTCAGGCAAATGACAATGATGTCACAGCTCCATCTGACAGACCCCAGGCAACCTCCTAAACTGGTGCCCCGCTGCATGAACACAACACAATCACACAAAACACATATTTATTGCTATTAGTCACTCAGCGTTTGTGAAGATTGACTGTTATTCTCCACCTCCACGGCTGCAGAATGGATTTATTATCAGGGTGTCCTAAAAGACGAATGCAACGAAGGCAAACATTATTCGGGCAGAAAAAACAAGAGAGAGAGAGAGAGAGAGAGAGAGAGAGAGAGAGAGAGAGAGAGAGAGAGAGAGAGAGAGAGAGAGAGAGAGA
>JAODUK010000007.1:4221780-4243744 GCA_027564635.1 Typhlichthys eigenmanni
AAGAAACATTTGTAAATGTGTATATTGGAGAGCTAAGTGACGTTGTAATTTTACAACAAGGGGTGTTACAGGGTTTTTAAGTAGGCATGCCACCTTTCTTTTGCCACAAGGGGATGTATTCATTAAAATACTAATTAATACCGTTTAAATCTCATCATTTTATACTTTTATACTTTTATACTTTAATTTAGGAGAAAGATATATAAATAAATACATTTATTAATGTATTAATAAATCACAAACAAACTGAAAACTGGTAAAATTCACACCTCCCTCCCTTAACGTAAACAGCACATTAATGCCAGCCATGTAATGAAAGTTAATTTGTGAGCCTGACAGAGCTATTGCAAGATACGCATGAGAATAGAAGAGGAAGTGAAAAGCAATATCCATCATTGGGATTCTGCCGACCCGTGTCCAGTCCTGCGGCTGTAACCTATGAGTGACCTCGGAGGGTTAACAGCAGGGAACCCTGCCACAATACAATATGGCTGCTGTGTTTACCTGCCTGTCCCTCTCTGCCCCATCAAAGGAAGCTGCTACCACTGGGGCCTCGGCTGACAAAGGCTGGTGGAAGTGGGGCGCGGGTGGGGGGCGGGGGCACTGAGCGATGGATGACCTATCCATCATGGCGGCCCTGGCTGGTGGGCCGACAACCAGCACTGAGAGAGGGGTGGTCAGTGAGGAGTCAGCACTCCTGCCTGCTCCAGATCCATCATCCAGACAAGGGCAGAACAGAATCTGCCTGTCCGGTGACAGCCGACAGAATGGCTTATTCCACACCGGCCATACAGCAATGTGCTGACAAGGAGAAAAAGGCTGTAAAGGTCCAATCAGGGGTAGGCGTGGAGGGATATTGGGGATTAGAAGAAAGAAAGGGGTCTCAGAAACAATATGGAGCTGCCAGCGAAGGAAATGTTGTACCCATCTTGGGAGATACAGGGTCACAGTTTGAAGAATAAATAGATCACTGACCAGTACACGTGTAGCACCCATACAGTATAGAGACATACAGGACATGGAAAAGGCATAAAAAATAAAATATACTGTACCGTGAAAACTGAATAAACGAGAAGAAGTCACACAGTAAGGATTATGTTAAAGGAGTGCAGTGTTGTTAAAATTAGTTCAAGTAAAAATGTCACACAGAGGCAAGAAATTGACTACCTGGAGCATTGGCCTTTAATGTAAAAACACTCGGCCTAAATAACGCCCATGTGGGGAAAGGGCTTGATTACGCAGAAACGTTGGATTATTCATCAGACTGCGTACCACAATAAAGCATCTATGTGTTCAGAGAGGGTATTCACCTATTACAAGGATTAGAACCACAGAAAAACATCAGCACCGCTATTAAAAATACCATATACTGTATGTAGCTGGTAGGCACCTGGTGTGGTGTGTGTGTGTGTGTGTCCTCCTGTTGTGCTTAAAATCAGTAAAACCTCAAGGCATCACTTTAAACTGTCAAAAAAGGCAATTCAAGTCCCAAGCATAGTTCAAACTATATTACGATATGAGCGGAAACCGTGCAAATATTCACTTACCCTAAAATGTTGCCTAATTCAGCATGAAACGAAGGTTGTTTTTTTTTAGCAAGCAGTGGTACCTCAAACTCCTTCGAGTATAATCCATAACCTCCTGATCTCTGTGTATTGATGTCGACCCTGAAGCAGCTGGACACTGACACTTTGTTTGTTTGTTTGCTTTGCTTCTTTTCTACAGCCCTGTAATTTTGGCTCAGGAGGAGGGTGTGTTTCTTCAGCAGGTAGCGAATGCTGAACATGCTGAGACTCAGAGGTCAAGTCATGGAGTGGACCCGTCACAGGACCTGAGCTAGTTAAACTCTGACACCTTACCTCTGGGGTCCTGGCCTTCTGGATGAACTTACTTTAAGAGCCTGACGGTTCACACGTTATTAAGGTTGTGAAGGAAAGTGGGGAACTGGAGCTGATGTTGGTGGTCAATAAAAAATGGGCTATACTTTAAAGCTCCACATTATCTACATGAACCTGGACCAAAACGTCACAGCTTCACAAAACAGCTTCAAGAGCAGGCCTGTAGGTTTTATTCTCATCTGAAGGGACGAGCTGCAGCCTGAGGCAGGTGTACATGGCTAACCCTCTCCTACAGCAGAGCAGACACCAGCCAGGAACACAGTCTTAATTGCATAATTTCAACATGGCAGGAGGCAGATGCTAAAGCCAACAACGCACGTCACCGCAGAAAGGAGGGAGTGAAATCATGGGCGGTAAGTATCCAGTATATTTCTAAACATATACAGTATATTAATTCATTTCTATGAACGCAACACAATAGGATCTGGCACTGGTAAACAGGAAGTACCTTTCAGCCATTTCAGAGCTCCGTGGAATGATAGCAGGAGCTCTGTGCTTTCATGATTCATCTCCCAGGGCGGGTGGAGATGAGACAAACCCCGGGGTACTGCCGCTTCTCAGACACAGATACAGGTCGTACATCGCACCCCTCCGACAAAACGAATCACCAAATGCATCTCTGGTAAACAACAGGCATGCGATGCAGGATGCTGTGTGGCTGGGTGCCAGCTTCTTATATCAAGCCAGTTAAATAATGTATTCTGCTGTATCTCGCGCATGCACGCACGCACGCACACACACACATAAACTACTGCTTAGTACCAAAACCCCTCAATGGAGAGAAGGAACAAGGAAAGCTGCTTCTAGAAAGCGGGCAAATATAGTACATATAGAGTACAGAGCAACCTATCAGGAGATTAAACCGTCAGTCGCATTGTGCCTCGTCATTGACGTATGAGCCGCGGCGGTGTTAAGGCGGAGATCTGCGTAGTATGTGTCTCAGTGTGTGTGCGCTCGTCTAATCCGACCGATAGCATGACTATAATCTAAATCAATAGATGCAATCAGCCTGCTGGGATCATTATCCATGAGGTCATTGTGTGACTCTGATACACAATCTCGTGTTGATTGGAGCTCTGTGATGACCTAGTTCAACTGTCTAGTGCCAGGCTGAACAAAACAACACTCCCCTCGCTGCCTAAGCAGCTACAGCACACATCTATAATGTGTTCTTTCATACAAATCAGTGGTTTGTAACAGCTATGACTCACATCATAATGTTATTGAGCGACACATAACAGAAAGATCCTGCCACTCCCACTTTTTTTGTGAGTCAATATATACTGTGGCATCTTCTCCTCGGTTTACTTTCTTGCTCTGCATCGCCATGGTAATGCAGTGACTGGCAGATGTGTTGTATAGAGTTTGTGTCTGTTTGTCCATTTGTTTATTTATTCTCTTGATAAGCATCTGAGAATAGGAGGAAACCTCAGGCTTAACCTGGAACATAAATGACTCCCCCCAATTGAGCAGTATTTGTGATGCACGGCTTGTTTCTGCTGAAGACATGTTCTCTGCTGATAACCATTCTTCTAATCACAGCTGTTTCAGACGTCGCTCCTCTGTTTAGCACCAAGGTGACCTGAACAAAGCCCGGGAATAATATGACATGGAGTGGGAATGCTTCCAAAGGCAAAATGCCCTGTCACATGTTCTCAATACAAGGAAGTGATGAGGGCTATGTACCATATAAATGCATCCCCTGCTGCTATATATAACATACAAATAAAATAAACACATTCAATGCATTTGTGTCACTGCTAACTACACTAGCTACTGGTTTCTCAGATGAGTGGGCCAGCACAAACTGTTACACATTGTGGTGATTATGAGGTGAACACATCTCATAAAGCTTGTCTTCACAATATAATTAATCACAGCAGGAGGCATTATAAACGTTTAATACAAACAGAGCAGTACATCAAGGGGTCTTTACGTTATAGCCTAATTCAATTACAAATCTTAATGAAATTATATCTGAAAATGAAACCCATCTTATTAGAATAACTCCCCCTTTTGTTTTGGTCACAGAGCTCAGCTAATGAAGTTACACTCTTTTATGTGCCCCTGTGGGTCCAAATTAATTTAATTTACTGTAAAGGCGGTATAGTTTTGTCCGCTGCAAAAAACTTCCCAACGACACTTCCGAGTGTGATCAGAAAGCAACCTATTGTAGCCTACATTAGCTGTGTCATAAATGTAGTCTGATGTTTAATTTGAAACCCTGTATCGACACGTGGCACCCTGTTTTTAGGCTGGAGAATCCTTTGTTTATCCATGCACATCTATTCTAGCTCCAGCAGCGGGAGTAAATAGAAGATGTGCTAATAGTTGTATTCAGTGCGAGTGAAGGGAATATTATTGGCTGGGACACAGAGGATAGACGCCAGTCAGAGCCTGAGCTGTCAGGACGCTGTCTCATTTGCAGAAGTGACTGTGGCCCGCAGCTCGCTGGGCTCTGAGCAGTTGTAGCTTTATGTGGAAGCCAAAGGAAACGCTGTCATTAAACGGTGTTTAAGAGCACGGCATCAGCTGATGCCGTGCTCTCCATCTAGCACCTCGCTCCCTCAAAACACAGTCACACCATCGCCACACACACAGATAACTACCAGCATACACACACTCTCCAACACCCGTGGCCTTTACTGCTCCTAACAGGATGCACTTCGACAGAGAGTAATGAAAGTGTCTAATTCGCGATTCCAATCAAAAGCTCATCAATCACAGCCAGCATCCTAAAAAAAAAAAAAAAAAACTGCCGCCTTGCCAGGCTGTCAGGGAGGTGGGTGTGCGGGCAACCCTGATACAATTCCATCTTGCTGTGAGGCCATAGTGCTACCCACTGGGCCACCGTGCTGCCTCTACATACATGTTATGGATTGACAGGTTCAGAGCATGGGCTGAACACATTTTCATTCACACGCTCCCATCTACAGGAATGAAGGATGTCTGTGAGGTGACGGTGAAGTATTATTTGTAGCAGAAACACTTCTAGAAAGAAACATTCAAATCTTGAAATCACAAATAAACACCTCTCCAGGGGAGTGAGCTGTGCTTTTATGTCTCCATCTCATTACATTCAGTAGACCTCCACCCATGGTTATTATTCACTGCTCATTATCACTGCTCTGATTAATAAGAGCAATGTCAGGGTCCCCTGGTAATAGAGAAAAGAAACACAGGAGTGGTGTGTTTTCCGTTTTAAACAGAACAAGTGTGCTACTTAAGAGTAGTGGGTGGGAGAGGGACGAGGGGGGGGTGGGGGTCTTCAGGTGCTGTTTTCCTAAGATGCTAGTACTTGTAATCTAAATACACAGCTCATTACAATATCAAGTCTAAATAAATACGGTGACGTGTGGTGTTAAATTTTAATTTGTGATTACCTCCGATTCTTTTGTAAAATGCCCCCCCAGCATTTCACCAACAGGGTAAACAGACTAAAAGCATTGACGGAAGCTTGGCGGAGAAATGGTGTGGCCTTGTGTAAGTACAGTTGTTACTGCCTAAATGTGGAAGGCTTCACAGAGTCGCCCTGGCACTTTGTTTGGTGTGGTCTTTCCTTCTGGCCTTGAACAAAAATGCTCTACGGACACACAGCCTTTCACAAAACCCACGTTGTGTAATTAATTCCACATGAACACCTGGGGAACAGGAATGAATTAAGGAATGATACATAATGCAAACCTATGAAAGGTATTATTTTCATCCAGAACATACTGCGTACATTTTCCATTGATTGTTTGCTGTGGTTTTCCATTGTGCAGAAGCGGTTCAGACAGAAACCCGCTAAACCACAGCGACACGCGACGGAGAGCAAGGAGGACGCTGAAAAGATGAACGTGCCCACCGTGGCCCACTGTAGGCAGTCATGTTCAAAGGCGCTGTCGCACGCATCACGCAGCTTCATTCGTGCAGGGTGATGTAGCATCAAAAGTAGCAGAGACATTGTTAAAGGGAGCTTTTGATTTGTCTTACAGGCATCTGTGAAGTGTGGAAAAGGAGGGGGAAGAAGCAAAAGTTGCTGTGAAGTCACCTTCAAAGAAATGTCCCCGTACCGAGGAATTACAACGCTGAAATAGTTTCTCTGTGGAGAGGCATGGATTCTATTATTCTTTAAAATGCAGCGCAATGGCTTTTATAAGAGTGTGGAAAAGCCATTTTAGAAGCGGGTCAGAGGAGCGAGCGGCTTGGCCCTGAGCGCATTGTGTCTTATCCCTCTCCATTTCCACCACCTTGTCCCTGAATAATGGGCAGACCTTGTCGCTGCCCCCAGAGGCTAATGGCTTCTCACGGAGGAGAAATCAACACAGAACCACCACTACGGGTAATCCGCCTGTTTAAGAGACATGCCATGCAACAAGCCTGCTGTGTTCTATATAGCACCAGGAACATATATGGTCCCTCCACATCGGTGCGCGCTTAACACGCTTCACCAGATGAAAAAATATGTATGAAATGCAGCAATCGCCTGGGAATGCAGTTTTCCCCATTGGCGATAATGGCGCTTCTCTGACAATTGTGATCAATGATCTAAGTAAGAATGTGAAGAGGTTGAGCATTTGGATAAACCACCAAGTATTACATTATAAATCAAACGAGGTGTCACTCACAAATGCTGTGGGAAAAGCAGCAGAGACGGGGCGATTGAAGTGCCTATCATGAGCACCTTGTAAAAACACCGGCGTCTAGACAGTGGGTCAAACTGTCAACAAGACCAGCTTCTGATTCAAACACACCCTGGGAATAAGCCAAGCCTCACACAGATATGTCTTCATTGGCGCTACAACGCACGCTAACGTTGGTAAAACGAGAGAGGCTGTTAGTTGATGGGAAATGTAGGTCGTTCGAGAGTTGCTGCTGAATTGGCTGTGATCAGGGATGATGCAAAATGGAAGAGAGAAGATCAGCCTTCTGAAAGCAACATATAAAATGTGCAAAGAAATGGACAAAATGGAAATGAAATAGACATTTCAAAAGCCACCCGGGGTCTACATCAGTACTGCAAAGCCGTTCTCTGCTGTACACATGAAATTGCAGCACAGATAGATCAACTTAAATGTAGAAACTGCTTCAGTACCAGTGCTTCATACCAGACTATGAAATATAAAAACTCCTCGCTTGAGATAGAGGGAACTTATAACTCATGTAGGATAATGAACTGTACATCTCACGTCATGTGTGGTGTATGTCCTAATGTGCCGTAGTCACTTGACTTTAATGACGTATCGTGGTGGACAGAACCCAGAGGCCTAGACTGCTCCTCTGCTACAGGTGAGGTACTTCATTTGTGAGATTAATGAAAATGTCAGCCAAGTCACTGACATCATTACGGCAGAAAAAGTCAGATGGCTGACGCCAGGGATCGAACCCAGGAGCTTTCGGCATAGAAACAAACACCCCGACCACTGGACTATCCTGCACAGGCGGTACACTAGGCAGGATTCCTTTACCTCCTCCTACAAACAAATGCTTCAAATGCACGTTCGAGATGTTCCGAGAATGCAGCGAGAAAGCGGAGGCAAACCCTGTCGGGTCAATCATTATCTCATGTCCCTATCACTAATACCTCCTCTTGCACACAGGAGCCATAAAGCCTTTGGACATTACTACAGCTGTCACATTGTTTTCCTTGTTGATAGTATTGGTCTGCTTGTAATTATGTGATACGTAATTGTTTCCCATCCCTAAGGAAAAATGTTAATCTCTCACTGAATATAGCCTACAGAGAGAGTTACAATGGGCTTTGTTGTGATGGGAGATCAGGGCTCTCCATTCCATTATCGCTGCATTAACATCACCACACTGCATACAGTACAATGTATTATATTATGTTTCTTCATGAAAAACAGTGTATTGAATTTGTGTGTGATGGGGGGAGACAGTACACAATCCCAACGCTTTGAATAATGGCAAATTGTACTAAAACACACACACACAGAGACAGAGACACATGGCAAATAATGATTGTTAACACAGTACAGTTGATTACTTGTTTGGCTATACATATGCGGAGGCTGGCTGACATGTGGGTGGCCAGCCTCTGCTCCACAGCTCTCGAGGGGCATATAATCCATATTGACCCTCCTGTGGCTGCGGTCAATTTCACACTTGTGTCTGATCTACTCACACACACACACAAACACGTGTGCAAACTCGCCCACACATACACAGTACGGACTCACTGACTTGAGGCGAAACAGGTGGGTTTAATGACGCCATCTCATCTTTCACAAAAGACCACACAAGGAGTCACAGAGAGATATTGCCTTCATATAATTCCATCGATAATACAATAAAAGCAAGCGGAAATGAAATAAAAACGTTCTTGGGGTGTGCTTCCACCAGCAATAATGTTCATTTCCGTCCAACCAGCTTGCTAAAAAGCAGGGTCAATGTTGCCATTGCCGTATGTGTGACAAGGTAAGGAGTGACAGCGGTGTTTCATCTTGGAAGAATTCCCCTAGCAGCTGGGCACCTCGCTGGCACAACAACCTCACGCAGAAAGCCAGTGAATGGTGTCCAAATGGATTTCATTACAACTGCAATAGTCTTGCAAACCTATCCTATACCCTACAGTAGCCACTTTTCAGAAGCTATTTCATACCGTCACAGCTTATAAAAATTTTATTTGTTCAGTGTAATTCCTAATTAAATATAATCCTGTGATCTGAACATGGACTTGTTACCTACTGTAAACTCAAACATAATGCATTGCATAATATGTTGCAGTTCAGCAATATAAAACTAATCTATCGTATACTGTACTACTGTGTTTGTATTCATTGTATCCAGTAGTTACTGGGGGCAAATAGACCTTGATACAAAACACATACCGGTAATAATTATCTAAAGCTAATGTACGATATGAGCATTGTTGCTATAGCTACAGTATTAATTTTGTATTCTTGCAGAGAATGTCTCTTTCCGAGGATTAGTGCATCTTTTTTTTTACCAGCAGATTCATTGAAATGAGACCGGTGCGAGACCAGACATCATCAAACATCAAAGTGTCTAGTTGCTCAGGGACCATCTGTTTCATTACGTCCACCCCAGAACTGGATTCTGCTGCATATGCAACAGAATTAGGCAGCTTTCTGAATACATCAGGATCATTAGAGAGCTCTGCTTGGCTGCAACCAATACAATGTGGTTTTGTCAAACACAAAACATCGATATAAACAGACAATAGAGTAGAATAAATGCTGTGAATTAAATCCTATCTAGTTGTCCAACATCAGTTTTCCTCAACACTCATAATGTTTCGAGAATGTTACCATCCACCTAAAGAATCCAATGCCCACATCTAAGCAACATCAGTGTAAAGGCTCAGAGATAGGGCTGTCGCGATAACCGCAATATGTCGCATATATTGTGTTGCTAACCAAATAGTGGGGTTCTGCAAGCTACCGCCATTACCGCAATGTTTACATTTGTGTTTTTTCATGAAGCTAGCCCATCAAATCAGGTTTCATCTGGGCTCCGTTGTAGCCTTGGGAATGCATGTATTTACAACACTGACATATATATAGTATATATATATATATATACTATATTTTTGTCATAATCCGTTCTGTCTGGGCAGCATGCATGATGCAGCGCACCATGGATGTATTGGCAGCGCACACACTTCTCGAGTAATTCCTTTGGGACCTGTCTATTTCTTGTGGGAAACAAAACAGAATAGTTGTACTGTATCCTAACGTTATGGGTTGTTAAACCGAACACAGCACAACTTGTGCCATCACTTCTTTCTGTCTACAACAATGCTATGCCAAGGTATGTAGCTTGGCGCATCATAGACTATTGATCTTGCAATATTTAAAATGCTTTTAATTAATTTGTCATATTTTCCAGCAGACGTTTTTATCAAACATGAAGAACATGATCGCATGCCTACGGTCACAACACCGGTGTACTAAACTGGTAGACGATATGCGTTGCACATTGTCTCATTACGGACTGAGATCACTTTGCCTAGAAATAGTTTATGCCCCAGAAACACACTATTTCAGAAGCTGTCTGCCACACATTTGACCATTAGGACAAAAATAGGGTGTTAATACCGCGCTATTGAACCAACGTAAATCACTGCACTGACAATTCTTTATCCGCAACAGCCCTACTCAGAGAACAGAAGAGTCTATTGAACTGGCATTGAGGAGGAGAAACTTTTATATTTTCATGCATGACATGCCATCAGTGATTTTCAGGAACTGGTTACTTTTTGAATGTACTTTTTTAACGAGTCTCCCAAACTATGAACACATTTGAAAGCCATTTTCTGCTCCAAGTTCAATCACAATGATTCCCTTCTTATGACTAATAAATGCTATGCAAGACAAAAGCATCTTGCTCATTTTGTGTCAGCACAAACTGAGAAGTGGAGTTTATATAAAAATTCAATCAATAATGAGGAAAAAAACTAAAGGGAATGTTTTTATGTTTGAAAAAAGGTCTCACAGCTTTGCCCCAGGACTCGGGACAACAGGAGGCAGTATGTCAAGAAGGATTATTATCAGCACAAACCAGTGTAGGAGAAAACATGAAGACAAGAATGAAATGGCTAGCTAATGGATGGTCGGGCTGCATGAGACTCTTGCAGCTGGTGAATGTCACATGCTGCTGGCATAGTCTCATTTCTTCAGAGATTGTAAAATACAGGACAGCAAAACATGAACTGGATAAAAATGATGGAAGTTTAAGAAATACTGAACTTCTGTTAAAGTCTTGTCTATGTGGTTTGATGATGTATGACAACGAGAAGCTTACATATGACTACAGCATATACATTGGTCTACCATTGACAAAAGAACATTTACTGTGTATCCTACTGGCCAAGACACAAAGTAGTGGGGGCGCTCACAATATGTCAATATAATAAAGACTTCAACAACATATAAATGAACTGAATCAATGGCGTCACACTCAGCTTGTCCTCGGCTCTAACATAATCACATTTACAGAATGACCTATTGGACTATGTTGTTGCAGCAAATTATTTCATGATCCAATTGTAACTGTATAGAACATGTAGGCTATAGCCAACTACTTTATTTAGAATCGTGACTGTTGTAAAGGAGAGGCTCACTGTATTCTCACTTTAGTTCACCTTCTACCCACAAAGACAATTATACATAAGTAATACATGTATGATGACCTTTGACTTTGAATTAGACTTTATTTTTAGTATTATAACATATGATTATTTGCATTCATTATTAAGAGAGCATTGCTACTGTGAGACTGTAGGTGGTGAAATGACCCACCCCATCAGTGTATTCATCAGAACAATGGATAATACCACACACTGAAACACTGAACTGTAGTTAAATACAAATATATAAGGGTGGAATCATTTATAGATCTTTTGTTACGTAATTCTAGTGTTTTATTGTACAAGTCCAGACAATATAAATATTACATACCAATTAATTGTGTGTGTGTGTGTGTGTGTGTGCGTGCACGCATGCGTGTGTCTGCACGTGTATGTACAACATTTTTTTGAGGAGGAAAATAACATAACAATAAAGATTTTAAACACAAAAACTGCAGTTAGTAAATATGAGTATTATTATTAGTGAATGTGAGTCCTACAATATTATGTCCAAAACATTTGGTAGCATTGATAAATTGTTAATGTTATGGGACTATGTCTACACAGACTAAGCGTTGTTCTAGACAAATAGCAAAATAGCAACGTATTTTGTACAGATGATATAGAACATGACACACTTTACCACATATAGTATAATCCTATTAATGGATTTATATTCTGGATACAAACACTAATATGAAACATCTGCAATGTGGCACGGAAAGCATAAAGGGATTTCAGATATAACAAATACACTGTAAATATAATATTTACCAGTCAAATGAGATGGGGTTTAATGATGGATTATGATCTTAAAACCTTGTTAAATAGCTTTCAGACAACATTTGAATTACAAATGAGCATGGTTTTGCAATGTGCCTCTTTAGTACACATCTTCAAGTATTCATACTCTTGTCATTACTGTACTTGATGATTTGTGTAACAAAACCAAACAAAACAACTGCTGGGTGGTAAGACATAATCAGTTTTCTCTTATTTGGCCCTACTGAAGTGAGACATGTAGCAGACCATAAAATAAATTCCCTTGTGCACCAACCGTATCATTTAACAGCCATATATACGTAAAGCCTGTTTGACCTGAGCTATGTCTAAAGACGAGGAAGACGATGACTGTGTCTCAAGGATGGCCTTCCCGTCAGAATCACAGCTCCATGACATATGCAGGACACTTGGTGTGTAATATGATAGACAAGGAAACAAGAGCAGGTATTCCAGGACGGCGTTTATCAAATTACTCCATATCAAGTAATGTTTACATGTGAGGTTCTGGAAGATTCAGGTACGGTAGAAATATCTGCTCCCGAGCTTCCCCACACCGCCCCTGTGTGTGTGCATGTGTGTGTGTGTGTGTGTGTGTGTGCGAGTGAGTGTGAGAGAGAGAGAGAGAGAGAGAGTAGGGTATCCAGTGACAGGGATTTGCAGCCTTGCTGCAGCTGTTGTGCTGCCCCTGCCATCAGGTGAGGCAGAGCAGAAGGTCTGTGCACAGAAGGCGAAGATAAAAGAGGAGTGCACAGATGCACAGCAAAGCAGCACTGTACAGTAAGTGTACACGGAGAGAACCGTCACTGTGCAGCCTTTAGAAAGAGACACTTCACACGCACGACATCTAGAAGGAACTACACAGCAGTAGAAACTACAAGACTCATGATTTCAAAGCCTGAAGATCATTTCTCATTAATGGCCTATACTTTGCCTGGCAAAAAAAGGGTAGAATATGAAGAATGTGAAAGAAATACAGTACAAAAAAGGATAACGAGACAAAGGGGGGGAGAGAGAGAGAGAGAGAGAGAGAGAGAGAGCGCGAGAGAGAGACCAACCCACGGCCACCGATGGCCGTGCCTTTGTGTTCCCGTGGCGTTGGATGTCTGCCTGGAGAACCATTGCCCATTCCTTGTCCATCCTCAGAGGCTACGCAGGGTGACAAAATCAGGTGGAAAATGAGAGAAATAATTGGAAGGTCAGATTTGATAATGGCCACTCCAGCGAAAAACAAGCTCTTAATTGGTGTGAGGGCCGTTTGCTGCGCTTTCAAGGTAAAGCGTGAAAGAAACTCATTATCTCATGGACTGTACCAGTGGCTGCTGCGGCTATAGCGACGGCGACCGGGGCGCAGACAGCCTCAACCCATGATCGTAGCGCCCGTGTCGGCTTGTGTTGCCGACAGGCAGGCTCCATCTCTAATGAGCCGTTGGCAGATCATTACGACATCCGTGTGTCTGCCCCGTGCGCCGCGAGGGGAACGTGCGGGGGCTGCGTTGTGTTTGGGAGAATGCCGGGGGGGGGGGTTATGGGCCATTCACCCAACGAATTACACGCGAGAGGCGTGCCGGGAATTCTGTGTTGTGGTTGGACGAGCCACACGCAGCCAACCGTCCTATCGTAGCGTCAGGAGTCACCACGTTCCACTGGCATTCGCTCTCTCTCCCTCCCTCTCTCTCTTTCTCTGTCTGTCTCTCTCTCTGTGAAGCTCACTAAAGCCCGTCTATCACCTGTGAGCGACGGGCGTGAGAGCGAGTGTTGCACAGCCAAGTGTCACCCTCCTTGAACAGTCCTTTCATCAAGTCTCCCCCAGATACTGACCCTGCCATCTGGGAAAACAGATGACAGTAATGAAGGAGGCTCCTTGTCCCCCGGCACCAAACAGACAAACACACACACGGCGACCACCCCCTCCACCCCCATTGTGCTACACTGTCCATGCAACCAACCCCCCCCTCCACCCCCCCCCATACACCCTTGGGAGTCACAGACACCACAGTCTCCGTTGACAGACAAAGACAGGCTCACACAATAACGTTACACCGCCCAGACAACAACAGCGGATATCGAAGGATTAAACCACATTAACGTAGAGGGATTCCTCTTCTCCTGTGTGTCAGAGTGGCTGAGATGGAACAAGGTGAAAGGTAGAGCCGGGTGACTCTACTTGGCTTTGGAGGGGGCTGGGGAACGGGAGCGACGCGGGGCATAGGCAGAGATAATTAGCTCGGTGCGCCCCCTCAAAGTTCTGCCCTGGATATTAATGAAGGCAGCTGCTCGCCACTATGCCACAACACCACTGGTCATGAACCTGGGAAGAAATACAAAGAGCAGCAATGGCGCCAGAGAAAACGCCCGTACAACTTCCGCCGAAAGATCGGCCGCTCCCTGTTTAATTGACCAGGGCGTATACGGCTGCGTGCATGTGTGCGTGCGTGCGTGTTATCACGAGACAGCCTGGCTTTGTGTCCCACATGGGATAAAAAAAAAGGAAAGAAGAAGAATTGTTCTGCGGAAGCACACGCCGTGCTTTGAGCGATGCCTGCCTCCTTTTGATACATCATAGGTTTCAGATAGTTCTGCCTTTCCCGCGGCGCGTCTGAACCACGATGAATAACTAACCACGGCGACGCTCATTAGAGACTCTCCATTAGCCGTCCCACTCAGACGCCAGCGCCGAAGGCAACGTGTTTTCCTGTCATCTGCTCCATACGCTCTCTCACACACAGGGCCTTGACAACCACATTATGCATTTCACATAAAAATACTTTCTCTTCGTCTTTTATTCAATGGCACTGTTGTTTATTGTGGGTTTATTTTTCTTCAGGCACATAGTACGCTGCCTTAAATCCAAATCGTGAAAGTCTGTTGGCAGAGAAACAACACCACACAACAGTTGATATTTTCTCTTAATAACCAGCAATTCAGACTGTCATACAAAAATAACGATTAGCCAAAGGTAAAAATGTGATATTACAATAAACAGTGAGGAATAAAAACATGGTAAAATACGCCAAGCTCTTGGAGCAGTCTGCTTCTATTTGGCTTAGAGCATCGCAGTTCTCTCCAAACTATTTATATGTGGGATGGGAACATCTGATCGACCAACGTGCCATCAAAATATTTAGCTTTGGGAATTAGAAGTGTATTTAAAGAAGGGAGACATGACAGTACACACTCTGGCACACTACCTCACTAAAATAACTGTAAAAAGAGTTATTGTTTTCCTTTGTTAGTCATACAATATACAGTAGCACGTACAGCATTCACTGACCGTGTCTTTTTGACAATACATCTAAGAACAGTAGAGCGTCAGTTGAACTAAGCAAATATCTTTGAGTGAGATGTGGAAAGTGGTGTGATATTCCCTTGGTGGCATTTTCCCTCAAGGAAGATGATTTGTTTAGCTCTCACAGCACAGCAGGTCTCTAGAAATGCATCTGTGGAACACCGACAGCTTATTTTGCGTACATACAGTATAGCTCAACTGTAGATGGCCTGGCCACATGTCGGCAGCATAGTGACTTAACGGTCAGCCTCTGTGAATGGTGCTATTGAAGGTGATCTGTTGTGGGAAGACCACATGATTCACTCAGCATGGCTGCACACTATTCATTTTCATATTCATGCGGACTGTCAGTGGCCAGTGAACATACACTGTACACAAAGTTCAAATCAAATACAAACATGTTGAAGAAAGCATCACACAGATCACACCATCTCTGTGTCTCTTGTGCGTCCAAAGCAACTGGCTTTTCCGCACCAGCGATGATGGCTACAACTGGCTACTGTGAACCACGTGAGATTCTTTTGATCATCTGCTGAGTTCCAATATGTGGGTAAACAATTGCCGGTGGCAGCAGGTAATAAAACATTTTGCAGGTGTCATGTAGTGCTCCACCAGAAAGACCTCCATTACACGACGGTGTCAAAACCGTGACCCTTTCTCCCCTTCATCTTCACAGCTCTTAATGAACAGCCACACTGTCGCAGTGCCTCCGCCTCTTGATTGCCCCCCCCACCCCACCCATCCCCGCACACCACCCGATCCGCTGTAGCTGGGGTGAGCCGGTGGTCTCTGCACCTCAGCCCGAGCCCTGATGAGTGGGCTAACTCCTGTTTGGCCACCGTTTCCTCCCTGGGCCGGGCTGACACAGCAGCTGCAGATCATGAGTAATTGAACGCTATTGATTATGAGGTCCAGGGGTGACAATAACAAGGTCAGCTATCATGGCAAACTGTGTGCAGAGGACAGTTACGCAGTTGACAGGCTGATTACAACAAAAAAAAAAAAAAAAAAGAAGGACGTATCTCCCGGACGCGGCTAGATAGGATTTCCATCCACCCTTGGTATCGTTTGCTAGTGTTCTCTATATCCCAGTCACTGTCGATACAGACAGCCCTTTGCTCCACCGGAGGCACGAGGTGGTATTGACATTCAGCTCAAACCAACAGCTACGAGTGGCGTCCAGGGTGTTGCGCATGAATTATGCACGGCCCGACGCCAGGACGCCGGCAACACCAGTGCCATCATAATTGAAGCGATTGAGAAGACATTACCAGATGGGTCAATAATTAGACAACGGGGGAAGGGTTGGGGGAAGGGGGTGGAACTTGAGCCGGACACCCCCCTTCTTGCCTGCTCCGCCAGCCTCACCGCCACACGTATGGAGGGGACCTTCACCGACACCCGGCTGTGCACAGCCGGGCACTGACATGCGTTCACAGCCAGATAACTCCTCCAGAGTCACTACAATAGCTGGATCATCTTAGTCTTTCTGACTGTATGGGTCTTACTGGAGAAGATATGGTGGCTTATTAGGACAGGGTGAGTACAGCTGGGCAATGTGCAATAATAACTGGGCACGCTAACACAAGGAAACCCCAGGTACTGTTGTTTATCAGAATGTTGTCACCTTGTATTAGTTATCTGACGTTATTCATGGGTGTGTCACAAGTTAGAGAAGTAGAGACAGGTGGATCGATGCCTCCTCCCTGCCCTACACTTTCATAAATCCATACTCCCAGCTCCTAGCATATCCATTACGCTCATGGTTTCCAGGCCAGAGCGACGATTCAATGTGATCACCATAAAACTGCTTGTCCCAGGGCCGTTGCTCACCTTGCGCTGTCTTTAAAAACAACACAGGGAACAGAGGCAGGCCGGTGGCACGAGCAACGCCAGGCACTACATGGAGACGTGTCATAAAAACGGAGAAGCAAACATTTCCTGGTTGCCAGCGTCGACAGTGAAACATGTCTGATGTCTGAGGCAAGCCTGGTGAGACTCAACCAATTTTGCAACCTGCACAATTTGTTCCACTCTATAAACCAGCATTAAACTTCCCATTGAAAGTCATAGACATGGACTAGGTTACTGTAAGAAAAAATGTATCAATTCAAAACATTGAGAAGTCACAAGTAGTAATCTTTATGCTTTTGTTGAGCGGCAAGCATTTTACAGACACATACATTTTGAGGAGGTCCACACTTGACCTCCTCCAAATGTATCAAAACATATTCTGGAACTAAAATACAGTGCTTGAAGTGGATCTATACAGGAGTCAAATAAAAAAAGTTACATGCAAAAACTATATTTGGCTCCTAAATCTTAAATTACCTAAAATGTGCTCTCAATTTAATTTCCTGATATTTAGTCAAACAACTAAACAAAACACACTAGAATAAAACAACAGCCAATGAAAATATATTTTATTTGCCTTTTTATAGTCTCATTTTCCTATTTCTCGAAAGTGCGGGCTCTGAAAGCACAGTGGGCTCCTGTGTATCTCTCAGCTTTCCCATTAGGCTTTATAGAGCGCCATATGCACTTTTATGGGAAGGTTAATAGTTTTTAAAGACCCCAGTGCAGGTCTAAATCCACAGCATTAAACCCAGGAAAGAATGGCAGCTGGGGATACACACAGAGGTCAAATGACCATATGAATAAAGCATACAGTTTGCTCGTGGTGCTCTGGGGGTGTGGTGTGGTGGGGTTTAGTTAGCAGATTCTGTGAGGAGAGGTGGAAAAAAAGAGACAAAACCTGTCAACGTTTACGGTCTTAAAAAGCCTAATGAGCGGAAGTAACCATAGCAATTTAGTGAAAAGAACATCAAGGACTGGAGAGCAAGTATTTAGGCAGGCTGTATTCATGCATAATTAGCTGTGAAAATGGCACTACAGGAGTCTGTAACTCCCTGTTCTTAATTAGTTTTTATCCTTAGTCTTGGATGAGAGGTAAACAAAGCCATCAGATTACTACTTCCCTTTTCTTCCACAGACAACGGGGCTGTCAAATGAGGAGACATGTTGTTGCTACCTATAAACTGTGCACTATTGTCCGCTGGGGAATAAGTGGTGATGTTCTCTATTGGTCTTAGTCACAGTATTAGAATGCCTATGGGCCAACTAGGAGCCATTATGTTGCTGGAGTGAGACATGAAATGGGACAATACAATTACTGTACATGGGAACACAGACATTCTTGTACATATATAGAGCCTATGAGCGGAATCCATTTTGGGTTTGTATTGCAAACATTCCAAGCAAATGCTTGACAGCACATGTTTGCATTCCAAAAAAAAAAAAAAGAAAATTATAATAATACAGTGTTATTACCTGACAAAACCCTAGGCCTAATAAATGTGTGATATATTCACAAATGTGAAGTGAGTTGGAGTTGTCTGTCGGGGGTTCCATTTTGAAAGGGCCTCTTTTATTACTATTATTATCATAATCTCAAAATACATAACAATTTGGAATACTGGGGTGAAGTAAAATTGCACTCTAAAAGTACTCTGCTGTGTGTGCGTGCGAGTGTGCATGCATGTGCGCGCGTGTGTGTGCGTGCGTGTGTTGCATGTGGATGCACATAAGCCTTGTGCGTGGGTGCAGGGATATGGACACCGCTTGGTGATGAGGCCTTTAATGACAGCGTTCATTAAGCCAGGGCGGTTCACTGAAAAATGGGAGCACCAAACCTCACCTTCCACTGGTCATACACACACACCTGGTACACCACTGTCATTCTGGGGCTCAATCAAACATGCCTCCCCCACAATCTCGGCCAAATAACCAGACCCCCACACAGCCTGCACCCCATTAGTCTAAATGCCCCCCATCTCTCCTCTTATTTTCCCTACCACCTTTCTCACCATTCTGGGAAGAGACCACCACGCGGTGACGTGTTTACCCGAGCAGTCATGTTGCCATCGCAGAGCCCCTTCACCCCCCCCCCCCCCACCCCCCCATCCCTTCCCCCCTACTAGCCACCCCAGGTTTCCTGGTGATGAATGACCGCTGGCCGTTTCACTGACAGCCAGGCAGCTGATGCCACATAATTACAGTATCACCATTTAGACTAAATTACCAAATGATGCGGGTCCTCAGGAGGCCTCAAAGACTGACAGGCCAGCCGACAAAAGAAACACAAATATCCATACAAAAAAGGAAAAGAAGAAGGACATGGAGGGCCTCTGAAGCGGAGCGGCAAAATTAGGAAGCTCTCGGCTTTGAGTGCACCATCATTAAAGCCAATGAGAACCCAGAGAACACGTTGATTAGGATCTGGAAGAGCAGACAGGCACTTTATCTCTTATAAATACTGCTAAAAATACACATATGGTCTTTCCTCTTTGAAATCAGGTATTTTTAAAACATTGTCCGATAGTTTGATTATAAAAAGTTTGTGGTATGTATTAGCATTTTTCCCCACACACCAAAGCAAGCGGTTTTCAAAATGAACAAAAATATATTTTAAAGAGTAAATTCTTTCAACTAATTCCTTAAATCACATTTCCCAATGAGCATGGGAAAATATATCATGATGATCATTATGGGATTTTACCTAAATCAAACTAAATCAACTGCAACCACCAGCAGTAGCAATACAAACACTAATATGTAATCCTTTATATTTTAGGAATCGTATCAGATAGGACAGACAAAAAGCCTGTCTTGGGAGCTAGACCCACTCTGGCTAAACGGAGTGTGTGGATCAAGCCACAAAGTGACATTCATGACGTGTGCGCTAACACTGAGCAGCAACAGGCTGTCACATTGGATGTTGACATAGCGTCATGTGTGTCAGGCCAGGGCTACAAAGCCCACCGGGGCACTTGGTGCCACACATGCATTTGCTACAACAAGTCAATTCTTTCCCACCGCGTCTCAATAAAATACACGGCCATGTGCAAGTAGATCTATGATGTGCATTGTGCAGTCAAGGCGGTCTTCTGTAATGATACGGTTTCCACCAGCAAACACAATAGCAATACTGGCAATATACTGTAATGTTAACACACGAACACAAGCAGATAGGCTCAGTCTCAATATGTTGTATATTTATTTATTTATTTATTTATTTGTATTCCTGGTGCATAAGTGGTGTGGTCTTAACACTGGAGTCAGTCATTCTGGAGAGAGATTGTTGATATACAGGTATGAACTCAACGCCATAGCCCTCAGAAGCTCCGCCCCCGATATTGGACACACATTTCCAGTGTTATCGTTGTGAGGTGTTGTCACGTTGTTTGTGTTCCCATTTACAGAGCCGGGGCTGGTTAGAAACACCTGATTATTGTTTCGGTGCGCAAACAGAACTGGCAGCTAGTGGGATTTGACCAACACAAATAAGAAGTGTATTATTTTACTGTTGCTGACATCACCTATAAGTTTAGAAACTAGTTCAACTAACTAACTAACTAGGTAACAAGCAGTACAATTGACTAAATGATACGCTTGGAAAAACACAGTGACACTTACTTGGCCAGCAGCACCAAACAGGACAGCGTTTTACCTGGTTAACAAGCTGTATGCCAATAAACTAAGTATGGGCTATGCAGTGGCACCTCGGCAAGCATCACCTCTGCTACACGCGATGGGGTGGACATGCTTTAACAAAGCAGCCCGGTGGAATGAGAACGTACACCGGGGTAATTTAATCAGAATGAGCACTGTGTCAGTTACTAATGGTGGGTACTTTGCTGTGATTTATCTGTGTTTGCTGAGTGGAGAGAGACTAACAGACGGCCCGGTCTCTCAGATTAAATAGGCCATGGGAAACATTGCTCATGCTATCAGGGAGAAGAATAAATCACAAACTAATGATTAGCATTATTAGCACAGGTGCAGATACTGTAAACACCATGTGTTGCTGAGTAGTGGAGGCCATCAAGGTGGAAGAGGACCAAGTCTCAATGACAATGAAAGAAGAAAAGGAAAGATACAGCAGAGGACCACAAGCATGTATGGAGGCCTGAACAATAAGGCCAGCACTTTAGAGAGCTGCGGATTTGTACACATAGACTGAGGACACTCAGGTGTGTACTGTAGGTTAGCACTTACAGTGGTTTTAGATTAGAGAAATCACAGGTCTGCAGGCTGACTTGTGTTGCAATAAGGTTGTACAGTATATGAGCTCTGCCAGAGAGGACTGTCGAGCCAGCACTGCTAATGCCAAGGCAGTCTATGATGAAAACTGTTTAACCACACCCTACTGTAAATCACCTTTATGTGAAGCACAGTGACAGCCATCCTGCTATTTTGGATGTTTCTTGAAACTATTTTGATATGATAAGAATGAATAACAAACATGTATTTGTTTTACACATTACATTTACAGTGTTTACATTTCTGAATGAATGAATGTGAAATACTTTCTCCTAAAACCGGTCTGTTTTGAAGCCCTGCATTACACGCAATAAAATGTCAAAGAAAGTCACAGACAAAAATGGAAGGAGGGCATTTTTGACAGCAACATCAGAGAAACAATGTGGCTCTCCCTTGCTTGTTTCCAAATAAAATTCATTATTTATAGTGTATTCTTACAACTAAAGAGATAACAGGGCAAAAAGAAGCAGAACAATAAACAGCGGTAGCAGCCTGAACTGTCAATCTAATGCAGCCCTGGGGACAAAAACAAAACTGGGTAAAATATTCAAGATGAAATTGGAGAGTGAAAACAGCCCTTGTCTATATAAACATTCCTCTGGGACATTAACTTTCACAGGCTGTCTGGTTTGAGCTCAATATACCTTTAAGAGTAACATTTAAACTAAGGCTACATTAAGTGCCAACTTTGGATTAACTGGTTACATTTACAATATTAGACTAGTATAGTACACTAATTAATAACATTTTATATATATATATATATATATATATATATATATATATATATATATATATATA
>JAODUK010000007.1:4243844-4283132 GCA_027564635.1 Typhlichthys eigenmanni
TGTGAGAGAGAGAGAGTGAGAGAGAGAGTGAGAGAGAGAGAGAGAGAGAGAGAGAGAGAGAGAGAGAGAGAGAATGCTCCGCCCCCAGATGACATCATCATTCTATTGAAGCAGAGCTAGGGACAGATACAACCAGCTTTTATTGAGATCTACCCAGGCGATCTGTCCTAGCTCTCCACTGTCCTTGCTCAACCTAAAAAGAGAGAGAGCGTGTGTGTGTGTATGTGTGAGTGTACGGGGGCACCAGTAAACATACCAGTGCTTCTACACGAACTGAGATTCTCCGTGAGTGGGGCATTTTTGGATCTGAAGTTAAATCACCTGGATTGGATTATCAATATATTTTTCCACTGTGAAACATTTTTATGAGGATACATGTTACTTTTATTTTTTGTTGATTGGAAAGGTAAGTGTTTTGGCTGGACTAGACAATATTTGGAATAACAGCTCATATTTTGGGGTCATTTTTAACAGAGGAAAATAAAAAAGTTACCATAGCATACGGTACCAATTGCAGTTTGCTATGTCAAATTAGTTGCCCTTTTTTTTCAGTCCTGCAGCAAAACATGTTAGGCTATATCATCGAAGCTATTGGGCCACAGTCTAAATCACGTTGGCTGATGTGCATTTATTATTTACCGCATATTTCCCAAACTGCATATGCTTCTCTGCCGGCTCGCAACAAAAAATACCGCAGACGATGAAGTGAATCAGATTTTGGTCGACATTTGGTCGATCTCAAGCTTCGATTCAATGCGGCGTCCTCTTCGATTCCGTGCGTAACGGACCTACGTGTAATGTATGTTTTCTCCAATATTGCGACAGTTCTACAGAATTAAAACTGGCTCTCGTTCGCGTCATATAGCCTAGGCTATATTATCGTATCAGATTGTTCAAATCACATGGAAATCACTAGTAGCACAGTGAGCAACAGATGCAGGACGTTTTTTTAATTTTTTTATTTGAAATAGTTACATTATCCAACATTCATCAATAGCAAATAGTCTAAAAGGCGACAATAGCGAATAGCTAACGACTAATGGGATTAGGTGCCTGGTTCAGATCTTCTTGTCAAATGTTGAGAAGAAACCCCGGCGCGCATCTGAAATCGCTGCTGATCTGGAGCTCGGAGCTGGACTTGAAGGGCAGCTGGGAAACTCTGCTACATGCGTCTCGCACAGCCGGTGGCCGTTTGTGTCTCCGTCTACGATGTGGACCAGCTCTCCCTTTATATATTTTTTTTTATCAATTGTTTATTTCAGCTATAGGGTGTATTCGCATTTTCCTAAAGCAGACGCCCCCGGTCGTTCTGTCAGTCTGTTTGCGCAGTAGAGGATTTGTTACAGTAGGCTAGACTGGCTCGCTGCGGCTCAAACAGAAAATAGCCTATAGTTTTATATGCAGCATACAGTAGCCTATGCCTATAGACTAACCACACCACAGAGCAAAACCCATATATCCACGAGAAGGCTTTAACGAAGTCTGGAATCTCTCAGTTTTTGCAGGTTTGAAGCTCTGAGTACCCAGAATAAACATGGCCTACAGTTACACTACGATAGTAGCTAGGCTGTAGGGTTTTAATGCATCTTATTGCGTGGTATGAGTGAGTCTATTACCTTTTACCATAAACATGACTACTATTTAATATGGGCTACAATATATTGTAAGACAAACAGTGGTTGTGTGCAATCACTTAGTCTCCTGACAATGGCACCTAGGCCTAGTAGTTCTAATGTAGCAAAACAGTTTATGATGTAGTTATTGTTTAATGCAAAATATCATTAGAATGAAAAATGCCAAACCAGACCAGACAGACCTAGAGCTGCAAACTTTACTGGAAACGTGCATGATTGAACATGGTACACACATGCAGACATATCCAGTTGTCTGTTATATTGTTGATTGCCTGAGGCAAAGGTCCCCAGTCAATTGCTTTCAGTGGGAATCTGCATTTCAGATTAACAACTAGAGACATCAAATTAGTTGGATAATGAAATACTGCTAGATTTGAACTATTTCAAAGCACAGTGCCTGGTGATAACTCTAATTCTAATGTCTAATTCTACCCAGTTAATTATGTACTTCACCCAGTCCTTCTAAACCAAATAATTCAAACACAACAACAACAAAAACATCTACATTAAAGTAATGATGTCCAAAGCAAGGCAAAGGACAGCTCAAAATGGAACACTATGAAGTAGCATTGAGTTAACAAAGTCTCTGCCTGGCCTGTACTGAGGTGTGTGCCCCTCTGGCATACTAGTTCAACAGGGGCCCAGTGATAAACACAATGCCATTGCAAGACACACACACACACACATCTAATCTTGCAGTGCCTACCACCCCCATGTGGGGAAAAAACATTGCAGCTGCTACAGATCTCTCCTTTCAGGCTGTTACAAAAGAGAGACCGCCTGTCTGCCCCAAACCCCTCTGTACTCTTAATGGGCTAGCAGAAGTATCATCTGTTGGGCACATCCAAAGACAGCGGCAGGAGGCCGCACACCAAATATGTGAACGTATGATAGATTCTCACTCTCCTTTTCTACTCACCTCTAATGCATTCTGTGTCCCTGTGTATTCAGATGCGACTATGAATGTCCCATTGTCTCTTAGCACCACAGTAGGCCAGTGGCCCTGCCTGTTTCCCTGACACAGCTTACCAATGTGACTGACAGAGCAATATGCAGGATTCTGTAAATATAGCTGTTCACTAAAACTCTGGAACTGCACAATTAACATTAGCTAGCGAGCAAATCCTTATTGTTATTATGTATGGATTGCCTTATTTTCAAAGAAACAAATTATAAACATGTTATCAACTCTCAATTATATTTTTATTTTCTATTGCTTGGTGAAAAAATTTATAAAATAAAAAAACGTGTTTAATTTAAATATCAAGCAAAGTGGCAAAGCCAATTCCTTAACAGTGTAATTGACAGTGTTTGTAAAAGACATCCTTGCAGAAGTGAGTTAATAACAATAGTACTCGTTATTGCTAATCAAAACTATTTCATGATATAGAATAAATACTGGGCAGCAGATAGACACATTGATTTCCCAGTGGAGAGCTCAGATCTGTGGCTCAAAATGAATTTCTAACACTCATGAATAATTTAACAGTCAGCCTTAACTATTTTGTCTACCTTAAACGCAACCCAAGTAACAGTATGCCTTACTTTAGAGGTCTACTAGAAATTAAAATTGGGAATATTTTGACAGGCATGAAATTGTTTCGGCTAGAGCTTTTCCAGAGCCTTTCTTTCTCCTTTTGTAATACTGAGGGGCACAAAGTCTCGGGTCCTGTTATTGCAGGCTAATGTGCACTTATTCGCCTTACAACGGCTATGTGTCTAGCTTTGTGTGTGCCTCTCATGCTCTTTACTGAAAGGTAACTAGCTGTATACACAATTTTACCAGAATGCTCAATTTAACTTGGCCAGTTGAGATTAAATGAAGCAGAAGCCGCTATGGCTGCTGGAGGAATCTGCTGGCGGCCTAAAGTGCTTATTAGAACGATGGAGAAAGACATCCATCACTAAAACAATTTTACCTACTGCCCTCTCCCTCCAAATTATTGTGCCCGTGTGTATGTGTATGCGCTGTAGGTAAACCTTGTGTGATGGTAGAGGCTCTGTGAATTAGATGGTGTAGAATTTAAGAAGGTTTAAATCGCTTGACTTGAAAACGATTCACAGACTAAACCACCTTTGTTCAGGCTTTGAGGCCCATACGCTTGCCTTGTAAGGAACAATGGTGCGGGGCCACTAGGCTGAAATGGGGGGGGGGGGGATATAATATAACAGGCTAAATATAACACATATCTACCATGAAATGATACAACAGGAACACCTACATTTTCTCACAAAAATCATTTAGAATTTCCTAATAATCCTTGTCTATTGCATATGTTCAAAAACAGTCATATACATGGAACCATCTGTGCAGACTGAGGTCAGACAGTACCGCAGCGAGCGAAGTGAAGGCAGAACCTGAAAGACTATTTAAAGATATAGACCTGTGCTGTCTGACAACTCTAAAAGCCCATTACTTTGAGTGCAGATAGGTCTTGCTGGGTTTTCTTGGTAGACAGACGCGTGGAGACGATTACCGTCCTTTATGTAACACAGAGTTTAAGTATTTAAATTAAGACTGCAGACTGAATAGTATTCAGAGACTTTACAAAGTGGAGTGAAAATGGCTATTTAAAATTGAAATAGCTTTGCTAAGTGCTGTATTAATGGTTCCAACAGACAGCCAGTACATCCCTCTATCATCTAACTATTTTGTATGCTGCTTTAAAAAAATGTTTCAAGCTTTTTTCAGGGGCCATTATTCTGGGAGTTTGTAGAGGTCACATCTGTTGTTTTTCCTCAGATTCTAATCTACTACTAATGTAATACTGGTTGGAGGGCCCATGTTTAGATGCTGCAGAAGGAGGGTGTGGGGGGGGGCGGGAAATCGGTATTAGACAGCGTCTCAGAAGTTGTAATCGAGTTACAAGCCTCTCTATTCTCTAATCTTCTCCTTGTCATGGACTACAACTGTTAAACGGCTGGACCCCTTGTTCCTCATTTACCTTCATGTGTTTTACAGCACACTGTGGCAGTCGCCATGACGCACAGCAGGGTTACATGTTAGTTTGCACACAAAGCCATTGTGTTGTCGGAGGAAACACAACATTTTTGCTAGCAAATGAAATTGTATTTTTAAAATGCAGAGGACTCCATTCACAGAATGTAATTAGAGCATGGGTGTCGAGGTTGGGTCAAAGGTAAGGGCTTTGAGCGACAGGGGCTATGTGGAGAGAAATGTCGCCCCCCTCTCAATGCAAAATTCAAATGGACCTCATCTATCACAGAAGTGAGTGGGTGATTTGAAGCAAGAGCAACTGATGCAGCCATAGGCAGCTCGGAATTGTGTGTTTTTGCCGCCACGTCTCAGAAGCCTAGCACTGCCTCATTTTAAAAGGAGAGCAGATTGCATTGTGTTTGTTTTTTTTGTTTTTTTTTGTTTTTTAATCTTAGAACAAGCACACTTGTGCAGCCATGAAGACACAGCCCAGCGTTGACCTGAACTGTGTAGGTTTAGAGGTCCCACCCACTGCCATTGTATCACGGTCTGGTCACTGTAGCCTTTCGTATGCGTGGATATTCTAAGTAACACTATAGAAAACAAGTGTGGCCTATTAGAGCTAAGGGTTGTAAAAGGTCATCAGACAACATCACAGCCAAGAGGAAAGACCGTGTTTCTATAAGCGCTCACAATGTTGCAGATGAACCAGCCATTGTCCACAACCAATGACATTCAAACAAGGCATTCAAACAGACAGCTTTGGCAAAATACGGCAATCCCCAGGTGTAGGTGTTGGTACACTTGATACGGTTTAGGTGCTCTTTCTCAAAAATAACATCAATTTTACTCGGGGCTTTACTTGGGGCTACAATAAAATTTGCTAGACTATTTATTTACTGAAGATGTAAAGGATTTACCAGTTATCTGACTCCAAAATATGAATAATGATCTGTTTGACGGAACAAAGTTAAATTAATACATGACCTTCACTAATCTTAGAAGCTTGCCATTTTCTGTCCCAATTAAGAGCACATTATTTTCAAAGGAATGTGTGCAGCTACTAATTATGTCTGCCTCTATGGCTATTTTTCAGAGCCCTGTCCCAGGTGTGGAGCCAGGAGTGGAGGGCACAGCATGAACCAAGTTGCAGATGTGTGAGCAAGGCTGGGCCCATACGGATAAGCACCCTGCCCTGGTTTGCTCCTTAGAGGGGAGGAGAACGTTATCGGCTCCTGGAAGCGGGACCAAATTCCTGGATTAATGTGTGCACGGGTCCAGCAACGGAGGAAAAGATTGTGGGTTACCTGCAAACTTGGAGTACACAAGTGAACAGGCCTGGGTTGAGCCCGCGGCACAGGGGATTGTCATGGCTCAGTCCAGTTTTGTGCCAGTTCATCATGACTGCCAGGCTTGACGGAACAGATGAGCCTTTGCTGCTGCTAACCACTTTTTTACAAAGCAACCACTGAAAAAATAAAAATAAAAAGCCAAAAAAAAATCTCTATTTTTGGGTCACGGCTGTTGAGCTCAATGACTGAACGATTTCCCCACCCATTTGGGATTTTTTAATATTCTCTGAGATCACATGCTTCCCTGGTGTGTGGAGATACTTTCCCTTTGGGCTTATCTGCCATGGTAAAGGCTTTGAAAGCATGAGCCCCTAACAACACAGAGGAAGTCATCGTCCAAACAAGGATCAGCTCAGCAAACACTGACCAGGTCAGGATATCGCCCCAAAACTCCTCGGACAAACGTTACACTACTGAGGGGATAAGAGAAAATTCCAGAGGAAAGTTTGATTGGATTTTTTGGTTGCTGGAAAGGATTTACCGCATCTTATAAATCAGGTATGACAAATATGGATGGCTGTGCCCCTTTCCGCTCCACTGACCACACCACATTTTGTAATGAGACGTGCAGGAAGAGGAGTCATGGCACGAATGTATAATTAAAGCAATAAATCAGTATTAGCCTAATTAAAAGGGAACTACACCTCAATAATCAGTCAAAAAAGCGACAGACAGCTGGCATGTTATACTTTGCACTGTCTGCTGTTGTTTATTTTAAAGATAGCTTCCACGGAAATGGGTTTAGAAAGTGTATCACTATGCTAAATAAAATAATTACAATCTGCATGCTTTTTGACCACCCACAGTTTCCATAAGGAGTATACCCAGTTTAAGTTTGCACCAGTTCCTCCATCCTAACAAGTATTACTTTATTTTCCTGAGTGAGAGAAAGAATCCAGATGCTACAGAATGGTGGCCTGGAAGAGTAAAAAGCAGTTAATGATCTAACAGAACTAAACTATATGGTGGTTCCACATCAACAAAGCCTGACTTTGTTCAACCTCAGTGAAAGTCAGCCTTGAGATAGAGAAATGTGTAAAACAACTAGGGAACGCTATTACATTTCACAAGCCTGAGCCAACATCTCTAGCACAGGGATTCAATTCACAGAACATGACATCAAGATATAATAAGTAGTTAGGAACATAGGAACAGAAGTTCCATTAAAAACTTTTAAACACTGGGCATTTTTAGGTGTCTGGGATGGTATAGGATATTACAACAGCTCTATAACAAGCCGTTTTATCTTACAAATGGTTTTAGGTTATTTTCAACTTTGGCCAATTGTAACAGTCAATTTATTTCCATTTAATATGAAGAATACAAGCTGGTTCCTTTTGCAGTTATTTCATCTCAAAAAGTGCTTCGGGCAGTATTTTCAAACAAACAACAATTATGGGAACAGAAATGTGGCTCTCTTTTAAAGGCCTTGCGCATTAAATGTACCCTTGTGTCTTCTCCCCAGGGTCTCCTGAGTGATTAGACTGCCAGACAACACAGCTTCAAGATGGTGCGTCAATGCAAGGCCTTTATCCTGTTCCTCATCAGGATTGGCCTGCTGCTGGGCCTTGCTAACCCACTGGTGACCTCTGCCTCCTGTCCCTCAGCCTGCCGCTGTGACGGGACCTTCATCTACTGTAATGACCGTGGCCTGACTTCCATCCCTACTGGTATACCCCTGGATGCTACCGTACTCTTCCTGCAAAACAACCGCATTAAAAGTTCAGGCATCCCCGCTGATCTGCGGAGGCTCTCGAGTGTAGAGAAGATCTATCTATACTGCAACAACCTGGATGAGTTTCCAACTAACCTTCCTCTTGGTGTCAAAGAGCTCCACCTTCAGGAGAACAACATTCGGATGATCACACATGCCTCTTTAGGCCAAATTCCCTACATTGAGGAACTGCACCTGGATGACAACTCTGTATCCGCAGTAAGCATAGAGGAAGGGGCATTCAGAGACAGTAACCACCTCAGACTGCTTTTTCTCTCCAGGAACCACCTGAGCACCATACCTTCGGGGCTGCCAATGACCATCGAGGAGCTGCGCTTTGACGACAACCGCATCTCCTCCATCTCAGAGCAGTCACTCCAAGACCTCATCAACCTGAAGCGGCTGGTGCTGGATGGTAATCTGCTCAACAACCGTGGGATCGGGGAGATGGCGTTCATTAACCTGATCAACCTGACGGAGCTCTCACTAGTGAGGAACTCCTTGACATCTCCGCCAGCTAATCTGCCAGGAACAAGTCTGGAGAAGTTACAGCTCCAGGATAATCACATAAACCGTGTTCCGCCTGGGGCTTTTGCCTTCCTCAGGCAGCTGTATCGCCTGGACCTCTCCGGCAACAACCTCAGCAGCTTGCCACAGGGTGTGTTTGAAGACCTGGATAATCTCACACAGCTCCTGCTACGTAACAACCCCTGGCAGTGCACATGTCGGATGAAATGGGTGCGCGACTGGCTGAGGTCATTGCCTAGTAAGGTGAACGTACGTGGCTTCATGTGCCAGGGCCCTGACAGGGTCAAAGGGATGGCCATTAAAGACCTTTCTACGGACATGTTTGAATGCATAGACGGAGACTTTGGCCCCACATATGAGACCAGCACAGTCTCCAACACGTTGCCCCCATCTCAGCCCCAATGGCCCTCATTTGTGACTAAAAGGCCAGTGGTGAAAGGGCCTGACATAAGTAGGAACTACCACAGCACTACAACAATGTCAGGCAGAAAGATCATCACCATCAGCGTGAAGTCGAGCAGTGCGGATGCAGTGCATATATCTTGGAGGGTGTCACAGCCCATGACAGCCCTAAGACTCAGCTGGCTTAAGCTGGGTCACAGCCCCGCCTTTGGCTCCATCACAGAGACCATTGTGCAGGGGGAGAGGACCGAGTACCTGCTGACTGCCCTCGAGCCCGAGTCTTCCTATAGGATATGCATGGTTCCCATGGAGACCAGCAACATTTACCTGTCGGACGAGACGCCCGTTTGCATAGAGACGGAGACCAACTCTCACAAATCGTACAACCCCACGACAACGTTGAACAGGGAGCAGGAGAAAGAGCCTTACAAAAATACCAGCCTGCCTTTGGCTGCTATCATTGGAGGGGCTGTGGCTCTTTTGGCAATAATCCTGTTGGCGTTGGTGTGCTGGTATGTCCACAGGAACGGCTCACTCTTTTCCAGAAACTGCACCTACAACAAAGGTCGCCGGAGGAAGGATGACTACGCTGAGGCCGGCACCAAGAAAGACAACTCCATCCTAGAAATACGAGAGACTTCATTTCAAATGATACCCATAAACCACCTGCCTGTTTCCAAGGAGGAGTTTGTGATACACACAATTTTCCCACCGAATGGCCTGAGTTTGTACAAAAGCCCACACAGTGAGAACAGTATTAGCAACAGGAGCTACAGAGACAGTGGAATACCAGATTCTGACCATTCCCATTCATGATATTGTGCGCGGACATTCATGATGAGTGCGTCACTTAGACAGAGTGGATAGACTTTTACAAAACACTGGATCTATAAGACTAAGAAGCAATGTTCTGTACATTTGCCATATAATTTATATTTAAGGACATTTTATGAAGATGAAGAACGTTCCAATTGCAGGCCATTACTGATCCATCTGTGGGTATTGTAACTGCAATTCTATATTTTAGGGATTTGTAGAAATTTGTACTGTACTTCCTTTGCTGACCAACTAAAAAGAAACTCTGTGTTTTACTGAGATTTGATGACTTGTCAACTGTGAAAGTGGGTTTTCATTGCTGTGTTGAACAATCAGACTTTAGAAAACCTTGTAGTATAAGCACAGGTCATTCTTTTAACTTTGTGGCTGTCGGAAAAACAAAAATGCAAAAAAATGAAATTACGTAAACTAAGTCACATCAGATCAAGCTATAGTCAAAGCAGGCGTGTTGCCGTCCTACAAGGTTGAGCAGGCAGCAGCTGTCCCGGTGAGCCAGAGACCCTGGCCAACTCTGATGTTCACCTGGGCTTGAGCAGGAACGAGGAGGTTAAGGTGACGGGCTTTATTTCTCCGCTTTGCTCAGTGTGTGAATTGTTACTTATCTGCTTGCGAGAAGCAGAAACACAGCACAGCGACCCAAGCAGGGTTCCTGTGTTGCTGCTTGTAGGCCAGAGCACAGGGCAGGAAAAAAAAGCACACAACCTTTAGGAGCGCACTGGTTCCTCAAATATGAGCAGACTGGACAGGCTGACACGGAGGACCCCCCACTATCTATTTGTACAAGCCAACAAAGGCCAACATACAATGGTGGCATTCTTCAGTACCATGTACCATACGTCATTCTAGACTCCAGGCCAACAAAAAAAAAAGGCATGTTGGCTTTCATTAAAAATCCAACAGTGTCAGCAATTCCTTGTTTTTGAGTATTACTTTGTATTATTTTTTCAATTGAACAAACCTTTATGTTGCCACGATTTGAAGTTAACTGTTCTTTACAATTGAAAACCAAAGTGCATTGTATGCCCTTTGGCCAGTCTTGTATGTGCCTTGATCCAATGCTTATTGTATTTAGCTTTTTAAGAAACCAGTGACTTTTTTCATACACACTTGAATATGAAAATATTGGTCATATTGCAGAATAAAAGTGGATAAAAATTACATATTGCTTTTTTTTTAATCAACAAAACCCACGCTAACCAATTCTATATTTTCATTTTCTAAGGCTATTCTATTACTAATGTAGTGTGCTACATTATGTTATCTTATCTGTGTTATCTTTAATATATGTATCCACATGTAAGATATATATTTTTTATATCCTTGGATTTGATTTATTTATATCCTGTAAAATGTAAAGATGATAAAAGTATGCTTAAAAGACACATATTTTATAAATTCAGATGTGATGATAACTACCTAGATAAGGGACCTAAAACCTCAGGGATGAAATAGATATGCATTTCTCCTCTGCCCAGACCTAGTAGGCTACACTCCTTAGCGTAATAAGTCAGATATTGCTCTGGAACCCCAGTGTTCCACGCCACGGGCAGTCTAGAGTAACATCTGCTTGAGGCCGCTGTTGCTCTTTCGTGTGGTGAAGCCATGTGTGACTTATCCAATTGGCCAGAGACGGAAGTATCACCGCAGAGCAGAATTAGGCCTGTGGAGAGATTGGACTCTGGGGTTTGATGAGGCTCCCGGGCACCAGGGCAACAGAAACCTAATGACAAGCCACCATATGGAGGGTGGCACAGGCAGACACTGGTATGGATGCCAGTCACTGCAGAGGACGGAGTATATACAGTGCTCCGGGGCGTTTAATAACAAGGTTGCAGCTCACTCGGGTTATAGTCCACAAATAGGTGTGCAAGCAAAAACACTTAAAATAAAGCCTACTAGACCTTTTTATGAAAAACCATCAAAGAGCCCTGCGTGATAGCTAATATAAATTCAACATATTCAAGGTCGTACAATTTTTTTTTTTAAAGCGTCATATTGTGCTCACATATTAAAGCATAAGCACTGAAACACATGCATTTGAAAAACCCATATCATGTACCCACACACGCACCTATAAGCTCTTAACAGTGAAAGCTTTAATTAGAGCAAAAGAGATCAAACCTTAAGTACACACCAACTAAATATATAATTTCAACATGGAAACAGGCAGTCCATTTTTTAAATAGTGAACCCCTCAGTACCGTTCCACATGAACAAATGCTGTCAATATATTATATTGTTTTGTACTGTTTGACCTCAATCTAAATGTGTGTGCTCTAGAAAATATAGTACTGTATGCTGGCAATTAAACACAAAGACAATTGGAAAGGGAAAACAATTGCAATATTCAGATGTAGTACATCTTTCTCCATAGCAAAAAGGCAGCCGTGTCTAGTATTTATAGAGCTGTTAATAATAACACTTTGAGAGGTGTTCTCACACCAAACAAAAAAACACCACACAATGGAAAATAAGCACAGCTATGTTTTATTCTTTTAGTAAATTAAAACGCTGATAAAAAACCTCGGAGATCCCTCATTCTTAGAGTCAGCCTAGCTGAAAATCTGTATGTAATGATCTCAGCTGGTTTCACCGCATCAACTCCTAGCTCACACTGATGAATGGGCTGCCTTTAGTGTTGTTGAAAAATTGAGACGGGCTGTACTGCTTGAGCACGGGGTCCATATGTCTAGTGATTGGAAGAACCTATTCCAATCACACAAGGGTTACTTTTTCCCCTTTCTTCCATTCTTCCTTTCTTTCCTTCTTTCTTTAGGCTGATGAGGTCACTGCAATTTCATTAGTGAGGACTGGAACCTTTTAAGCTAGCATAAGCACACAAAGTATGTATTATTGATGGGCTATCTTGTTTAAGTAAATTACCCTGATGATGGAATGTTGTTATCGTGATCACCATAAATCTTCAAGCTCAAATGATTCCATCACCCGTATGATCAATTATATATTAGACTATTGTGCAAAACAAAAAAGAAACACATACTATTGTTGTGAAGAATGTGGTTGCATTCTGCTAAAGAAAACAAATGAGTACCTCTTACAATCGCACACTAAACAGAGCAGCCCTCAGCACGAATCTAAATTAATGAACCACACTGTCAATGACCCTGTGCGACCTCACTCATCTTTCACGGCTCCTAATGCATCTTTCCCTCGAAACAATGGCTTAATAACTCTCTCTGAGGTCAGAAGTCACCAGGCGACACAAGGCGCCGCATGCATTTTTCTCCTGTGTGACAAACATGTGGCCTAATCACATATCTCTTTTCACGTAGATGATTAAAACTGTGGGCAGCTGCACTGTCCTGCCCCTGATGGCCGCTAAGACCTTTTGTAATGTATTGGTCAGCTAACCGGCCACATTTGCATGCCTATGGATGCGGTATCAAAGCTCCCCAGCGTGACCTCATTGTGACCAGTAGCTGACCAGCGTTCCTTCGCTCCATCAACACCATTAGCAGAATCGGAAAAAAACTAAACGAAAAGCCTGTGTGAACTTATGACTGATCTGAGGTCAGCGAGGTCAGGTCAGATTCAGTCCAAGGAGCCCAAGAGGTGAAAAATGTCATGCTCACACTGTGCCGTCTAATAGCGACCTGGCCAGCCTGTCATTTGTAGGCATGATCTGCTCGGGAGAGACATTCTCATAATGGCCATAAAAATATGTCAAAATCCACAAGAATGAAAAGGTTAGATGAAGCGCTAATGCCTCAATTGTCTTCTGAACTGCAAAAGTGCTCACAGCAATGAGACTGAGCCAACACAGAGGGCCCATTTGACTTTGTGTTTGGATGTGAAGCGTCTTAGAGAGATGCTTAATCAACTTCATTAGGCACGTCACACTAATGTAGCTTCTTAAAATCAAGGGAGAAAGGGGCTTCGGTGTGACACAACCACACACACACAGAACTATCCTAGATGCAAATCAGTGCAGCAGTGTGCCATTATGAATGCTCAGACAAACTTAAGAGTCTAGCCACAAATTTTAACAAAGATTTAATGCAATGCTAAATTGTATTCCAATCGACAGGGGAGTGCGGCAAAATAAAAACAACCGGGCACAGTGACTGTTTTCCTCGGAAATAGTTAGGCTAAGTGGAGAATAAGAAGGCTGCTTGATGCATAACTATCCCCAAACAAAAGCATGAGCGTCATCTGAAAATATTTTAAGAGTTTATTTAGGCCATTATGGCTTCAAGCGACTCTCTACTTTGTAAACCAAAATAAAAATCTGTCTCTTGAGGAGGCGCTTGCCTTCCACTCCTTCTTGCCTCCCGTCCCACACATCTTGCACATCAAACAGGCCTCTTATTTAATGGCTTCTAAATGCTGAGTACTGCTGAGGTCAGGAGCTAAAGCCCTGGGCCTCCCACACCGTCTGCTCCCCTGCCAGGGAGCTCGGAAATGCGCACGCTTGTCTACGTGCATGTGAACGAGGCGCTCGGAAAAGTGGGAAAGCAGAATGAAAGCGATGTAAAGGAGAATTATTACAAGGATCATTTTGTTTAACTCTCACACACGTCTGACGTGAGTAGCATTTTATTTAATGCTCTGATATGCCTCCAAAACATACATGTATTCAGGCACCGGTTTCTAGCATTCCCACCTACAAGACCTGTTCTTTTGCACCGAGGGCAACACCGTAAAATAAAACAAAGCGCCTGCAGTCATTGTATTAGACAGATCATTCAGGGTCTTATCTGACAAGTAAAACCCTTATGTTATCCAACAGAATTGGCTTTGTTTTAGAGATTTGTGTTTGTGTGAGAGTATGGCAGGGTGAAGGAAGGTGCGTGCGTGCGTGTGTGCGCGGGGGGGGGGGGTAAGGGGGTTGAATGGATTAATTTGGATCCATATGTCTTCGTGAGACAAAATGGCAATCACCACATTGGTGTTGTGCACACAAGCATAAATGGCCTCTCCATTGTCCTGATCATGCGGCGACTTTGTCGTCCTCCATCACAGGGAGTGTGCTGTCGCAGCACAACACAAGGCGGGGTGAAGACAACCCGTCCGGCTGGAGATGCATCACAGCGAGCGATGTGCTGCCATGCGTGTGGGTGTTGTTCGCTGCCGTCCATCTCTGACCGCCCCCGCCAAACAACCCCCCACACCCCCCGCCAGCCCACTAGGACTCCGGGGCCCAGACCCTTTCCATCCCTCAACATCAGTCGGTGACCTGAAACCGCAGGGCCCAAAAAAACTTAACCAGCTCCTCAGTCTTCTTAATGAATCCAATTTTTTGCCTGAGAGCACAGAGTGCGTACACATACATTCATCGCAGCTTTAAATTACCTGACAATAATACAAATTAACCAGGGCGGCCGCCATCAAGGCCATGCCACCCTGCATTGGGGTGCGGCGTAAAGGCATCTATATCACAGTGCATGGACGGATGCTGACTCTACACGAAAACACAGTCGATGATGGTCTTTGTATTAGGCCATAAGGAAAAACTCAAGTAGAGGCGCTGAGTGGTGTTTGTGCCATTGCACAAAGAATTATACACAATATGTTATGAAAATATCTATATAATTGACTCTCCGCTATGGAGAGTCCGCTATCATTAATTCCTGTCTTCCATTAAGTGGTTTAAATGATCTTGGAAGAGGCCATACATCTCCTGATGCCCTTTATGAGATCAACACGCCGTCCCCCTCAGAACTTAATCGACCCTCAACCACATTTGTCTGATACAGGGGAATCATTATTTCATTCATAAAGGCTCAGAGAGGTCCAGTATAGTACGTCCATTGCCCTCTAAAGAGAAGCCATTTTGAAGTGAGAGGCTGGAACATTCATTCGATCTCTTCTCTCCTCTCATTTGCGTTAAGCTATCTTTAAATGCCAGTTTAGAATTTGCATGCTGTAGTGTGCAGCTCATTATATCAGATGTTGACAGCTTAATCACATGCAAGTTTAGCCCACTTTGCTAACCTAATGTCTGCAACAGCCAAGTCATGCTGAACAGCGAGCCAAGGTCAGTATCTGCAGTGTTCGCCTGCAGCTGTCGTATTCACTTTGCTTTCCAATGGGAGGAGGTGGGGTGTGTGTTATTCGTGGAGAAACATGGCAACGAAGCGTTATCAGCTCATCTGTAATGACAGGAAACGTTCCTAGTTGACCATCCAGCAGTGCTGTGGGCTGCTGTAAACTAGATCAATTACAGCCATGTCTTTTTCCCCCCGACATGGGGCTCATGAGGAGCGACATACAGTATCCTCCCCGCCGTGAAGTTTGAAGGGACCTGACCAGGGCAGCGCTCTGCATCAACAGCTCTGACCTTATGGCGGGTGTCAGAGGTGTGACGCGGCCACTCCCCACACCCCCCAGACGGGACCGACAAGCTGACTCTTCTGCCTGGAACCTCACAATGCGCGTAGGGTTGTAAAATGCAGCTTGCCAGATGCAGCTCCACCGCAAGGAGATCTCAGACACTTGAAGGTCATTTGTTCGCAGGCACCGCCTCAAGCATCGCCCGCCAACACGTTCGGTGATGCACCCCTCCGCAAAGGGGGTTATTACCCATTCATGAAGAGCTGGGGTACCTGCAGAGTTGCACACCAAGTTACCGACCTCCGAGAGACAAGACTTGCCAGTTGGCTTACACCGGAGATATTGACGACATGTACACAGCAGCCAGATGGTTATTTCCTGCCTGTAAGCGCAGTGACAACGTGAGGGTTATGCACAAAGCACTCACGTGCACTGAGAGACTACACTTAAGAGATACTCCACGCACACATACACACATACTGTATGACATAATAGATCATACATACACACACACACACAGACAAATAAATAGCAAGAGTGATGTAGTTAAAGTATCGGGGAGGAGCCAATGCTGGGTAGAATGGGGGATTTAATTAAAATCGGTCGTAACTGCGGTGGGGGCTGGTGACAGATCGCCACACCATCGATGAAATCTCTATGTGAGAGGAATCTGCTACTGCAACTCATTTCCTTGTACATTGAGAGTGCCGGAGGCAAAACAGGGCCGTCTGTCATGCAAAAAAACACCAAGAATGATTTGAGAATCCGAATAAAGAGATTGTGGTTAACAAATTGTGGTTAAAGGAGGGATAAGCAGAGATAATTCTAGTTTTGAATGAGTCAAAGAAGAGTGCATTTCAGGGATTCACTGTCTTGGATGGAGAGTCAGGTCAAAGAACCTAAACCCTCTGCTGCTTAAAAATCTGCTCAGGCCTTCACAGAGATGAGATGAGTGTACGGATCTGCCCATGTTACAGTCTCTCTGTTTATTCCATTTATTTTCAGAAACCTTCAATAATGTCCCTTTGTTCTGGAGAAATCACTGAAGCAATTATAAGTCATCCGATACAAAATGAGACATTACACAGGAGCGCACAGCAATAACCTACTACAGAGATCTACAGCAGTGTTGGGCAGACTGCTGCAGACGCCTGTAAATAGTACCTGCCAACTCTCATACAGAGATGTCAAATTCCAGGGCATCATCCTATCCTAGGTTCATGGATTGCAGAAAAGCAATCACAGTGAGGGGAGAAAAGTACTGACGTCTAGGGGATTTTGTGAAAGACAACACAGCTGCGCTCAAGGGTTGTTAGCTGCTAGAACTGCTGCAACCGGGGCAGAGTGCTATGGTTTGCACCCTAGTCACAGATGTCATTAACAGTGACTCTGTTTAAAGGTGATAGCTTTGGTGAAAACAAGATTGCACGTAGGTACGGTGGTATGCTAGACAGCTACTGTATGGGACAATTCACACTTTAAACAAAGGAAAGAAAGCTTTCCGGAGCTCTAAGAATATATTTAGATGATTAGAATTACACAACTTGTATGAATGCAAAATGCGTACGGTATTCACACCTATCAAATGGTGTGTGAGTACACACCTGTATAGTTATGCAGATGCAGATGCACATTTGTTTGCCATCAAGACATTTGTTTTACCTTTCTGATAATAGTTGGGAAAAATAATTTTAAACAAATGTCCTTTATCTAAAGACTGGTACGCTTCTCTAGTAATACCAACCAAAGTCTCTGAGCAGGACACAAATTAAAACTACTCAGGAGTCAAATGTAAATACATTTTTAATTTTACCACAAGCTTTAAAGCCTACTAATTATTAATCTCATTAAATATGCAAACATTTAATTTAAACAAAAACCTGGGTAAAAGAAAGAAGAATATGGTCTCAATATCAGCAAACACTGAAAAGAATGCTGGCAGACCTATCTTTCATTTTCTAATAATATGCTATATGATTATTATTATTAGCCAGGGAGATAAGGAAGAAGATACACACCAATGTTAATAGTGTGCTAATGAAATCAGGCGATGAACCTATACAGGCGAAAGTCTCAACAGGACTCTGAAGTTCAGAGGTCAACCACAAACTGACAAACTGAGGCAGCCATGCAAATCGATTTAAAAAATACAGTTGTATAATGTATCAATTAGTCCCTCTAGAGCCACAAGTATACCATAACTCTTATCAAGAGGGAATGCTCTTATCTCCTCTATTCCCTCCCTGTAATATGCTATTTTCATAATGCTCTAATAAGGTGGACAATCAAGCTCTGTTCCTAATTGTCTTTGCTAATTGAACGTATTGGGTGTTCCTTGACTAAGACCATGCTAGGCTTCAGAACAAAGCTTACAGGACATTCCCTGTGTACTGTGCCTGCACTGAACATGCACACACGTGAGCCAAAACGCTCCCCGACCGGTGCTAATGTGACAAGGGCGGGGGCTTTTGTGTAGTCACCAGAAGTTGACAATGGCTCCACGTAGCTCAGTCATTAATCATAACGTCGCCTAGTTGTGCGACAAGTGGGGGCAGGGTCGGGATGCGAGGGGGCTGATCCTTGATACGTGGACCCTCACCCTAGGACGCACGGTCATCATGAATGAAGAGGTCCCACGCATTCATAGCACCCAGGTCACTAATCAAATCATGTCGAAAGCCAAGGATGGCGCACAGCACAACAGAATTCATTTAGCATCGCTCACCTCTATTGTCCCACTGCCAGGACATCAGTGGGGTCCAGGATAAATAACTGACCCCTTTTTGTTCTCGTTTTCCTTGTATGGCATCAAATGAATAGTGGGCCTTATGGGCCGAGCATAAATTAGATGCAACAATGAGAACAAATCATTTGGATCTTCTGAGAACGATGTTGTCACTGCCAGAGAAAGAAAAACTATGCAATAACCGCTATGCAAATTCAAATGCAAATCGTCAACACGAGCCAGATGGTCATGGTTTTTGGGGAAATTCACTTAGCCGGGCGTAGGTAATGTCTCACATTAGAAAGCATGGCCACACCATTATTAGATAACACACAAGGAGAAAGATAGTGATATCAGTCCATCCATCACTAGAGGTGATCATTGAGCAGTGAGCTAGCATCTTTACTGTGCAGCATTTTAATGACTCCCACGACGACAGAGTGGCTCTGGCCGGCTGTGAGGGTCTCAGGGTTGGGGGGGACGGTGGGTTTAATGGCAAGCGCACCAAGCGGCCCTGCACAGCAAGGAGCTGTCCCCCGCCGACTCCCTTAGTACACAAAGCGCCCTTGCCATCCCCTTCCCCCCTCTTCTGTCACCACAGAGCTGACCAGAATGGCCGGAAGCTGAGAAACACACGGCCCCAGTTGACGCTGGTCAATGTTATGAATATTTAATAGAGTAAAATAGCAGCACCAAATATGTGGCTTCCTCGCCAGCCTGTTTCCTGAGGTACAGTTCATTTCAGCAGTTTTACGCTGCATTTGACGGAGCGGGGAAGATCTATTAGCAGCACTGGATTCCCAGCTTTGGGAAATTTGTCATTTCATTGACCATTTGAGGGTGCATTTCACACAGCGTGACTTGAATATAAAGTTGGTGATACATACCCCAACAAAAAAAAAAAAAAGAAGAAAGATGAACATGAGAAATTCAAATGTTGGCTGAGAATGATTAATTGAAGCATTTAGTGCGGATACCGCATCATAATGCAATTGTTTCACATCCGCATATAGGCACAAGACTCATACAAAAGGTGCACCATGTCCATACTAGGACGGTACAGACATCATGCTCCACACTGTGAAGGTGAACAGCACCACTGTGTCCAAATGCATTTCAGACTGAGAATCACCTCAATCAATAAACGCATTAAATGTACGGTAATTTATCTCCGTGACATTGGTGCTCGGAAATGCGGATCGCTTTTAAAGTAGAAACACACAAACCTAAAACGACAGGACAATCTCCAGATGCCGGGAGACTGTAAATCAAAAGGAAATATAGGGATTGCATGTATTAGATGCATACGTCCTTAAACATATGGACTAGCATATGCCTCATGCATTAATGATAAGCCTACCTGCATACATCTCTTCTATAAAGTTTTAAAGTATTTTAAAGGCTTTTCTATCACTCTCAAACCTAAATAGATCCACAGGCAATAAGGACTGTGACTATGCATCAATATTCCAAGGCACAGAGTAGAGCAAAGCGTGTGACTGCCAATCAGCAGAATAAATGGCTGCAGTATTGATTAGAGAGTCTACCAAGTGAGTGGGCTTCATTGGATGCCTTTCATTAAGAGAGAGCAATTAGCAGATTCTATACCGGATAACGCTTTGCTGTTAAATGGATGCGACGTGGAGGGCATATGCACCGCGAGGAGACCATTTTGTTTCAAACCACGAGAGCTGACTGGTACAGAAAAGAAGTGTTTGGAATGCTGTAGCCCGGACTTGGTGGCACCACAGCCTTGGGAGAGAGAGATAAACTGAGATACGGAAGATAAGAAATGGAGAGGAAGCCGACAGATAGAAAGAGAGAATGAGGGCGGGGGCTGATTAACACAGCGACAACTTAGTGCTGCAACCTTTGCCTGACAAAGAGTGGGGTGTGCTACCTATTAAGGACCTGCGTGTGCATGTGTGCATGCGTGTGTGCGTGTCTTTAAAGATAAAGCTTTGTTCACTGAAACACGCAAGTGAGGACACACTCAGCTGGGGTGAGAGGATGACAACAGATGTTAACAGGTTGAGAATAGACATGGAAACCAGAACAAGGAAGGAACAAAGTGCAAACAAACACAAACTTGGCACCCATTAAAGAGATGGGGCTGCTGAGGGCTTTCAAATAAAGCTGTGAAATCGTATTGAGGATTTGAACACAGTGTGATACAAGTAAAAAAAAACTCAAATATACCAGCATACACCAGACATCTAATTTTGTCTATTTAGATCACAATTTGAAATTTTAGAAGAAAATGTATCTTCCTGTAGTCGATAGAGACACGCTGTGATTATTAGCATTATGTTACATTGTGAGCTAATGACAGCTGTTCTAGCATCTTATTTATATAATGTGAATATCAGAAAAGCCCCAGCAATCCGTTTATAATAATGAAATTCTAACTGGAAATTAATTACCATATACCCAAAAAATAGAACTGAAATACTTTCTAGAACCATAAGCAAAATTAATAATTGCAGCTATCAATAATACGCTTTTAATGTTGGGATTACTTGAAGCACATGTTCCAATTTGAGTCAATGTAAAGGCATTTCTGAAAGAAACACGTTTGTGGACAATTAGCCAGGTGTTCATTGTGGTCTTGGTAAACAAACAGAAGCAAAACACTGATTTGGCAACTGCTAATGTGTTTGACAGAAAGCAGTGATGGTAACAGATACAATTTGAGCAGTGATGTGTAGAACAGGTATTGATGGCTTGTCAATGAGACCGTTTGGTGCATGTTGAAGAAAGGATTTCGACCACCATTTGTTGCTTCCATCAAACAGGAATTATTCATCAGTCAGCCCTCTTTTACATGATTGTTCTACTACAGCCTGTTTATTTTGCTAAAGGGAAATGTAAATATCATTCCACTACTGCATATTAAGAGATATAGCAAAAATATATGCAGCTGTAGACACCCAGCGCAGGGTAGGGAGTTTAACCTCAGTAATATACATTTTACTTTGTGACTGACACTTCCTCAATTGTCATTACAAAGCTGAAAGTAGAAAATCATGTGAAATGTAAATGGTGGAAAGCTTATCTGAATGACAAGAATGTATCAAGGAGAGGTGAAAAACAACCGTTCTTTTCAACGTTGAATTTATGCATGTGGCAACAGTAAAGCGCCTAAGTTATATATGTATTTATGGGGGGCGCATCATTTAATTTCCTTAATAAACCTTTATAAATGTTATTCAAGTTATGCTGTGTTATGTCATGCAATGGTAGCATCAGAACAAAACATATTTATCACTGCATTAGCTTCATTAAGACCCTGTACAATCTCAGAGGCAGATGTGCTAACGCCTGTTGTGCGCCTATAATCATGGCTAAAACCACATTCTGTCTGCTACCAGTTGCATGTTTGTTACTCATACGTATGCATTCAAGGCAGGGTGGAGCGAAGAACGGGAGTTTGGTGCAACAGGAGAGACTGGTGAAATGTACAGTACCTGCTTATGCCACTAAAAGCAAGTGTAATCCAGTTAGTGTATGCAGTGAGAAATGTTTTGTACTGTACTGTACATTGCATGACATGACACAGCATAACATAAATAACATTGATAAAGGTTGATTAAGGAAATTAAATGAATAAATAATGCGCTAAAATGAAAAGACACATCGTGCTCTCTGCCTGCCCAAGTAACATAACTGCCCCTCAGTTGTTGTTTTTTTTTTAATTGATCGGCCATCATTTCAAGACGGCAGTGGGGCTGTGACCAAAGGAAAGTGCTAATGCTCTGATTGTGTTAAGATAATGTACCTGATGAGACCATTTCACAGTCTGGCTTCATTTTAGCCGACATGCTTCATTAGCGTCAGCCTCCAGAATGGCGTCTGAACGGTATTGCTAAATGGTTATCAAGCGCTAACGGCCATGCCGGGACCTGTAGCACGCATCATAAACCCCCGATATTAATTAACATCAGTTGCGCAGGAATTTTATTGGCTGATGCCTATTTAATTGACACTTACCACAACTGACGAATTCAGAAGGTACACTACAATGGAGGATTACAAAAAAGGCAAATTAAAGTCAATTAGTTTCAGAGGCAATGGAGGAAGAGATGGCTGTGCCGATGAGAGCGCAGTAGCTGGGCAAAAGGAGCACAGACCCAGGCTCATATCCAGACTATTGGAGACCAAGTATCTGCCAGAGTGAGATAAGAGTGGAGTAGGGGCTGTGGGGCACTGCCGTGCACTGTTGCTTCAGAAAATAGAGTACAGAATAAATGCCCAGGGTCAAACCTATAGCAGGATCAGCTTCAAGCAGGCTCCCTTCCCAAAGAGGCCCTCAGAGATGTGCAGAACAAGCAACTTCTGTTCTGTATTTACATTCTTGCTGGATTGGCTAGGATGAATTATGCAGTCTATTTTGGGTTGTAATGGGGTTGATGAGGAGGTGGGCCAAAATGCAAGTGAAACCCCAGTGGTATTAGCCTGGGGACTTGGAGATTATGAGTGTGTTCTCCTGCACAAGTCAGGAACTCCCTGCTGACCACATATCATGGGTGAATGTGTGTCTGGCCCCAACATGAGCATCTAGGCCAGCCGGAAAGAGAGATGAGACAAGATTCAGGACAAAGCTTTACAGGTGTTCATGGTAGGACTAGTGGCTTAAATGAATATCAACATACAGTATGTACTGTATGTGGTATAGTTTGGTGAGTTATGCGCTGGTACCTCGTTGACTCGAGTAAGCATTGCTCACAAATGCTAATTTGTGTTTGTTTTGAATTTGTTATCCATTTCTCAAATACTCTAACATATAAAAAACATTTTGTTCTTATAGAGTAGACCGCACCAGAAGATACAACTACTATTTTTGATATATGGGTATTGACATTGTTGAACTGGTAGAAGTTGTTGATACAATTCTATGTAATTTAATTTAATTAAACTAGCTCATGCAGTTAGACCAAGTGCTATTCACATGTCACATACATCAAAAATGTACTTGGATTAAGACCCCAAAAAAGAGAGTAGACGAGGTGAAACGCGACAAAAATTTGAAAAATACCATCAGGGAATGAATCTATCATCAGGGGATTATTTGGATGGGCAGGAATATCTTATGCCAGCTGCTATGGACGTGGTGTGCTCACTGAAAAGGAAAATATCTTAAAATATCTGAGCCTGATGGCATGCTTGATAGAAGAGCTACTGCTTACTCACCATGAGATGGTGCACCCAGAATACATAATTAGGTAAAACAACAGTTGATATACACTGTAGTGTATATCTATAGTCTTTTTAACACTATATATTCTTATTCTAAACATTACCAAAATATGACATATTCTAACATTAAGTTCTTTATAAATTATATATAACGTACTTGTATTATATTAGGTTTATATACTATCACTACAGTATATTATTCGTATTCTTCCAGTATATCATGTCATACTCTATAAACCTTACATATGTTTACATATATCATATTGACTAAATAGCATACATTTTGCTGCACTGTACTCAGCCACATTGGTATCTACTTCTCACCATCCACTTTATATTCAGTGACTTTACATCTTGTAATTGCACTGTATAGCCACCCACATTAGGCTACGTGTTAATGCTAGAGTAGCAACCTTTGCAGATGCTGTATATCTGTACGTGTTTTTATGCATACTTCTGTCCTGTATTATCTGTTGTTATCTCATCCTGGTCTTACTTCAATTTGCCACTGTAACACCCATTTCTGTGTGTGTGAATAGATGAATGTGAGGCAATATACTGTACAGCGCTTTGGATAAATGCACTATATAAATGAAGTCCATTTACCTACGTTTTGATCAAATATGAAGATAATGCACTAGACAACATACTGTAGGACCATATCTGCAACTGGTCTTAATCAGTCACCATATTAGAAAACTGCAGTGCATTCCTGCTGTTACACACAGGAAAGGATCAACATTGTATATTAGACAGTGATTTGAAATCTATCACTGTCCCTTTAGATAATCTAAGCATCCCCTGACTCTTCACAACACTTTAAATGTTTAATAATTTTAATTAATAATAAATGTAGTTATTTTCCAAAAACATATAAAGGTTTCCCATCCATACAGTACCATACGGCCATATACCATGAATGGCAGTATGGTACTGTGAAGGGCAATAAAATCAATAATACTAATACAAATTTAAAAATGTAATGAATTTAAAAAAATAAAACAAATACTGTATTTATTATCCTTATTTATTACATCTTGCCTCATCAAGTGTTTTCTGGGGTGCTGTACAGTATTTTGGGAATAAATTACAGTAATCTGCCAGTAAATCACTGGTGATTTATAGGTATAATTTCAGAGCCAAACAAAACATATTGATTGTTGAAATGAATTTAATGAGCACATCCCCTCTGACAATTACATCTGAAGTGACAAGAAACTGCTATGTGAATTGTGTATGTCAACATGTTTATTTAAGTAGAACTACAGTATATAGTCTAATTGAGTAGAACTATAGAGTAGACAAAATAAGTACTTTATTGACTAAATAAGATATAACCCTATTTTAAACAGAAGATAAACTAGGTGTGTATAGTACGTGCAAAATAATAACTTGGAGTTGTTTGTGACTTAAAAGGAAATGTAATAATTGTGCAAAAATGTAAATGTGCAGAACAACATACAGTAATGTGCTATTGTTTATTTGCTTTACATTTACTTCACAGAATACATTAGCATAAATTCAAACAACCTACTGCCATATTCGTATTTATGGAGCTTATTAAATAAAGTCTTTATGGTTCAGTAAATCAAACTTACATTGTTTTTGGTCCAACATAATTTTGACTAGTCTTTATTTGCCATACAGTGAACACAGGACATTCAGGAGCATATATGTATACATTAAGAAAAACTGTAGCAAAGCCTCAAGGTCTTCATGATTGACTATTGCACTTGAATAACTAACAAAGCTGCAGCCTGCACAACCATATGATTTAATAATTAAGCAATGTAATTAACACCAGGATTATAGCAGCTGAGCTAGTTGGGTGTTTGGAAATTAAACTGATTTATGCTGAACAGAGGTCCAACAAAGAGAAGGACCCCAAGGATCAGGGCCCAGGGCACAGTTAGAGAAAAGATACCCCTGCTCTTACAGTCATTAACCTTTATCCAGCAGCGACGACCACATGCTTTTTTCCTTCCATTCTATTCACATACTCCATTAATGGGCTCCCTTTCATGACTAATACCCATTTCAAATTTACCTTTTGTTAATTAGAAGCCGGTTTAACCTCACAAAAAGCTGCCATTCTGTTTGCTTGTTAATAAAACAGTGCAAATGGATTAGCACAAAATACACTGTCAAAACCTGACACTTCAAAAAAGTATTGTCAGGTAATTCAGTGTGTATATAAACATGAATTCCTTTGTTGGTCAATTTGAAATTAAAGATTGTGTCCTGCCTGTTTTTCATTTGACGTTGCTAATTAACTGGGGTTTCTTTTTAGATGGGGGGGTGGATTTAAAATAGGCAAATGAAAAGATACAATAAATGCAGTGTTATACTCATCAACTAAATTATCCTTGGCTGCCTTGTTGCACCCTGAATGGAGCAGGTTTCCATTCAGTGGGGGCGCTGGATGCCTTATTCACACATCGTGTAAAGCTGCTTAACAGGAAATGTGCCCTGGTTACTGTGGATGGGCAGTTATCTCCAGAACCACAGCACACATTTCTCAGAAGCTGCCGGGACACATATCCCCTGGCTTTGGGCTTTGCCCTTGGAGTAGCGTGATCCAAAGCACACATTATTGCGTAGAGACTATTCAAAGGCCTGGATGCTGTGGAGGGGAAGAAGATGGCAGCCGCACCAAGAGAAGGCCACGGTCTATCTTCAGGTGTTTATTGTCAGTGCTTCCCCCATCTTCCACCACCTGCATTACTGCAACTCGTCCAGCGCGCGCGCGCGCACACGCACACACGCACATGCACACGCACACGCACCATCTAGCAAGGCAAGCTGGTTATCAAACACATGCTCCTCAGAGGTGCTGACTGTGGCCTTGTCTCTGTCCATTAAGCGCCTGTTTAGGGTGCTTTTATCCTTGAAAATAAAGGCGTTGACTTTGACAGTGTGTAAATGATACAAATTCAGCAAAAGGGACTTTGGCCGCAGCCGTCTTCCAATCACTGAGGTGTAATTAAACAAGACAATGAATCTCCAAAGAATATGCCGCCCTGTAACAAAGCGGGGTCAAAGAGGCATGTAGCCAAGCAGGTTTACCTACGGGTGCAGTGCGTTCAATGTCACGACTCTTCACTGGGTTTATCATAGTGTCAGGGACAATTATGTGTCTGGACAATTATTTTCAAAATAAAAGTAATTAATGAACAGCTTTAGGTAGAATATTATAGTATCTTTGTTTGTTTATTTCACTTTATAAATGTGTGAACAACATGACACATTTTCACTCTCCCATTGTAGAAGGCTACACAAAAGAAAAAGATACCAGATTAAACTGTGGAGAAAAGTGAACAAATAATGCCCTTACCTACCTTCGAGGTACCCTTGAGCAAAACCCTCAATCTCTAATTCCTCCAGTGGAGCAGCTCAAAAGACCTGGGAGAAATAGGCCAGGATTTCATTGAGCAGCTTCCCAGCGCACATATGTAATGTGGCGAACCTCTCTGGGCGAGATAAACTATTGCAATGTACTATTGTACATAGGCAAATGCTTCACGCCGTCGTCAGGCTGTGAGCCAGAGCCAAAACACTACGATATTGTAGAATAGCATTCCTTATATTCAACACTCAATGGTATTATGCCCGTGCTGTGTTCCTTGCCTTTTTGTGATAGTATTCCTGAATTTCCCCGGGGGATATGTAAAGAGTTATCTTATCGGATTATTATTACCAATATTATGAGCCGTCTTGCTAGTCAAGATTACATTTTAGGTTTTATAGCAGTGATTGCTGAAATAGATTGTCCTCTGAAGGAGATAGGTGGATGAAGTCCCACTGTCTCTAGTGGAAACATCAGTGTTTCAGTTTTATTCATTTAGCTGCAATAGCCCCCTGCAGCTAGAGCATGAAAACGTATACAATAGAAAATTCATCACCTGACCTCGTTGCCGAGACAACAACACAATTAATAACTCCACTTCTAATTATAGGGCAACTGTAAACATCATATGCTATACATATCCAAATAAGACCCATTTCCAAACTGCAGCTTCTATTGGGCCTCAGAGCAAACAAGGCATAACACTGTTTTCATAGATGCATGCTGCAGCTTTCTGCTGTTGCTTTTTTGCATTTAATGAGCAATATGGTGCGATTCGGAAAAGGGAACAAGAGGAAACGCGTGTATGCGTGCGTGCGTGCGTGCGCGCTTGTTCTTCAGTGAGAAAGTGCGAGAGAGAGAGAGATATACAGAGAGACATTCAGCCTTAAAACGTAGACGGCACGCGGTAAGCTGAGACGCGTGCCGTCAGACAAACAGTTCCCAATTACCTCTCGTGCGGGGTTTTCATTAAGTGCTTCCATACGAGCCTGACTAGCCACTCTCCGGGTCCACAGCCGTCTGGAGCTAATCAAATTCACAGGCCATCTCAGAAGCCATCTCAGCATCCCATTATCATTAATCTTGATGGCCGTCCCATCGGCACCGTGTTTAACGAACAATGTTAGGGATAGAAATTCAATTTTCTGCAGTTAGCAATTGAATTGGTGATCAATTGCGACATGCAGGAGATGAGGGATGGTCCGAGCCAGCTCGTTCATCGTTCCATTATCGACACGCTCAGATGTGCTGCTAAAAATCGCGCCAGCTGTGCGTGGTGGCGCAGATGCCGCTAAACGCGTCCCTCCCTGCTATCTTCGCTGTGAAGGGAAGGGCGGGAAACGGGGACAAGTGCTATAGATGAAATAATAACATAAGCGCTACTGTGGAGAGGGAGAGTCCTTCAGTGAAGGATATGAAAGGAAATGCAATATTAGATCCGCCTACGTACAAATCCAGAAAGAACTCACTCTTCGCAAGTTTGATTAAAGGAGCTTTATTTAGGGAGTATGTGATACAGCGATATGAAATCTGATGAGGGGAAGAAACAATGACATGTATTGTCTTGTTTATCGTGCTAGTGGAAGTTAGCATGATGGTGTTGGGGGAGAAAAAAAAAAGAAGAGAAAAAGATGTGAAAATAGGCTGCATTTACAAAGTTTGAGCGAATACTCTTGTGCATTCCACAGCCAATAAGTGGGTCTGGGCCTGTGAGCAAAGGGAATAGCTGTGGTGTGTTCGGGGAGCACACAGCCTGTTCTCCATGCTGCATAAGCTGCACTGTCTGACTGCAGAGGGCTCTATTGAGACAGAGTGCCTGCCAAAAGAGCATAAGACTAATAGCACACTGCCATTTCTGCTTATACCGTTACACCTGCCCCGCGGGGTACATATACTGCTAGGAAATTACAACAGCAGATCTGTCGTATAGCGGCGCTCGGGCGCAGCCCGGAGCACAATGGGTTATTAGCAACAAGTAGCACTAGCTTTGCATCTGCACGACTTGACACTGAACATATTAAAACGCACACCAGATAAGTCCTACCTCTTCAAGTCATGTGCATGTACGGGTTGGCAGAAGACAATGCACAGGTGAAGTGAGAGCAAGTGAAAGCACATATTGTTCTCGCAGCCTAACCACCTGCGAATTATTAGCAATTAGGTCGATTCCAGCACTAATGATAATGATGATAATGATGGGATATAAAGGGATAAAAGGTTCAAATAAAGCAAAAGCAAAGTGAACATCAAGGAATATCCTTACACCTTTAAAATGTATTGGTGCCACTTAATTACGACCAGTATGCTATACAACATCACATCAAGTAGGCCTACTGTATTTGGCTGATGCTCAATAATACAAATATGCTCAAATAAAGTGTAATGTATGTTACAAAGCGTCATTTGGAAAGCAAATATAGGAACCCATTGCTACCAGACTAGCAGCCTGTTGCCCCACACCACCCCTCTCCTCTAATCTCCATTCTACCCTTCCACTGTCCCACAGGGAGGGTGGTGGTGGTGCGGGATGGGGACCCAGGGAGGGGTGTGGAGGAATATGAAAGCTCTTATTTGTTGGCCATTGTGCAGTGAGCTGCTCGGTCGGTGCGCGTGCTGAAGTTGCTCACCAGCTTACCGCATACTTGCGGTTGTTAGCGGGGGGTATCTTAGCAACGGCGCAGGGAATGACACATCGGCGGAGGCCCCGACTGTAGATGGAAAGCCACCAATGAAGGGGACACAGGAAATACAGGGCAGCTGATGTGATGAAAAGGGGTCTCTTGAAATACATAAAAAACACAAATAAACGCCAGTGAAATATAGTTAGATATAGTTTTCCAGAATGTGGACAATTCAAACTGTAATACAATGGAGGGCAGGCACACACAAGGAGGTGTTCTTTCCATGCAATGTCTTGCTGCGTGTGTGCATCAAGGAAGGCTGCTGTAACTGGAGGGTGGGGGGGGGAGAATGGCTGCACCACCTGGGCATCCGCTACTGTTCGTGTTCCCTTCATTGTGCAAGTGCTCCGACCGCCTGGTTCCGCTTCACCCATTTCCCCAGCTGTTGTTTGACTGGAGACGTGCACGTTATATGAAAAAAGAGCACCGATAAATGTAAAAAGCAGATGTGTGTATAGCTGAAAGATGGCGTCCTTTGCGCCTTTTCTCAGGGTGGATTCATTCCAGACGACGTTGACGAGACAAAAGCTACATTCAGAGGTCATTCAATGGCAGGACGTCTCCTCCACCTACGCATGGGAACCTGGCATCCACTGTGTGGTGACGATCCTCATGACGATACGCACATGAAAGAAGTGAGAGGATCTTTGAAGATGAAATGTTTACACCACCGACCGTGGGGTGCGTTTCAGAAAAGCGTCTTTGTTAAAAACAGCACTTTTCGACCTTCAACGTTATGCCGCAAGACTCAAGTAATAACTGCAGAAAGCTGTCTGATTCTTTTGAGAGGCTAAGTGTAAACCAGAGGAGGTGTCTGTGGGTTGGGGGGTGGGGGAGGCAGGGGAGCCAGCGGTTACGCAGGACAGTGTCTTCCCCTACTCCACTGGACATGAACTAAGACCCCCTTCCAGGATATTGTGAACTGATCCTGATTATCTCAGTGGGCCTAATCCTTCGTGGTCTACACTGGCTGGCTGTTAAACTAAAAAAGACTCACTCCAGTGGACAGAGAAGCCTAGACACTGCGCCCGTAAACTGTGAAGCCTCTCCTCACAAAGAGGACTGAGAGGCGGCCCAGAATCCACCCCGGGCCGTCCCCCGCGCTCCCCACCGTCACACTTGGGAAAGCAAAGGAGCCCAGTTTCATCCTTGGAATCCTGCTCAATATCCTGGGATTAGCTACGGCCCCTCTCAGCACGCCTCCACTCCCTCCCTCCGAGGCTAATTCAAACTGGCCAGGCCCATTGGAACGCCTGCAGAAGAGAAACAATCAAATATACTAAACTCTAATCTCTTATGAGCTCATATCGCAGCCTTCCCTGTCTGCACTCAAATCCCACTGAGGAGAAGTTAGGGCCTGAGAGTTTGCTGAAAACAACAGTCTACATATCTATGCACCCACATTCAGATAACAGTGTCTGATGCGCCACCGCTATTCAGGGAAATCAATGGCCAAGTCTAAGATATAACGTGTCTTCTTTAGTCCTGCTAAGCAGCTTCAAACTGAATTAATCGATTCAGTGATAATTAATTGAGTGACACACATTGGCAATGGTTATTGCCTTAGTAGGGATTTGAAAATGAATTATACGTATCATTGAGTTGTATCATTCATTGGTGTGAAGGCCAGGTAAGAACTAAATAATTAAATAACACACTCTTCAGCAGCTGTAGCACGCGAAATGCAAACATAACCTCAACTGTGGAAGCTAAGAGATGCTGGCCCAGCTGTGACAATAGTCTTGACTGAGCCTGCCACCCATATAGCTATCAATGTGCATGCGTATTGCATGTGTGTGTGTGTGCGTGTGTGTGTGTGTGTGTGCGTGTGTGTATGTGTGTGCATGTAAATGGATGATCCCATGACCATCACCATATCCTGTCAATCTCTCCTCCCTTTCTACAGCAGCCTACAACAGCCTACTGTTCACTCTGTGGGGCCTGATAGCCCTCTGAACACTGCACCCCTTCATGAGAAAAAATAGAAGAGGAAATCCATTTTTATGTGGACCTTTCCAATTCACGCATAGAAATGGGGCGCTCAAAGCTATTGGGACATCAAAGAGCTGCGCCAAATTGATAGCCGCTCCACTCAAATCACATTACATTTTATAGTCTATCAAATTTCATTTTGCCTCATAGGATCCTACTTAACCATTTCAAATAGGTACGAGCATCTGGAAATTAAATTAGACATACAGTAGGACTGTGCATCAGAAAACAACTAGTGCAAGTACCTTTACAAGACGCAGGGAGCCGAAAAGTTCTTTGACTAATGGAGACCTCATCTGGCCCATTAGGATCTTGTTAAAAGCAACTGTACAGTAATGACCTATAAAGATAATGGCTGCCAGCTCGAGCCCACAGTGTGTGCCATTTGCGCAGGCCTACTCGGTTCAAACTTAAGGAAATCAGTGTAGACTGTAAGGCTGCGGGTGGTGGCGACCTGGCCTTCCATTGTTACAGAAGCAGTTCTGTCTGCATTGGCTCCTTTGAAACCTTCACACATGCATTGTCGTTAATTGGGACTTTCCCAAGCTACTGGCCAGAAGTCTCTGTCTAATGTGGCACCTGCAAACAGTGTTTACCCGTATTGGCTTACATCCTGTTTTGCTGTTTGTCTGCCAATCTCTTTCCTGTTACAGTGGCCATTGAAATACAGCGGTGGGATTAACTTCATACACACGCGCCTGCAAAGTTCTGTGTTGTGCATGAAAATAAAACGTGGAGACGTCTGGGAAAGAGGAGGACGGAAGCAAAGCAGCTTAGAGGAATGGCAGGAGCAGAGGGACAGGCCTCTGAAATCAGCCAGAACCACTCAGAGAGAGTGGGTTTCTGTATAGAAGCATGTATGTAAATCTGGCCATTGGGAATATGCTCTGGCTCGACTGTGGCCCTATTCTGATGGTGCAGTTGGAGGCAGTGGAGGAAGAAATTGGGTTTAGTCAGATAGAGAAGCTGAGTTAACATGTGGCCTGGAGGCAAGGAAGAAGGAGTCACCTTGCTCTCTTGGGTAGGAAGGCAGAGTCCCCCTAGAACCCCCCGGTATAGACAGACAGCCCCTAGGAGATAGGGATGTGGAGCTCAGTGGATCGGGCCATAATGACATTTAACTGGATAACACACTGGGTTGGAGGTGGCATAACTGCAAATATTCTATAATCTTCTATCTATGGTCTATTGGCATACAGAAACTCTGTGGGGTCAGAGGGTGTTAAGTGCAGCAATTTTCCTTTTTCCCAGCTCCCCTGATCACCAACTCTGTCTTATTAATGAAAATACGAAAGTGACTTTTCTCATTTTAACCTTTCCTGATAGATGGCTGTCCTCAGAGACCTTTATCTAGCCGACAAAGGCAGGTGGTCACCTCTGCGTGCCCTGAATATGTGGACTACCTGTTAGCCAACAACCAGATAGGGTACGTGCCGAAGCCGGTGATGACCAAGGAGAGAACGCCAAGAATGAGAAATTCACTTCATTATGATCAATTTCTTTCTGGCACTGGTACTTTGTAATACAAAGCATTCCCCACTCATTGCATTAACTTAATCATCTTTAATTCTTTGCAAAGGTCATACATTGTGATATTTTATTTTAGAACTCTAGGAGAGAAAACACGTGTTGGACATGGAGGCATACTGTGTGGTTTCACCTCCTCCAAATGAGATTAGTTATGCAGTAGCTGCCAAATAGGGTGTAAAGAAAACAAATACAAATAAACAAAACATTATTTAAAAAAAATAAAATGTTACCTAAATAAAAATGTTAACTATATGCACACATCTGACTTATGGATATTTCTTGTACATGCTACTCCTCTCACTGTCATAGGGCATATGATTCCCTGTACTATCACAACTCATATTTATAAAAATGTTCTAGTTAAAACAATATAAACATTTTATTCTGGTGTTAACGTAGGTGACAACTTGTAGACCTACTGTACATAATCATTAATGAGGCTTTTGTTCTGATTAGAGTACGCCCCTTCTATGCTAAGTGATTCCGCTCCAATTGGTATCCCTCACTTGTGCCATTCCTTCTGATAAATGAGTGAACACCAACTGGCAGTGAATGCAAAGCATTTTCCAAATAAGTAATCGCAGTTCCACTCTGGATGTGGGTATGATGGGTATTTCAGGAGAGCAAATGATGCAGCTGGTTATGTGAAAGGTCTTGCTCTTTTGTTCGAACTTATTTGGAAAAGGCCTTCTGAAGAATAAGCATAATGCATGATCAACGAATGTAGACAAAAAAGAGCCTTTCACATTTATGAATTATGAATGACATTTTTTGTGGTTATTGTCGGTTCATGTGAGAAAAAGAGAAAAGAAAAAACAAAAGATAAGGTGAGAGACATGCTTGGCTTTATTCCACATATAGCACAAACAAGCTGCTATTCAAGGAAACCTACAGTAAGTCAGGGGTTAGTGTACAGACTATGCATATAAAGCCTTCTTCTTAAAGCCTCATACAGTACTTCTTTAAAGCGGAGTGTTTTTCACCAAGCACAGAAGAAACTCATGTTTTTTAAGCTTCATGTAGGTTATGTTTACCCTCTCGATTAAACTGAGACATTTTGGAAAATGCCTAATGATTAAAAAGAGGCCATTCCATATATCTCGGGGGTTTCTGAAAAGTGTTTCATCTAACCCGGCTCTACAACACAGATTAGAATAGGTTATCTGCAAGTCTTACAGGTGTGTGCCATGTAGGCCTACGTGTGTGCAGGCTCTACTGTTGTTGGCTGCTTGCCTCAGCTCAGCATCAGGATCAAAGTTATGCTATTGAGCTCGTGCCAAGGCAAAGGCCAGGAGAGCCATGCCCCATCTTGCACTGAAGAAACACAGAACATAGAAAATAAAATGTCCGCCTGCTGAGGAGCATGCAATTCATTCATTGCCTTTAGTTTCAGCCCTTCCAGTGTTGGACCATGCCAAACAGAGCATTAACGTCAAAAGCCCACATCCATTACTGCTGATTTCAATTCCCCTAGCTAACACAGGCTGTAACCTGAGCCTCAAAGATGTTCTTAAGCCATTAGTGCGAGTGTGGGAACGGCGCAACCAACGAATCCAGAAGATTAAACATCCAACCTGTTCATTTACAATATGAAGTCCAGGCAGATTAACTGTCTGTGTAACAAAGCTCTGGCTTTTAGACATTATTCACATTTCATGATCAATACACAGCTTGCTATTTAAAAATAGCAATCAATAATCTGGGGGGAAAAATGATTTCCCACAAAACTGGTAATAAAACAATGTAACTGACACAGCCATCTTACAGATATCACTCTTTTCTTCTCCCTCTGAAGGTTCTCCCACCTATAGGTTTCTCTCCTGTTTTTTCACTCATACCATCTCTGCATCAGTGAGCACTTAACGTTCTGGGCTGTCAAAGGGATGGGCATTCATTCTGACACTGCAGTACAATTCTGACAGGCCAGAAGAATTCTGATAGTCTTGCGCTGTGCCACTGATGCATCGGTGCATGATTCTTCAAAATGATTGTTTGTTTGTACAATGTCGCTTCCCATTTGCAATGACAAGTGCTACAGTATGAACTACAACAACACGTTATAATAAGAATTAAAGTCTGCTCTAATTGTCTATCTGGTCTTTGTATGGTACATTTTCATCATACCTTTCGTATAGATGCCAACCTCTGTCACTTTGAAGCATCAGTCATCATGTCTTCTCTTATGATGTAACCAGTTATGTGGTCATCTTGCCTGAAGCTAGGTTACACTAATTGGTGTATAAAATGCTGTCGTTGGACAAGGTGTCTTAACTGTACCCTGCCCCAGCTCAGTAACAAGCCAATGTATTTGTAGTAAAAGGTTTGGTCATTTGTAAAACACCACTATTGGGTACATTTGTGTAGATCTTTTGGTGGCTCCATACCTATACGTACACAGGCCCTGGTCTGCCAATTGATTCCTAGGATGATATGCTAGGCCATTAACTGAATCCCACATTCCTTTGCAGACTGTGCAAACATTCATTTGATTTCACAGCATAAGTAATGTTGCAGCCAAGCACCAAAATGGAGAAAATGGAGAAATGTTATCTAAATAAAACATGATGAGCAGAGAGAGAGAGAGAGAGAGAGATAGAGAGAGAGAAAGAGAAAGAGATCGAGATCAAGAAAGCGAGAGAGAGAGAGAGAGAGAGAGAGAGAGAGAGAGAGAGAGGGGGGAAAAGAATATCTCCATATTTTAGCACCCAGTCTGTGATGGATTGCAACAGGCCTTCCAAAGACACTCAAAACCCATTTATAGTTTCCCATATGACTACTGCTTGGGTAAGATAATATTTCAGGCCTGTTTGAGGTCCATTTATGTGTGTTTACTTATAGTATGTGCTGCGGATGGGTGTTTTTGTTAGGAGTGTGGGTGGGAAAGCATCAGAAAGGGCAAATGAAGCACTTCCAGTAGCACTGAGAGATTAGATGGCAGACCCTAGATTCCAGATATCACTATTGATTTACCTTTTTCTATCCCATGTCTATGGAAAATATCTTCATTATTTTACTAACTGACTCATCTCTGGGAGAACCACACAGTATAGCAACATTTAGACAGAAACACCATATTGGATTTGGTAACATGTATAACCAATATCTAAAATTATGTTCATGAGAATTAAAAAGCAGATTATTATTAACACTGACAACTGGTCATATCAGACACAAGGAAATCACAGTTTAAATCACTGTCTTTTGAATTGTATTGTGGGCATTAATTGCCATCTTCTTTAATTATGAGCCCTTCCTGACAAGTAAAATAATAAAATGACCTCTCTAAAATATGCCATGAGTGGATGTCATGTTAGCAATAGCAGATGTTGATAGTTATAATAAAAAAATATATAAACAAACATGAACAAATTAATAACAAATTATCTGAGAACTCCATATTGACAAATATATTCATAATTTACTATTTACTAAATATTTCAAACCGACTCACTTTGCATCGTCTCACTTGAGTGCATTTATAGACGAAATAGAAAAGCTCTTTCTGTTGAGCTGTCGCTGTTTCTTACGGGATCTAGCCCCACTGAGAAGTCTGCCAATCATCAAATAGTGAAGCTGAGCTCCAGGCAGGACAAAAATGCATTAAAGAAAGCCTACTATCCAATAAACACTGAGATGTGTTATCCTACTAAAGCTATCATAGACAGCAGTGGGAGAGCAGCTTTGGGGTGGGACCCAAAATTACATGTTGCCAGTAGTCCAATTAATGTCAATCTGCTGTATTGACATTGAATTGAGTCTTCCACAGGATCTCACTGAAGCCCGGCTTCAATAGTCTATGGTCTATGACGTTTGATTCCATGTGTTGTCGTATAGCCTGTTACGCTTTTCAGGAATGCAAAATAGTGTAGATGCATTTGGCTAAATAGTACCTCTGTCATGAATAATAGTCACTTAGGTAAACATCTAATTATCGTATTGTTAATTAAATTGTAGGGGAAGCTGTGCTTACGGAGTAGTCTTCAATCGTCATTTTAGTTAGGTAACAATTGTTGGAGATGTTTTGTGGTTTTTCAGGGCACTTTTTCTCAACTATTCATTGTTCAAGCTAACCTTTAGTTTAAAGTTCTCATCAGGCCAAGTCAAATTTAATTAGAGTTCAGTATATTGAACCTGGAGCTCACGGCTGATCAAGCACTTGCCTTTACTCTTGGCCCATTTCTCTTGACCGCTCTCAGATGCCAAAGCTCTTAGTAATCTCCAGGTAACAATGGTCAGGGAAAGACCAGGTTCCTCTGCTCTGACAATCAGAGCGACATCCAGTTTTAATATTTCAGAGGAGGGAATTGATATTTAATGTAAGGGATTCAGAGCAGTCATGAAGAGTTGTCAATAGTGCCTTATCCCACCAGCAAGTCTCTCTTCCCCCTACATTATGTAAGGTTTACATAACATAAGAGGGGATTTTTAAGGTCTATTTTCCCAAAAGTATTCTTTTGACAAATCAAATGTGGCAGTTTCAGGGGCAAACTAAGTAAAAGTGTCCTCCAATTCGCACAGCAATTCTGGCCCATTTCCCTGCAACTTCCATGTGTAATGGAACTTAAGTATAGTCAAAAGAGGTACAGTAGGTACTTTCCCAAAATAGCACCATTAAATGTGGCATCTATAATTAAAACAAGTGATATTTAAAATCACAATGAAGGTAATTAGGAATAACAGGAACAAAATTGTTAGGCAATTGGAAACATATGGCCAACATTAAACTATTTCAGAGTTAATTGCCATTATTATAGCTCTTAACTGTAGATATTTGCGAGACCCAGTATTACAGATATTGGGTATTACATGGAGAGAGGAGGCAATTTTAATGTAATGGTACAGTACATTAATGGGGAAATAAAATGATCTCAATCTCACCTGAACACAAGGGTAGAATGATAGACTAGAGGATGGGGTGATTGCCTCCCTAAGAACTTTCTTGAGATGACTTAACCCTACAGTATGCACCTTAATACATAATACCTTAATACAGTACATACATATTACTTAGTCACTGTAAGTCCCTTTGGATAAAAACCTATTCATTACTTTAGCGAAATAACATTAACACAAATTAAACCTCTCTATCAATTTTTCAATGTTAACAATTGAACATAGTTGCAGACAACTAAAGTGTGTAGTAATTTGTACCTCAGGGACAGAGCCAGCTGGGTTATGTTACTAAAAGGGCCCATGGCTCGTCCGCTAAAAGTCAGTCTCCAGAGTTATTGTCCATCTCAAATGTTCATACTCAAACCCATACTCTATATACTATTAACGGAACTACCATTGGTGTTATGAATGCTATAAAAAAAATTTTTTTAAAGTTTAATTAATGCTTATGTCCACTAGCCTCGCAAGACCATTCTGATATCGTGAGCAGTTTGACTTTACCGCGATAATCCGTCTGGAGAGCTTGACATCCATGGCTTCAGTCTGGTAAACATAGTGTGCGACCAATCAGCATCATACTGACAGCTACGGGCGTGGTTTAGGTGGACAGGCAGCGAATGAAAGTCTCGAAAACAACAATGGCTGTTCTCTAAAGAGGTTTAAAATGTAGTGCTGCATCAATTTTATTACAATATATAAGAAGAGCAAAAAGACGTTTCTCAATGGAAAATATGTTTTCACTCTTCTTTCAACTAGCTTCAGCAAAAGTTGACCTGGCTCCGCTGATTCATCCAATCATCTGCCAAGTATTTTTTGAAAGCACCTGTCCTATAAAACAAGTTTCAATGGAGCTTCTCAGATGGTTGTGTGTAAACAAACCAGTTGGCTTGTCAGGTTATATGGCCATTGGCCACCACAAACATATGTTTTTATTTAACCTTATAGGCTTTACAGTATATTTAACAAATTTAGGGCTGTCGCGGTGAAGAAAATTTACTTGTGGTGATTAAGGGTGGCCCAATACCGCGGTCTGCGGTATTATCGCCATTTTTTTGTTTTGAATGGTCAAGTTTGTTGCGCAGAGCTTCCAAAATAGTGTGATTCTGGGTGATTTATAGACAACGTGATCTCAGTCTGTGGTGAGACAACTGTGCAACATCATATGGTTTCTACCAGTTTAGTAGGCCTACTGGTAATCACGTGTAACTTTGTCCGGCAGATGTTGG
>JAODUK010000007.1:4306520-4350436 GCA_027564635.1 Typhlichthys eigenmanni
TTGGGAGGTGTTCCAGGCACGTCCAGCTGGGAGGAGGCCTCGGGGAAGACCCAGGACCAGGTGGAGAGATTATATCTACAAACTGGCCTGGGAACGTTTCGGGATCCCCCAGTCAGAGCTTGATTATGTTGCTCGGGGAAGTTTGGGGTCCCTTGCTGAAGCTGCTGCCCCCGCGACCCGACTCCGGATAGGCGGGAGAGGATGGATGGATTGATGTATTGATATTTTGCTAATCGTTTAAATATATAACAGGGGTCAGTAAGAATTGTTCTGGTCATGGAAAATAATAATTGTTTTAACCAATATCCTCTGCAGTGAAAGAGAAGCCTTAATAAACTTTCCACCAATCAGATTGTATTTACTGAAATTACACAGAACACCATAATACAACAACACAGACCCTTTGATGGTCTGTGTTTTATTTAGTACATGCTTCATTGTAGATACTTATACTGTATTACTTGGGAATATCAAGTTTTAGCTGTAAATAAGTGGTAGTAAGCATGTCAGAAAAATGTGTCTTCCATTGCAAGAACAAATCGATATTTTCTTGACCTATTTTACTGCAATCCTGTAACCATGTGATGTTTGATGTGTCCACGAACAAACAAACAAACAAACAAGCAAATACTGTACATTCAACTCTGTGACAAACGCTTGAGTGGGCAGGGCAGTGAACCATTGCATCATCAGCAGTTCAATGGTTGGCATGGCACTGTGTTGATGTAATATGATTATCATGATCTTCCATAGGCCCTGCCAGAAAAGGGATACCCTCTGAAACATCAAGACAAATCAGGCCTTTAGAAAACCACACAGACAACGAGGGCCAATTTGTCATATTTACAGTATGTGTAACCAGACCAGCTCCAGCAACTGCCATCATTGCCCCGATTGGCCCTGTTATGAGAGCTATAAAATGACTCCCACCAATCATACTAATTATACAGAAATAGCATATTCTTTTCACTTTCTAATGTCAAAATCAATTGTATCAATAAATGTGAAGTCATTTGAGTAGAGGCACATCAGATAATGGATTTCACAGCACATAACAGGCTCTGGTTTACAATGCATCATACTCTGTGTGGTTTTTGTTTGCTATAACAATAAACTAAAGATGTTTTAACTTAAGTAATTAATGTAGTAGAATGTCTGACTGATTATGAAGTAACTATGGAATTTTTACAGTAAGTAGGGCAGTGTCTGTTTGAAAGTGGGGGTCAGAACTTTTCTTCCTTTTTGTTTATTTTCTTTTTTTAAATATTACTGTCACGCCGGCGTCCCGCGGTGGGGCCGCGTCCTCCGGCCTGGCACGCTCTCGCGCCGTCCCCGGAGTACTGACAGCCGATCTGCGACAGGTGGCAATCAGGGCCTCCCTCATCTGTTCCTCATCCCTTGATTGCTCCCCTGTCCTTATCTACTGTGCATTTGTGTTCACCCATTGCGGCTTATTCTTTGTTTATTATTCAGCTAAGGCTAATGTTGTTTTTTGTGTCTATTTGTATTTCTTCATGTTATTAAAACCGTTGTTTCTTTATTGCCTCCGTTTTCACGCCGTTTATGTTACAATTACAGTACGCTATTTATGATAATTTTGATGTTAATGCTTATTTAATGCTTGCATTTCAAAACAAGGACATTTCTAAGTCAGGGTTTGCGAGAGTAATCACACACTTGGACTATAACCTATCTCAGTACTTACTGTACAGTACAAGGAGCCCTGTTGAGCCCTGATCTTGTAGCATTCAGTCATTCTTATTTGACTCCTGCAATGTAAACACATGTACAGCTCTGTGCAAAAACATGTACTGTTTTCTCAGACTACGTTAGACTAGTTTTTCACTGGAAAACTATCTGCTCTTATTTTTGTGCATGTGTGTGTATGTGTGTGCATGTGTGTGTGTGTGTGTGTGTGTGTGTGTGTGGTATGGTGTCGGTGTGGGCAATGGCTATGTAAGTGTGTGTGTTGGGCTTTGGGAGGGTGGGGAAATCTATGTGGGAGGACCACTGCTATTGCCATTTGAAATGCATTGAACAACAATGTTTTTGGCGTAGCCATGTAAGGATATAGCTGGTCTTTGTCTAGGGGGCACATTTAGAGGCATCCGGAACATACCTCTCTGTTGTGATTGGGCTGAGATTAAACTTCTAGGTCACAAACGCAAATGTGAACCACATATGAATTAATGCAAACTGCAACCATATGAAGCTCATAGCAGACAAACACAAAAAGAAAAAGCAGACGATGACTGCGAGGTCCATTGTAATTAGAAGCAGTGGGCTTGCTGGAAATACCCCACCAAATTGATGAGAATGATTTCGTCGCTGACACACATACAGTACACATGCATAGAGGGAGAGTGAAAGAGACAGACTGGAGGATTTACTTTTCCTGGCACTACCGCCGTACTAATACTTTTATTCACCGAACAGAAATAAGCCTGTAGTCAAGCTCTTGTGCCAAAAGCTGTTGCAATGCTTGTCTCACGCAGAGTGAAACAACAGGGGAAACATGAATCCACACAGATACAGTATGGAGGTGAACAAGATACTTCTCTCCAAGGTCTCTCTGCTACTCAGTTTTCAACTTGTAGCTATTTGGCCCATGCTAAAACGCTTGATATGTACAGTATGTTCATATTTAGCTGGAAAACACCCCGTTGAATTTAAAAGGGTATTTCAGTACTTAGCTTATATGTTTGCAGTTTGCAGCCTTTTTATAAATAAGATGATGAGATAACATATACAAGAGCATCTGCCATTCATTTCATACATGTCATTATGATACCATGCTAGAAACGCTCCTGAACTTGTTGAACGCTTCTCAACTAAGACAACGCTGTGTTTTCTGTTCTGTATAGGAATGCAGAGCAGGGGTTGTACGAACAGCTTGCTTCTCAGGGAGAGCCCAGCCTTAATTTGCCTTCAGAAAAGAATAAACCCAGCTATATTTGTAAAGGATGAGGTCTTCTTGCTCAGGATTGTTCATACAGCTAAGCTTTCAGTCTGCTTTTAACACCGGACCACAGCAGCTGGCAAGCGGCAACACACACCTGGGTAAACACACTTCTCTCACTCTCCTCTCTCTCTCTCTCTCTCTCTCTCTCTCTCTCTCTCTCTCTCTCTCTCTCTCTCTCTCTCTCTGACTAATCTAGTTCTCTTCGGCTAACAAACACTGGCTCTATGGTACAGTATAGGGGCTTTTATCTGCCCTGATTCTTGTCACTGTCAGGCTCCCAGGGGCTGCAAGCCATCCAATCATCCTCAATCCACCAGCACTGTCTATGCAGATGCGAGGGACGCCACAACCAAAGGCCTACCCATAAACCCCTTCTCCCTCCCCAACAAATCCTCCTCATGCAGAGCAAGCAGGGGCTGCTGTGAACAGCTATGTGCATTACCTCAGGAGGCAGGCCAAGCCTGGCCCTTCTGCTCACGAATGGAGGCCTGGTTTGGAGCCCGTAACTCTGATTATATCAGCTATGATGATGTCAGCCTCTCTCTCTCTCTCTCTCTCTCTCTCTCTCTCTCTCTCTCTCTCTCTCTCGCTCTCTCTCTCTCTCTCTCTCTACGCTGTCAAGTTCCTCTCTGTCTGTCAAGGCCCTCTTAGACTTACCCGAGGCTGTCCATCCAATAGAAAGTGATTCCTCCCTACAGTACACTTTGACTGGCATGCCACAAATAAAAAACGACCCAAATTCAATTTCCCCCACGAGGAGAACTGAATCTATTCAAGCATATAATGTAGTAGACCTAGTGTATAATCTAACCTATAAACATGATGCATGTGTCCATGTGACACCTCACCTGGGCAGCCCTAGCATTGCTGGAGTGCCTGCATGCTTGAAGGGTGCTCTTGTGCCGACCTTCCCGAGCTGCCCGGTGACTTAACTGGCTCCTAAAACGAGCACAAGAAGCAAACAGCCAGGGTGCGATGACCACACTGGTGGCCTCGTTCTCCCTGGGAGCTTGGCTCTGGAAGGTGGGTATTAGTGGTCCCAGTAAGGCCTCTAGGGAGCCTCTTAGTTTGGTATCACACCAGCTCTACTTAACTGCCCCCTTACCACCCAGCCAGAGCGCTTGTTGCTTTCCCCGCGTCTAACACCCGGAGTGTGATGTTTTATGTTAGGGTTTGTGATTTGGGTCCTGCCTTTGTTTGTTTATGAGCGTTATAATGCCACTGGCAGGGACTTTAATGGAGGTGAGCTAGAGACACTCCCATGCCGCACTGCTCTCCTCTGTAAAGTTTTACAGCGTCCCACCACACTCCAGAGAGGCCAGGGGAAAGTGACGCCATAGCCCCAGAAAACACACTGCACTCACGCTCGGGCGGCCTGAGCTGTGGGTCGCCTGGGTAAAGTAGGTGGTAAACGTCTGGCTTATAAAAGAGCAGAGCCTTTTCCTATGACCTTTAATCTCACCACAAACAGCACAGTGTTGTCCTGTAAAAAACGAATAACAGCCGGGCTGTTAACAGGACTGCAACATGCACGGTCGTCACAACACAAAATGGATTTCTGTCACCTGTCAAACCCATAAGACTTATACCACTGCTGTGGCTAATGTATTCTTATTTTTTCTCATTGATTCTCCCTATATACCCACCCCCTGTCAAGTTCACCACCACCCTCCTCCCCTCTTATGGCCTTGATGAGATCCAGACCCTGTGTGGAAGCATATTAAAGTGGCCCGGTGCTGTCGGCAGGAGAGCTAAATGGAAGGTAGTGAAATCTTTTGAACCTTGGTTACATTATAACAGTTCTAAACACATCCAGCTGGGTCCAAAGTTCAGGGAGGACATAAAAGAAAGCGTTGCATGTTACCTTGGAGGATGATAATAGTCAAGCTCCACTAAAAAGTACTAAGACACTCCACTATCAAAGAAGCCAGAGGAAAGACTCCCCGCATTTCTTACTGGCTGCTAATGGCCTGTGTGTGTGTGTCAAACACAACTGATCTGACAGAGTTTATATCTCCTATAACACACGCACCATGCATTGTAAAGAGAAGGACGTTTTCTGTGTTAGTGATTAAGCTCCATTAGGTTTTGGTCAATTAAAACACAAAGGACTTAAAGCAGCAGTAATTACTTCATAGCAGCCGGGTTAGGTAACCTCTAAACACATTACAGCACATGATCCTGAAGGCAGACTCTTTTAGTTACTTTGCAACTGGTTGCCATCTTTGGTGTCTGGTTATAAACTGAGGTCACATTCTGTTATTATCATTAGTCCTGTCTGCCGGAAGCAGCGCTTGGATATCATCTGCATAAGGTTACAGTTGTAAGTATTAACATACACAATACATTAATTCATTATTTTATTTGTTTGCAGCATATGAGCACTATTGACCAATGAGATAACATCACACACACACAGTGTTGCGCTTGCACACAAACAAAGACAGCTGGTGGAAATTATTGATAGTAGCATGCTCAATTTGTACCGTACCCTGGCCTTCGACCAGTTAAATATCATCACATTAAAAGCATCCCTCATTATAGAGGAACTTTAGTCTAATGGGCAAACATTAGCTTAACAAATCTGTTTTCAACACAACCCTAAATGGGAGACAAACTCCTCATCTGAGAGTCATGTTGGCAGTATTCCTCTAGTCAAATGGCCCATGTGGGATATGAGTCCATGGAACATTGCCATGACACAGAGTCACTATGATGATGATGAACCCATACAGACGTATCTTTCTAGAGTTGTGAAGGATATGCACAATAGGTGTGTGTTCAGTGTCACTGTTGGTTATTATTTCATATTACCTGTCTATGAAATATGTGTTTTCTGGCGTGTCATCCAAAGGCACATGCAACTGTGTTGGTAGAAACACCTGAGCCAATGTGATGGATGAGATCTGGTGTTAAACACTCCTGCTTCATCGCTAATAACAGACATTATTGCTGACGCTGTCGGTATTACAGACCAGACAGAGAGACACAGCAAGACAGTATGGTGTGTGTGTGTGTGTGTTTCTTGAGCCATATGTTGGCTACGGGCCCCTCTGTGGTGTTTCAACCACACACGATAAATATGAGCTTGTGGGGAGGCCGTAGTGCCCCAGGAATGCTCTAATGTGGTCCTGCAGCTCTCACCACCATTGACAAGAGGGTTAGATGGCTTTTGGTCATCAACATTCCTGGTGGGGAAAGCTACGTAGGAGGCCATTTAACTCAAACCGTGGTTGCCAATTTATGCCAGTTTCCTTTCTAGCTCAAGCCGCTTGCTAAAGCGTGTTATTTGTTTACCTCAAATTCTGACAAAGTAACCAATCACACTATTGTTTACAGGCTGGATGAGCGAGACCAATGCCAAAAACCACCAGTTACCAACATTTGAAACAAACTGACAATGCTGACTATCTGTGCCACTCAGAAATGCTCTCACAGGCTTCATGAGACAGAAATTGACTGTGACGTTGCTCTGTTGGCCCAAAGTAAAGGCTGTGGGCAAAAACAAATAAGAAAGGAAAGCGAGGAATTTGATTTAATGTCAAACAAAACGTGAGCCTTGATAAAGATCACTTAGTACTCGCAGGCCATTAATCAGTCCTGATATCCAGAACTAGCTAAAGCTTGTCCAACCACACCCATTGCCAGAATGGTTATCTGCAGGTCTGATCCTTTAATCTTGAATGTAATGTTTTAAAATGGTGTGCAGCACATTAACTCACAATATCTAATATCCTACAGTACTGTACTATATACAGTATCAAGTCTAGAACCAAATTCCTTGTTCCGATTCACAATATCTCCGATCCAACCCATCTCCTTCTTTGTGGTGTTTGTGTTATCATGGTTACATGATCCGTAATTGTCAGAGAGCTGGCTTGACTTGATGTGAGTGAATGCATGAGCAATGATCAATATCTGTGTAGAAAAAGTGTTTGTTTGATTGATTGTTTTTGCAGGAGATAAAATAATCGTCTTCAAACAAAAATGCCATTATTTTGGCATGGATACATTTTTCATTCTCTGGACATTAAAAGTGTTATATATCACCGTGTGGATAATATGGCTTGCGATGATTGTGGTTTTGAATACTTTGTGATATTGTGCTGGAATAAGTACAAAGACAGAGAGGAATGTCCTCATGGGAGTTCTAATATCAAGAACAAATAACAAATATTTTAGACATTACGGGCACACAGTTCTACTTACTTATCTGTTTCATTTCCCAGCATAAAGGCAAAAACCAAACACTGGCTAGCGTAATACATTTCCCATGATCCTCGTTGCTTTTAATTGCAAAGCTCTACCTAAATGTAACACAATGTCAATAATGATAAGGCAAAGCAATAACTGTGGATTCCGAGCTGACGTCACACGTCATCTTATTTTGGCGCTGGTTCCATGATGGGGGTCATATACACTTCCATTGACTTTGTATAGTGTGAAGGTGCCTCCACCCAACTTTCATCCGATAACAGCAAATTGAAACATGTCTCAAAGCTGTTATGTGATGGGATGCACTGCCAACACAGAAAGGAGCCCAGAACATGTTTTTATAAGCTGTCAAATCGAGAATATGAGCCTTTAAGAGAGAAAATTGTATACGAGCAATAGCGAATAGGTGTCATATTACACTGAAAACTACTGAAGGGGAATACAATCGGCACCACATTATGCTAAATTGCTTTATCTAGCTAAAAGTGCCAAAAGATTATTTTAGTATGCTATATGTCACCACCTATAGGCGTATTTATTTTTTCCTGCCTGATGCCTCAATCGTGAACCACTTTTATTTCTTTAAAGGCTCATTAGTTCAGTTCAACAGCTTATATAAACGTGGTTCTGCGTTCTGGCACACATCAATATTTAGGTATGTTTATGTCTTTTGATTTCAGAAGAAAATGACGATGAGGCACCTTCACACAATACAGCCAGTGGAAGGCAAAATATATATTTATGTTTTGTCGTTATGGGAACCATAGAAACAGTGATAGGTCGGAATCCTCGAGAGATCGTCTTGGTGTATTTCAGGGAATTGGACTTTTAGCAAACAGTTGGGATTATTATTATACATTGAAAACCTTTAGTGCAATGATCTTGTTTTCTTGTTTAGGATATACAGTACATACATACATTGGTAGGTAGTGGAAACCCCTTGTAGTCTTTTTTATCAGTCAGATATACATGTGATTGATTGATTGTTTAACTACACACTTTCAGCCGAACAGCAGTAGTTATTGCGATAAAGCATAAATCACGGGACTATGAAATAAACCCTCTACATACATCCACACATCTGTCACGGGAGACTAATCTGTTGTCTCCCATAACTTCACGGCTGACAAAGGTCATCCGCCTCAGGCCTATTCGGAGACTCTATCCCCCCTCTGGACAGACGCAGTGGTCTAATGGAGACCGGATGCCCCCTCCCCTACTCTTGACCTCTCTCTGCCTACCAGAAGCCAGGAGGGGGGCCAGGGGTTGAGAAGGTCCTGGGGACTGGACACATTGCGGCATTAATTACACACTCAGTTACCATCCAGCCTAATGTTTGGCCTCCCCCCTGGGGTTAACTCCTTCCTGACAAGCAGGGAAAGTAATAGGACCTCTGTGGCTCGTTCGCCATGGAGTGGTCGGCCGGGACAGATCCGTCGTGTCCTGCGCCACATATCCCTCCCCTCCCTCCCCACCAACCCCTGCATGCGTATCTTGACGGACAGCTACTAAATGGTTTGGTCCTGCAATCGACGTGTCTGGTTGAGGGAAGGGGGGGTCAGTGGTGGTGGGACAGAAGGAGGAGAAGACGGAGAGATAATGGGAGGTGGGAGGCCACCGGTGACAGGCAGGACACTTCATCCCATCAAAGGCTCTGCTGCGCTCCTCTGGTGCAGTCGGCAAACAAAGGAGCTTTATTGGAGCGTTATCTATCGGAGGCTTCTCCCGCTGACATCCTGACTGGGCCTGCCACTGTGATCCTGCCAGAGAGAGAGAAAGGGAGAGGGAGAGGGAGAGAGAGGGAGGGAGAGGGGAGGGAGACAGAGGGAGAGAGAGAGAGGGGGGGAGAGAGAGAGATAGAGAGAGATAGAGAGAGAGAGGGAGATATATATATATAGAGAGGGAGAGAGAGAGAGAGAGAGAGAGAGAGAGAGAGAAAGAGAGAGCATACAGCTACAGGATACCCCCCTCCCCACCACCACACACACACGCACTGCAAAGTGTGTGAAATGCAAAGTAACCTGGGTACAAAGAAAGGAGAGGAAGTCTTATACTGCCACTCAAAGTGGGATGCTTTCAGAATGGCTTTAGATGTTCACATAATACCGGTTCCAGTTTAGTGGCGAGACAGCACAGGCAGCTAATTGTGGGCGCTTTCGCTGAAGTTGTGTGATTGCTAGTGACAAGCGGTGTAGTCTGATAGGACAGTCCTGACAATATCAAGGCTTAAGTTTTGTTTGATTAATTCATAGCCTACAGGATCTGTGTGATATAATAGGGAGCGCAACATGAGACCGGGACCCTGGAATTCTAAACAATAACCATCTGTGGTGATCTGTGTTAAAGTGTGCGCTCTCTCTCTCTCTCTCTCTCTCTCTCTCTCTACCTCTCTCTCTCTCTCTCTCTCTCTTTCTAACTCTCCTTTTCCTCTCTCGTTTCTTTTCGCTATCTCAACACAGCATACTTGTTCAAAACAGACGTAGACACATGTAGAAACCACACACATAGCCTACACATGCGCACATACACACACACGCACATGCACACGCACGAACACACCCACGGCTGCAACTGCTGTTTTGAACAAACCTGGAGCATGCAAGAAAAATGTCACGACATGCACAGGGTGAATAAAACCAAACATACCTCATTACGTAGAGGCATGTATTGCTATAAGACTGTGTACCTGAGCTTACAGCAAAAGCCACATGAAAACCTGTGTGTTTACAAAGCTGTGTCTGACTCACTTTGTGTACCAGCGACAAAGGAAAGCCCCAATTCACTTTCCTTTTTTAGAACGTCATGTCATATAATAGCTGCTTAAACATTAGCTTGGCACCAGCGGTTTGCAATATATGCTAGTGTTAACAGCAAAGTAAAATATTTCGGTTATATGTTGTATTTAATATATTACCCTATTTCTATGAGCATGACTAATACTGTTTTGCATGCTTGAATCTGACATTTAAAAGCACATACGATCAAATTAAAAACGTGTTGCATGGCATTCCATGAAAAGAAAAACGACCTCTGTGTAAATGTCAATGTTGTATACTGTAAGTTTCTGCTTTATTGTAGAAAGAAGTGTGGTGGTTTTCTCTTTCAGCTGAAACAAGCCTGACAGCACAAGATGAAGTGTTATTATACAGGCTATTTTTAACTTTTCTAAAGCAATATTCAGATGTCCCATCTGGACAGGTTTAGGGGCAAAGCATTACATTATTCAATGCCATTACTTACAGAAACAGATACCATGACTTCACTGCTGAGATATGGAGGCTAACATGCATATTTTCATGTGTCGTTGTATAATGAATAGGGCCTGGATATTCACCTTCTAGGGGATTTTAACGTTATACTGTAAATCTTGAAAAATAATAAAGCAGATATTTATTCATACAAAATGTGTGATGAGATTCATACACAGTAATATGGCCCACCTCAATGAGAATACCAAGCCTCACATCAGATGATCACCAAGTGAGAGTATCCAATATTTTGTCTATGACCCTGAAAATCCCCCTACCAGTTTTTCAACAGGCCCCGATTGGCTGGCTATGACCTTTTCATTTAATTACAGAATGTATGGCCTTTGCTGTGAAGAACCATTTAGATATCTGACTGGAATCTCCCCTAATGTTTATGTTTGAAGGGGTGTGCCAGGATAAGACTGTGTGACTGAGATTCTCTAAAAGAGGTGCGCCCTTGCCTCAAGGCCAGAGATGAATGCTGTTGCCAAGTGTAGATATTGTGCAGAACAATGAAGCTGCAAAGCCAGCTCTAATGAAGAATGACGACTTGTTCTATAGCGGCAGTGCCTTCAGAAAACACTCTCAGGGATCAGGGTGTTACCAAAGCGTTTCTTTCCCACAACAAATGCAAATAACTAACTTGCACATAACGTCTTTTGTCAACATATGGCACTAACTATTTTAGACTTTATAGTGAGAAAGGGTGTTTCCTTGATTATGGTTATACTGTGAACAAAAACTGGAGTCAAATTTACTTCTGCTACCATGAGAGTCTCAAATAACTGCATCCTGCAATAGAATAAGCCTGTTGCTTTCTGCTGTGTTTGCAAAACGACTTCCCAAGAGCTTTCCATAACACAGGTGGATGGGTGATTGTGGTGGCCTTTAGTGTTTCATTATAATAATATATGTGGCCAAAACACTTGCGGGGTGAAAACCCTATTTGTTCGGCATGTTTCATGGTTAGAGGGCAGTATAGGAGACAGATGTGACTCCACTTCAAACTAACTTTCTCCTTCCTTCAACCACAAATTAGCTAGGCCCCTACCCAGACCTGGCAATAATTGAACCTATTATCGGTAATCGACTTATCCTTGTTGCTGTTTACATGTATACACAATTATAAATGCATTTTAAATAATGATAATTATTGACAAATTGTTTCACTCATCATCTCTAATGCTATCACAACCGTGTGCCACCTTATTCCGGGTGGGCCTCCAGTATCACTCTTGGGGGGTCTTGGGGCACACGGCATCAGAGAGTCCCACTCGCCCACTCTTCTATTCATCTGCTGTACATGTGCTGTTTTGGGGGAACACATGCCACCTATGGAGAATACAAACCTCCTGTTTTCAGAGAAATAGAAGGGTGGCAATGAGAAGAGAAAGCAGAAGTAGAGGCAAAGAAGAAGAGAGAGAGAGAGAGAGAGATAGAGAAAGAGAGAGAGAGCATTGTGTCTCCACTGTAGGGAAGCCCACACCAAGCCCAGACCAAAGGGCAGTATGGTAATATATCCACAAATGTATCTGTATTTTGTTGTTTGTTTCAGTTGTCGCGTTGTCAGAAAAATCTTACTTCAGGTAAAAAAGCTGGTCCTGGGTGTAAGGTTTGATGCACTGCAAACCCAGTGCCCAGTGCATTACCAGTCATGTGCACTGCTGAGTATACTGTACAGTTTCACTACTTTGGTAAAACTAAAGAACCATGGCCAAATACAGGGCTAAGTTTAGCTCTTTAAAGGAAGCATTTATGCTTTAATTTACCTAAATTGGTAGCGTTATACAGTATGAGCATGTGTGGATTGTCCAATAATTTGCCCCAGACATCTTTAAATCTAGTTCCTTACATATATGCTACATGTTAATTCTGCTCAGGTAAATACACTGTAGCCTATATACCCTGCCCAACAAGAAAAGTTGCTGGCACAATGTTACGTGGTTTTACAGCCTATAGTACACACTCATGTACTAACATGCGCTCGTTTTAAGTGTCATTTAGCGCCTAAAAACATGGCATTGTATGTACGAACAGCACACACATGGCTAAAACACTATTCTACCTGCCAAGGAAAACAGGACAACAAGTTGCGCTTTCTTATTCATGCATATGCATTCATGGGAGCGTCGAGGGGAGATTGGGAGTGTCACACAAAGCAAAGAGATGCATAAGGAGAGAATGTTTATTCCGTTGAATGTATGAAAACTGCATTGCAAAGCGCCAGTCGGTTTTGCTGTGAAAATGATTCGCCTCTGAAAAGCAGGTGTTATCCCATTTAATGTAATTACTAGGAGTGTTCAGAGGTATCCCCCACAAGAAATAGAAGGGGAAAAAAAGAAATTAGCCCCTAGTGCATTCTAGTCGCTCTCCAGACAAATAAGCAATAAAATGCAGCAACCTACTGCAAAAATAACCTATAGGCATGATACTGTACACGTAAAATTGGCAATACACTGTCCAGAACATACAAAATATTTTAGCACATGGCTATTTAGCCAAGCCTACTCATTTGCGACATGCCAGTCAGCGTATCGTTGTCATTTGGAGGGTATCGCAGACTAATTCCGAACATGACCTGAAACACCATTTTCTACCAGCGTTCTACCAGAGTAACTACCGTCAAACCAGTCCGTATAAATTAATATGATTTTAAAGATGCTGTTGGTAATTATATAACCATAATATAATCACAGTGTTTAGTAGCGTACCACAGAAGGTCTACTAGGACATTTATGCCGGTGCCACAGTGCAGTACTGAGAACGGAAATCGGTACTGACTTAAATAGCTGTATTGGTATTGGTGACAATTGGACAGTTGTAACCGATCTATGGGACTGATCCAATTAAATAAATGTACACGTGTAGGTCTACTGTCAAGCATCAGCCATGTCTAACCTGCCCAGGCCACACTATCAGCAGAAGGTTTCTAAAATGCATCTAAAATAGAGATTGGCTGTCATTTATTTTGCAACTTAGCTTAAACCAAACCACTCAAACTAATTCATACATCAATGACAACATCAATGACAACATTGTAATATTTCATCATATTCATATACAGCCCATGTTACCTTACCTTATGTTTGACAGAGTTAGGAAAGCAATGCTCAAGCCTGATGGTTCTTTACACAAAACATGTTTCCCAGTCTCTTCCTCAGTGAGGAATACAACTTACTTTAACACTGGAATCGGATCGTACTCTGTACCGGTCAACACCGAAAATGCAGGTATCTGTATCGGTATCGGGACTGAAAAAATGTGATCATGCCATCCCTAGTGCGTCATTGCCAGAAAATAAAAAATTGGTCCTATCGAAAGTTTCATAATTTTGATACGATTTCAATCTTTTGATAAACATATGTGTTTTACTGTAGCCCATATTATGCTACACTTGTTATTACAAGAAATAGTCTACTACTCTGGGTAAAAAAAAAAAAAAGAAGACACAGGTCACAGAGAGACATGGAAATGATTTGATTGCTTATGTGGTGTTAAAATAAATGTGTATCCCACTTATTTCATTTAAATGTAATTGTAACGCCGAGCAGGGCGAAGCGAGGGCAGACGGACGAAAAACACACACTGATGGCCGAAGCAACGAGCCCCACGGCTCGTCTTTTAATAAAACAGAAAGCCAATACAAAACCAACAGAAATGGCATACAGTCACGTAGCACAGGAACATGAAACAGAAGCGTGAACAGAAACGTGAACATCAACGAAACAGGTACATCCAGGAAACGTAAACAATAACCCACGCCCTCTCCCAGCAGTCACCAGCCTATATGCCCTCACACCCACACGGCTGAAGGCAATCGGCTGATCGCATGTGTGGGTGTGAGGCGCTGGGAATGCGGGCGGTCCTCCCCCCGCTGTACCCCACCGGCGAGACCAAGGGAGCGTCACAGTAATAGTCACCCAAACATAATTATTTTGGGGTATAAATTAGCCTACGTCCCTGTTATAATATATATCCACTTACTGCGATATATCGTCCAAATCACATGTTGTTTTTCACCTGGGTCATCCTGACACGATGGTCAATAGTCATTTACTGTAGTTACCAAGACATTCCAGCTCAAACACCAGAATTCTGCTAAAAGAGCTTCTATCTTTGTTATAAATCTAACGTCTGTCTCTCCGGTTATGGACGTTATCCAATTATGTACATTTACATGAATTACCACAAAAATCAAGTATTGCTGATAAAATCGGTGCTGCAACTAGTGAAGATAGATAGACAGAGCACTGTCTTACAAGCCAGCCCAAACACATGGCCATGCTGTTTGACCCTTTCCTTCCCAACACACATCTGGACATGCCCAGACAGACACTTCAAGCAACAAGTAGAGACACACTTCTTATGCTCATTGGCAATTAGGATTCATTAGTAACCGTAAATTCAATAAGGGGTTTGATTATGTCATGGGGTGCCCGTTCCACAGTCTGCTCCCCAACCACATGCTTAACTAAGGGTTTTAATGGGAGTCTGGTGTTTTGCACGTATGAGGAGTTTGAAATGGAAATGCTGTTGTGGTCCACACCCTCCTACCATTTGTTTAAACCAAACCCACCCAGAAGAGGACTTTGAATTTAAAATGTTTCACTTTCCCTGTTGCGCTCTCTCTGTAGTAGAAATGCAACACGGTTTTGCGGAATTCAGGCGCCCGCACTCTGTCAGGACACTTGATTCCAATTAGATGTTTTTCTTTGCTTTCTTGTTCTAGCCTGTCTGGGCCTGCTTGTATCCCTCCCTTCCTCCCTTCCCTCTCACTCTTTCATTCTTGGACTCTCTTCTGCTGCTTTCTCCCGTTTTCCTCTGCCTGTGTCCTCATTGCTTCTCTCCCAACATGTTGTCATATGGAATACCCATTCCCTAAAACAACCTCCTACAGCGTGTCGTGGTGTGAAACCTTGGCACTTTCACATACAATCCATCAGCCTCGCAAAATACCCTTTGCAAAAGAAGTCGCTTTTACGTCGAGTGCTGCAAAAGGGTTTTCCATAATTATACAGTAGAAATGCTAGAGTGGTTTTAGTGTAGAAGCTCCCAGGCAACCGTTGTTTCGCTCCGGCAGTGAATATTTATTAACTTGTGGATCCTTTTGATTACAGCGTGAGGTCAGCCTCTCACTGTGAAGGTCCTCCTACACATGGACTAATGATAGCCTAGGCGTGGATCACACACAATACATTCACACAGAATGCAACAGCCACACGCAATTCATCATCCAAATGACTGTAATTAAAAGATTCCACAATCCTTTATGTGTTGTTGTTTCTTGCCTTGGCGTTGTTTTATCCCTACAAATCAAACAGAAGCAATCCCCAGGTCTCAATGTAGGATAAGACATGAACAGTGTCAATACTTGTACAGTCTAGTGACTTCGATAAGCCTCATGAGCTGTGTTACAAGACAGTATTTTTAAATAATTATATGTGTGCTGTTGTGATTGATTACACTGACATGGTCACACAAAGATTTGAGGGCCTGGACGACATTGCCTTTTCTTGGTTCACACCCAAGTCAAACCCAATCATTATTTATATTGTATTTCTTCAGCCTATACATCTTTCAAGTAGGGGGTTACACTTTGGGGTCCATCCTTTCCTGGCAGAGCTTCAGTGGGGTTGGCTTTAACTCTCAGGTTTCCTGAACAGCTAAGGATATACAAAGGCCTGTGCTGCAGTGAAGTCAGATCCATCTCTGTGTTACTTGTAATAGTTGAACTTCACAGTAATACCAAACCGCGATAACATTAGAATATACAAATATAAAATCCTCCTTTCCTCATGTTGTTGTCATTATTCTTCATCTATTGCAGGGATTGGCCAAGGTTCCATTCAAACATGCTCTACCGCAATAATAAAAATAATAATAATAATAATAATATTAAGCAATATCAAGGCCACTCATCTGTACTTTTATTTTAGACATTTGACATGGTCCCATTGAATTCCATCCAGCAAATTGGAGTTGGTCCATCAACATTCGACCTTCACGAAATACAGTAAAATAGCAGACTGTGAGCCTGGAAGGCTGCGTTGTCCTGTAGGCATGGACTACTGAAAATGTCTTACTGCTACCTTGAGACCAAGCCATTCATCACACGCGAAGCAGGGAGAAAAGAAATAGGTGAAAATATCTCCCCTTGGTCAAGAAGAGAACACATTCGGTAAGTCAAAAAATCATCAGACAAGTACAAACCCTTCCACCTCATCCGGAAGCTCAAATGTTTCCCGGTGCACGGACTGGATGTAGATAGCAGATGGGCACACAGTTAATGCTCGATTTATGTATAATACAGAAGACAAGGTAACCCACAAATGTAAAAGTGTAGAACATACTTTTTTCAAGAGTCAAATCCTCCGCGCTATATTTAGTGATGTGACAGACATGCAGCAGACCTTGTGCCGTCTCCTCCTTTCCCAGTTGAGATTATTTATTTTGCCATTGAAGGATTTGCAGAGCGAGGTCGTGAATAATCACATCTTGGCGGCGCAACACTTTGAAAAATGTCGCCCTGAATACCAGCAGTGAATGCGAGTGTAATAATCTTAAAGGAACATGATGTTAGGGAGAACAGGGACCACACACAATTAGTCCTTCATGGCTGTTCAAGGACAGATGCGGGCATGATAGATAGAGTACAACTGTAGGAGAAGATCAGCCTTGCACCCTGACGTTTAAAAAGCACTCTGTCTCCTTGAGTGTCTCTCCAGAGTGGGACAGATGCAACAAGATGACCCCGCCCCCCAAAAGGGTCAAGGAAAGACGGGATGGGATGGGGGGGTTGTTGACTCTACTTGAGGTGTCTATTAGTCACTGGAAATGATGGCAACTTACCCCACACACACACATACACGCATACAGCACATGCACACATAAATACACACACACACACACACACACACACACACACACACACACACACACACAATAAAAGGCAGCCAGATAGGGCATTGCACACATACACATTCCCACAAGACTAGAATATTTTGCGTTGCACTCGGGAGACCCTTGAGAGGAAGCAAGGCTGCTCTCAGCGCTGCCCGTGACTCTAGGGGTCACCACGTCTGCACTTCACAAGATAACCAGGCTGAGGAGCTGGCTCAAGACAAGTGTGCTCTGTCAAAGGCTGAAGGCTGTTTCTGTGCATCCCTGTCGCTATAACGGAGACATACACGTGAGGTCCTCTCTGAAGCAATGCTTGTTCGTGGTTACAGTCCCTGGTACAGAGAAGGGGCCCTTTAAACTCACAATACCCACATTATCTTTCTCGCTCTGCCTCCACTGATGTGCACCAGGCACTCTGTCTTGATATCCAACACACACTGTCAGCATGTTATGGCCCCACTCAAGTGACTGTATAAATTCAGATTATAGAAGAATTATTCTGGTCTGCCTGGCAATTAAATACGCTCATGTGTGGCTTTCCAAGGCAGTCAGCCAAGCTCTCGTCGGCACCAGTCCCAGTCCAGTCTAATTCGACAAGCGCCTCCCTTTGTCTGTGGCAATACGTTTTCTTTTTATCAGAGGGGAATGTGCTTTAACGGTACGGAGACGTCTCTTTCCACTCATGTTTCCTGATGCTGTCAGAACAAGAGCAATGATGAGAGAAAAGACCTCTTTTGGTCTGTGACTGTGGCGGCATTAATGAATCTAAACAAGATGAGACTGTCTCAATATCATCTGGAGAGCTATTAATCACGCGCCAACACGGAAAAAAAAGGGACATCCAACATTCATAATACCCTGTGTCTTTTAACCCCTTAATAAAGATGAAACGCCTGATCTGTGGTCCGGACTCCTCGGTTACAACACTTTGTCTGGGCTTCTTCACCTCAACACAATGAGCAACCGGCCAATAATCAGACTCAGTGAAGCGCTACTCAAGTATGGGCCAGTGTGGGTGTTTGGGGCTGAGATGTTGCGGGGGGGGGAGTCGGGGATGGGGGTTAACCCTCACTCTCCCATATGTGTTTATTTTAAAGTTGAGTGACAGGGAGTACGGGGCTAAGCCCACACATGGGGGAGCAGGGAGACATCGCGTCACAGCTCTCCTCACCGCAGCACAAGCCACCGACAATGGCTGCCCCCACCACACAACATGCAGGACACGCATCACCTCCATGGGATCACCTTCCACACGAAGCAGCTAAGCCAACAGGGGTGGGGTTGAGAGGAAGAGGGGGTGATGTGTGCAGAACACGGCCTGGCTTCATCCAAACACGCAGGAACCACCTAAAAGACATTCTTCTTGCTCTTCAACAGCTGAGGTCTACCAAACGCTGAACGTGGTTGGAAGGATTGAGTCAGGGTGCAGAAGGGCGATACATTATGGGGTGTGAGGGGTGACTAAACCGCAGGAGGCGCATGAAAAATGAAGCTCCACCAAAGCCTCCCTTCAAGGTGTGCGTTGATGCAATGATCTTCTGTTGCTAATCTTGATCTCAAGTGGTCAGGGTTTTGTCATTGAGTGCAGTCATCATTACAATGTTAGCAAGACTTCAGCATACAAATAATCGAGGGTGGAATTCATGGAGGACTCTATGCCTTACAGAAAGACATATTCCTGAATGTTATTTACCCTCAAAACCACATAAATAGGCTGTTTGACATAGGACATATTTACCTAACATGAACGCTGTTGCTGCCCTTGCATCTTTCCAGATAGACACATATAGATGATAGGCCTGACTAGCAAGCCGCCTTTTACATTTCTTCCACTGTGTCATTCTGAAAGATAGCACTGGCACCCAAATCCTTTATTTCACAATAAAAGACACTTGTTCTGCAATAGAAGACTGTCAAACAGCTTATTTTTTCTGCAAATTGTATTCCATTTCAATTTATAAATAATATATTGTTTCTTAAAACTAAACTGACAGAGAGAGAGAAAAAATATATAAGTACAATTCATTAGTCAATGTCATATAGATAGGTTTATGTGACTTGGCCTTGATGGAGATACCAGCTTAGAGAGGAAAAATCTTTGGACTTGGCACTTAGAGCGCAGTTGACAAGATGGTTTCCTCTTAAATTAATGCATTCATCTGTTTGTGCAGGAAAGACACACCATGCAGATGTTCTGCACCACAGCTTATACAACTGCAGAATACAGTACATGGCTTCTAAGTCTAAATATGTTCTTTCTAAAAATGCTTTTATAATTATACCAATGTTTTTTATCTTAGGGTTTGTCAGTCTGTATTATTGATCAGACTGGATGAGTATAATTTTTACACCAAATTCAATAGATTACTTAAAAATAAATGATCTCTTCAAATCAGAAACATGGTTCATTTTTAGATCCAATCCAGCATGTTCATGAAACTACTAAAGCAATCATTCTTATTATTCTTAGTATTATTCCTGTGATTATTACTATCATTGTTATAAAACATCTGGCTTCACTTTGCAGTGAATAATTATAGATGCCTGCCAGAGGATTGAGTCATATGAGAGCTATTGTAAGAGCAACATTTAAAATTCCATCTAGTTAGGGAAGCAATGCACGGAGGATATTGAGATCACCATGGGGAATTAACAGTTTCTGCTGTTGGCCAAATTACGTTTCTTCTGATGCATTATCTACAATGTATGTAATCAATAAAGGAACATAAGCGGCTTCTAAGATTGGCTAATAAGACATGGGTGACTGAGGCTAAATCATAATGGAAAGAAAGATAGAAACCATAAAAGCAAACACACATAATAGGAAATTCCAGGGGATAATCTGACTAAATATTTTGTTTGTTTGTTTTGTTTGTTTGTTGCCAGAGCAGATAACAAACTCATCAGCTCATGTGGAAAGAATCACAGTCGAAGGCTCAAACATATGCAAGTGCAGGCACACAAACACTTCTCCACACACACACACACACACACACATGAAATAAGACCCATCTGAATTTGTTCACTATTTACCATGTTACAGCGCAGCTTTCCCATGACACGTGATGACAAACTCAGACATGTGGTCAGGACATGTATTGGTGCACGATTTCTTCAACAGTGCTTGGTACATGCAGTTATATTATGCATATACACACGCTGCATGCATATACTGCTGGGTGTTTCTGTCGCATTGGAGCATGGACAGGGTGAAGCTCACTTTTCAAGAGGGGATGCTTTGAGTTCCAGAGCAGTGCACATGAAAGCCTAGCTGAATATAAAGGAGTGCCCAAGGATACACGGCAGTGCTCAATGTGAGGACAATTTAGCTCTGATGGAAAACCTGGATCAAAGGCCTGGCCTCTATAATTGCACATTCCCCAACAAACACTGTGCCATTTGAAGAGTGGGCCAGACCTCTGGACTCCTAAGACCCGTTCCTGCACAGCAAAGAGCAGCCTCATTCCTTTCACCTTGCTATGTTCTCTATCTCAATGCCTGCTAAAAGATTAGAGAAATGCTATCATTCCAAACGAGTGCATGATTTCTCTTTGAATGCCAAGATACAGTCTGGGTTTGTAAACTGCTGACAGTCTCTCACTTTGTCGTTTTGACCTTTGTATAAAGGTCACAAATTCAAGCTCTTGTTCTAAATGTGATGTTTCTGGATATGTGTCAGTCAGATAACACTGAAGCTAAAGACATTCTGCTGTGGTGGGTTTTACTTGAGGCTGATATAGGCCTACCTGTATGTTTGTCATCATATAGTGGCAGGGTATTCAATAAGCCCACACATGTAAAAGGCATAGTCAGCTATTGCAAGTTAATTGTAAGATAAGCTTTTGTCAAATTCACCAAATATCTCTACGCATTTCACTAGCTTACCGCTCCAATACTTCTACACAGCCCTGGCTCTGTAAATAGCAACATAAACAAAGTGCTGAACAACGCTCACATCAACAAAGCCGTAGTACTGCACTTTGCTTCACAATGCTTTTCAATGTGTGGGGTGGCGCCGCTGAGGGCTTCGGAGATAAATTGTTTTGATTTGAGCTCGAAGTTAGCAAGCGTTCTCAAGAATGACTGACCCTGCCTTTAATAAGGCCGTTGCACACTGCACGCGGAGCGGAAGCAGAGCCGACACTATGCGGATCCGTAATGGATCCGCTGCCATGTTAAGCAATGTGTTTGCACACTGCAAGCTAGATAGATGCTGCTCCATGATCAAAGGCAGGCACTTTTTCTTTCCGGCTGGATAAAAGCAGTGCGCAGGTAGAGTGCAAACTAAAGCATACGGTAGCGGAGAAGCAGTCCAGAAAACACTTGTACTTCAGCTCCGGATCAGCTCTGCATGCAATGTGCAACGGGCTTTGCAACCACATCGCCCTGCCAATGGTCTGAAATCAGAGCTGAATGAATTACGATATCAGTAGGATCTATCACATGGGAAGACCCTGTGACCTCAGGTAACCAAGATATGTCTTTGTATCCTAATCACATTACACAAGAGGACATTGTTGGCTCTTTTAAGCCTTCCATCTTTCTCTTCATCTGCATGATTGTCCATTCATCAGCTCCATCGTTTTAAATATGTCTTGTGTGACAGCCATGTCTTGTAAGACTATCGCAGATTCTGTCTCATTGTGTTTGTAGCGTCCCCAAAAACAAAAATAAACTAAAATTGCTAACTTGTTTTGTTCAGCAAGTTGTTGCCAAGCTTATGTTTGGTCAGCACAGTCTTCAAAGAGAGGTTTTAGTAGGGATGAAAAGATGGATTTATCGTAAGTGCATCTAATATACTTAACTACTGTATTTCATGTGTTTGATTAAACACATTTATGATTATGTGACCATGTGGGGCTCGCTAATATCACTTGATCTATGATCTGGAGTACCAGTCACACAGTTTTTAGGTATGGCATGGGGTTGGTGCATTCTTGCAGCAATATACACCTGTAAGTGACTGTCCCTTTAAAAGGGAGAATATGAAGAATTAAAAACGCTTATCTTTTCGATACCATGCCCACACATTGGAACATCATTGCCAAGACTAGAACAATTTTGTCTGGTGCGGTTAGGGCCACAATGTGCAGAATCACCAGATAAGCTTTTAGACAGTTAGCATGAATTGAAGAATTTGACAAAAAACATATTTGATTACAATTGCTGACTCCAACTTTAACTCATACACATAGAACCTCAGCATGACAAGATGTGTCTTGGCGATGCTTTGGAGGACACCATGAGTGTATAGAGCTATGCTATAGCTGTAAATATTGCAAGTCAGATGGGTTACTTTTGAAAGAAACGTGTTATCAAAGCAAATAGAGGTGGGGTGCACATCCTCATTCTCATGACATGCTAACTGACGGAGTTTTGTGACTTACTGTTTCTAAACATTTGAAAGAAATTTACCAGTAATGTTTCTCGCACCGAATACTGTATTTCAGACCTTTGAGAAAAAACATTTTTTCTCAAAGGTCTGAACTGAACAGTTTTTGCATTGTGTTTGTTTTTGTTGTTCTGTTATGACACATTCATTTAATGATTTAATTAATTTAGTGACTTCCTCTCCTCCATCTTGGGCGATTACACAAGTACGGTATCTTGATGCCTTCTCTAAAGCTTTCATAACACTGTGCAGACTATGGTGGAAAATCGTGGTGGTTGAGCAGACACTAACATGGCTGTCCATAAGTGTCTGTGAATGCTTACTCCAGGACTTCTGATGGTTTTATGTTGCGTCTAGACTTTAATAAGTGGTTGTGTTTTCCTGAAAACACATGCCTTCTATACCCTGAAACTCCAATGGCGATGAGTTAGCAATAAAATTCTATGCACATGTTGAACTGGCCTCAAGTAAACATGATCCTAATAGAGACAACTTTGGTGAATCTACAGAAAACCCTTGTCACCTTGTCACCATATCATTCTTTCTGGGTACTGGATGTGTGATCTTGTGTGTGTGTGCGTGTGTGTGCGCGCGCGCGTGTGTGTGTGTGTGGGGGTACAGTAAGTGCGTTCATCCATGCCCATGCTATAAGACAGAAAGCAGTCAGATGTGGAAAATATATAGAGATGTAGAGAAAAGACAGAAGCAAAGGCATTGATATTCAACCTGATAATTCCCGGCTAAGGCTTCTAAAAGTTCTGAGCATGAATCATGTGAAGCCCGCATTAAACCATCAGACTGTAAAGAATATATTTGTAAGTCAGTGATTTTGGCTTGTGGAATTTGACCATCATCTCCAAACTATTGTTCCTTCCCTCTTAAACTACAGCCTTGCTGCAATGCAACAGTAGACTGTGAATCATTTGGGCCATTAAGATATAGATGTACCGTTATACCAATTTACCATCTGTGGCTCACCTGTGACCTAGTCTGAATATAGCTGCTGAACAGATGGATCATTGGATAGTGTGTCTCCAGGGACACAGGAAGTGCATCAGCCTATATCCCCTGTAATTTGCTGACCTATCGTTAACCTGAGAAGGTTTTCTTCAGTCAGTGAGACAGATTGAATTTCTCTCTCTCTCTGACATTCAAGTTCAAAGAAATCATGTCAAAAAAGTACAATGGTACAGGTTTGTTTGAACAGATCTCCAAAAAGAATAAGGGAGTATAATGAAACATTACAATCATTTCCTTTTTACTCTATGTAAGTTGTTGTGCTTAGTAAACCCCATTAGATGCTAAAACACAGGCTGTCAACTGCATTTGAAGTCCATGGGCACAATATGATCCATTACCTTTTGTTGCCGGTCAGCATGGAGAAGACAGAAGGGCAGGGAAAAAGGAAGGTATTTGGTGTAATTCATATGTTGTTGATAGGTCGTATGGGAGCCTTTAGGAGGTTGGGAAGGCTCAGAAGACCCATGAAGGGGCATAACATACAAACATCCTTCTCTCCTCTGCATTTATGTATTATTGTACCATTCTGTTAGTTATTCTTGTGTGATTTTGACCTAATATAGTATTAATGTATTTGGTAGTGTCCTTGTATTTGTCTGTACTTAGATACAGATAATGCACCGAACAGAAGTGCTCCTATTTCATTGCATGCAGAACTACACAATGACTATTTATATTCTATTCTATTCTATTCTATATACTGGTGGCAGCAAATCAGGTGACATGCAGATCTGGTTTTGTGTTTATTCTCTGTAGAAGAAGAAGAAGAAGAAGAAGAATAAGAAGAAGAACCTGAGCAAGTGGCGTTTGCGTGTTGTTCCTGAGAACCCTTCCTCGATGGCTGTGTGTAAACAGTTTGAGTCTACAGTAAATGCACTCCCACCAACACAAACCTGAAGCCTAAACAGACGGCTTCCTCTGCTGGACCGAGGTACGGCAGCCCCATACAGCATTGTGACACGCAGCATTTGCTTATCTTTCCTCTACATCTGCGCTAATATCCAGTTTCCCCACAAAAGCGTTTGTCATATTCACTTCTAAGTGCTGACTGTGCTACAAGAAGAATAGCAAACTTCAATAAGAGACAAGGAGAGCACTCTCATACACAAATAAAGGCCTCCTATTATATATTATATATACTGTATATGGTCCCAGGTCCATTTAGAAAATAGGGTACATGGTGGCAAATTAGAGGGGTTGAGGAGGTTAAACGCTTCTCTCACTGTTACGATCTATCACTCTACACAGGTTTATAGTGCGGCAGACGTTATGCCTGGAAGTACCCCCCCACACACACACACACACACACACACACACACACACACATACCCACCCCCAGCAAGACATTGCCTGCTGCTTTCAACCGGCCCAGCTGCATGCTGGGATAGCAGCAATACCCCCCCCACAACCCCTACTGTACTCTGTACTCTACACATCCTGCATGCTGGCCTTCACATCACCTCGGCTCTGCATACATTGTGTGTGTTTGATGTCCTGTCCTCTGATTTCTCATGTCCTTTCAATTAGAACATGTTTGCATTGACCCTTTCATTGACCTCTGTTTGTCTGTGGTACAAAATAGCTGCCATGTATACTATGCAAGTGAATGCTGTGTGCTGAATGTGACTTTCCAATCAAACTACACATTTCCCTCACTAATTATGTTTTAATTGCCTTTTAAACTATGCCATTCATACACCAGCCTGCAGGGAATCTCCCTTTTATATGTGGGCCTCACAGTGATTGAAATCATGTAGCACAAGTCAGGCTGTTTAACCTCAGGCTCTGAAAGGATATGGGATGAATTACATGCACACACCACACTGCTTAGATTGTAATCTTCTGATAATATACAGCCAATTTCCACCATGCTACATACAGGGTGATTACATTCAAGCTGATTGGAGCAGTGTTGGTGGTAACAATGGTGGGCTGTTTCCATACCACCTTCAGTCACAACAATGATAACAATACCTAAAAGGTAACCAGGGTTTACAATAGTAATTGTATATTTACAGCATGTACTGTAGGTGTGTGCATATCAGCCTACAAAAAAGCAGGGTTAGGGTTAGGCTTACGCAGGTCCCTGTTAACAGATAAACAATAGTTGTACCATGGGCGTGTGTGTGTGTGTGCGTGCGTGTGCGTGTGTGTGTGCACGTGCGCATGTAGCTTTGTCAAGTTGTGTGCTTCAAGTGAAATTACAAATGTGAAATTACTGTTTTACGATGTCATGCAAGATGCGGAAACATCCAAAAGCATATCCTATAAAAGTGTTTATGACCCTTTATCTCTGTCATCAATGGCCCACAGTCCAAAAAACACACCTTTTTCTGAAATTATACACATCATGTGCATTTGGGGTTATTCATTAGTTAATTATGTTTCATTTAACTTTCCATTAAAGTGTCACTTTAAAGCGAACAGACAGTAAGATGGTCCCTGGGCTTTTAACATGGGGTGTTATACATATACAGTTTATTTGTGGTTGTCACATAGGGAGGAGTGGTTTTATACTGGTTGGCCGTGGAACCACTAAAATGACTGGACTCTGCCCATTAGCAGGATTTCCCTCTGCCTGTCACATTCCTCCATTAATCTTAGCTTCATTATTCTGCTAAACTGCCACAGTCAATCTCCCGAACATGATTAAGTGTTGACATACTCCACAGTAAGTTGATGTTCCACCACTGATATGTTGTTCCTTTATTACGTTGGAGACCTAGAATTCATTGTACCTCAATTATTGCTCAACTTATGATTTTATTTGATATGGAGAGTATTGTGTTTGAATTGTGGCTGTGAGGTCCATCCGAGGAAACCTATATAGAATAGAGGTTGAGTGACCAATCGTGTTAGCATTACTGCATGTGCACGGTTTCACACAGCAGGAGGATATGGGCCAGCTGTGACTGATGCTAGTGTGGGTCCAGACACATCGATGGGAGGGAAGGAGGGCTAGTTGATTTGACTCCACTCCACCCAATCCCTGGCTGCATTACTCAACAGTCCAGTCAAACAGCACACAGACATAGGGACTTCCCCTTCTCTCCAAAGGCAAGAGGAACACTGAATTGCCTCATTCACAACTGAGGTAATATCATTACTTCAGCCATATTTGAAATAATGCAAGGTCTAACCTGAATATCATGTTGTTGTCAGTGCAAACCCTGAGAACGTGGATCAGAGCGTCCAGCTATTATGTGAAAGAGCTATGTGAAACCTAAAACGCATACAAGCAGACAGTATATAGAAAAAAAGCCCGGTGACAAATATAGTCACAGTATGAGTCTGTTTTCTAATACTTTAATTATTGCTAGCATGCTACACTGAAAGGAGTGTTTTACACGTTGTCTGTACCTCCTGGGTTAAGTATTTTTAAAAGCTCAGAGCCTTGTGGGAATGTGTAACTCCGGTGAACATGACATTTTTAATCTAGCAACTTCTAAGATTTCCTTTTCCCTTTTATGTCTTGACTGGTATGTTGCATAACATTTACCATAATGTAATGTTTTTTGTTATATTGTAATATTACAACAAGGACAAAATATAACTGCAATGAATCTGTTAGAGAGAAGCCATTCGGTGCCATACTGTAGATCCACCAGAAAGACAGGAAGGCTAATTACAGTACTTCTCATTAGCAGTGTGTGGAATATGAAGTGTGTGAAAGTAAAACTGTGGTAATAGTGTAAACAGACTTCCCCGGATGAACTTGAAGCAAAGTGTAGGGACTATCTCTGAAAACAAACAGGGCCATATATTTCACTTGGAGCTACAGAGATCAGCTGTATCAACACTGGTCTTCCTTCTGCAGCCAGCCATTCACCTCAACAGGGAGACTATCTAGTGTGAGAACAGTTCTCTAGCATCAGACAGTCGTTCTCAAAGTGGTGGCACCATGAAAAGGTTTTGGTTATAATGATAAGATGTTGTTCATATAGCTTATGAAACAGGCTATTCATGCTGCTGGACAATATTCTTATTTACTGTAGTTGGACTTTTATGAGCGAGTACTATGCAAAAATGTGCAATTGACATCCTTGTAAAACCAGGTTGATTTTACAAGCTCCGATTTGCATATCAGTCTGGGAACTCATCATTCACAACCGCTAGCAAGCTGGTAACAGAAGCGTACGTGGGAACTTTAGTCACCAACAGCAAATATGTGCCTGACTTCGCCACATTAGTGTCCTGATTGGTTGTCATATGTCATTAAACTATTTGAAGGGGGTCCAATCATCTGCTAATGATTTCATTGATGCCTATCAGCACTATGTATATGACAAATGAATGAGCGATGCCAGACTAATATGCAAAGCAGAACCAATCATGGAGGCGGAGCCATGTAGGTCATAATACAGTATATTGTATCATACTGTGCAGTAGGCTATAACATATTTTTCATATACCATTTCTAAAAGGACTATTTGTTTGGATGCATGTGTCCAGGAATACATGACAACAGCATAAAAACATTGCACATTTGTAAACAGAAACTGCTGAAGAATACAAGGACTTAATTGCTGGCATTATGTTAGGCATGTCTCACTTCATACTGGAAAGGAATCGGAACACTGTTTGCGCTGGCACAGCTGTTTGCACTGCTTTTGTTCAACTGTCAGAATGTTCCCTCCCGCCTTGATAACATAATTATACTTTGAGCGTGTTTCTAGAGGGTGATAAAGGGTTTGACTGAGTTCGATGCTATTGAAGTTATGGAATATGCTTGAAACATTGTTGTGTCTTACACAGTATCTCTCTCGCATACTGACATGGCAAGGCATGGAGTTATTTCTTCAAGGGGAGAATCTTAAAGCAAACAATATGCTTTTGCCTTCAGTGAATAGGCCATTTTCTAGGTTAGAAACCATTCCTGCACTTTGCAAAACACAAAGAGAAACAGAGCAAAGAGAGGTGCAGACACTCAAAACCTTGGGGGCTGCGCCACTCACACACACACTGCAGTGTACTTAAGTAACCGTGCTGCAGCCATTGTCGTGTCTAGGTGGGTGGGGGTCTGTGTTTTGTTTCACTCATCAAAGCTATTGGGTTTAGGGTCTCTCCTCTCTCCCCGTCACTCAGCGGCACTCATGGTCACTTGGACCCTGAAATTGTACCCAGGGCTTCTAAGTGCAGCGGGCGGTGGGGCTGCAGAAACACACGTCTGCCTGGCCTCGATCTGCTCCGCTGGGGGTCACGCCGCCATTCTTCTGTTACACAAAAGAGTTCCTCAAGTGCCTGTGTGACAATGGCCCTTAGATCGCCGAAGCGTAACCACTGCTTCTTGATGGGAATGCGTTCGCTATTAATTGAGTCAGAAATAACATGACGTTTGTTAGTGTGTGCCTTCTCTTTTACTAACTTGGCAAAGGAAACTTGTTAGTTTTGTTCTGTAGCTGTATGACTAAGTTACCCTGCTTGGCTGAGGTTCTGTGTGGTCTGTATTTAAGGAATTAATGGGCTGAGTAGAAAATGAATGGTAAGAACCCCAGATCAGACCACATTCTTAGCCTGTTAATGAGCAGAACCTCAGTCTTTGTTGTCTTGACCTAACTTCCTTATAATAGATGTACACACTACCAGTCCACAATAGCAACGAAGCATCCTTCCACAAGACAAGTTTGGGAATGTCCTCCGGACCAAACGATTAGCTCTGCTTTCTTATGTTGATTGTAGGTCGAATTGGAAAAATTAAAACAACTTGAGGTTCTTCAACGGCCTCAGTCATGGCATGGTAAGATGCCATAATGAACATTATGGTGGTAGTGGGTAAATGAAGGAAACACAGAGGGCCCCCTCCGCTGTGGCTGAGGGTTGCTGCTCCCCTTCACCCTTCATCAAACCCTATGGGACTTGACAGTGGTTTTGCTCTCTTATAGCACAAGTGTGCTGGGCCAGAGTGAGAAATGTCCGCTTACTGTATGTCTATCTGTCACGTACGACCTGCTTATACCAGCTTTAAATTGCATATAGATTTCCAAATTAGTTTTCCAGATTTCTAGATTAGCCCAACAGAAATATGATATAGGCAGAAACGCAGCTGCATGTAAGTTGACTGTAAGGCAGGCAACAGCACATGTCCAAGATGAATGTAAAAGCATTTTTTTACTGACACGTTTTGCGAAGTCAATGATCTTTGTAGTCATTAATGTAAAACATTAAATCACTCTTGCTTAATATACACACATGGTCACCACCATGAGTCATTATTTCATCATGTCAAGTAGCAAGTACAGTAACTATTGACCCAGGTCAGATACAATTGAACAATGATACTGTAGATACAACCTCTGTCTAACCTGCATGACCTGAGATCAAATGGAGTGCCTTGAGGCTACTTGTTATGCATACCATCTCCCTGCCTGACAATGCCACTGTTGGTGTTTTAACTGGTGATAAGAGGTGGTAGGTTGCATACATTGTCAACATTAGTTACTTACAGTAGATAGCATTACTGAAATTAGCAGCCTTTAGATCTGGCAGATTCCACCCTGTCAATTATTGTTGCTGTAGGTTAACTGTATAGGTTTTTTCTACATAAACATTGTGTTGTGTCCTGTTTCATAATACATCTTAGTTTTGTACATACTGTAAGCAGTTTGATTTATGTACAACTTCCATGCTTTGCATCAGCATTATATAAAATAAATAAAAAACATTGCACATAATATATATATATATATATATAGTACTGGCAGATGTATAACCATTTCACACAACATTCTGGGAACTGTAGCAGAGAAGGAAAATGAAGGCAGTCAAATGGTTGTACAGCAAAGCCACGGAGGTTTATATAAATTTGTATGTATTGTTGTTTATAAACATATATCAGTACTTTGCTTCTAGGGAAACAACAAAATACCAAACATGCTGTATTTTATTAAACATTTATTTTATTTGTTTGTGATTTCCTTAAAAGTTAATGCAATATTCATATTATGAGGGGTGAAAGTAACAAAATTGTATTGATAAAAATAAAGGTGCTATAAATGTGGCACTTAATTAAAATGCATGCACATTTTTCATACATTTTGCATTAATTTTAATTAAATTATATTACAATTATTTATATTATTATTTATATCAACACTATGCTTTTTTTATAACTGAAATTAAACTGTTGCACCTTGGATTGCAAATGTGTATGAAAGGCACTATATAAATAAAGATTTACTTGATTTGACTACTTCCACATTGTATCGACTACCATTAACAATTATTGTTACTTCAATTAATCGCTTACAGCAAGCAATACTTGTTAGTTCTGCCCTCATAGTAGTAGCACCGTATAGTCAAAGTTTGTAGATTTTATGAATTAGAATGGTTTACTTTTACTCTTACAGATACAAACTGTGAACATTCAAGATGTATAGGAGCGTAATGGACATCGTAAAGAAGTTTTATATTATATTTGAAAATTAAATATACATTATCAGTTAACAAATATCTGTACCCTGGCACCTGCTTATGTGCAGGTGTGTTTGTCTGTTACAGTACCTACACATTCTATGAGAATGCACCCTTGCATATTGTGCTTGTTTAGCTGCCTCAGTTAAACTGGCTAGTGAATTACATTTTCAACCGCCAAACCTCCTGAAAGAGTGGCACACTTGCAAGGAGCGGGAAAAGTTGACTCATTAGTTTAACATTAACAGAAAGATGACATGCTCCAACGATGTGGAGCCGTTTAATATTCTACTTTGGCATGTTGTGTTTTACTCCAACTCCAGCACGTTCTCACTGACTATACTGCAATAGTAAAATACACTAAATATATAAACACATATTGTGTTTACCCTCTCATTATATTGTTTCAGCTTTACACAGTAAAGATGTAGATGATGGTTAACAATGAATTCTGGTATTTTAAATTAAAGTAAAAGAAACTGACAGATCATCCTTATTCCATTTTGTATTTCTCAAAAGCTGAAATTGCTAGTCTAATGTGTCACAGTTGACGTCCTAACAATACTTACAAATCTTTATAGTCATATCATTGGTTCACATGCCATTTCCTAAAATAACATTATGTCTTTCACTCCGCAAACTTATGAAAACAATATATATTTAAACCGCCCACCGCCTAAGCCGTCCCTTGATGAGAGAGAAGATTGAACATGAAAACATACATCAGCTCACAAGTGGCCTGCTGTAGCTCAAGCCCTGTTCCTGGAGTGTGATCATGGGCTCTGTACAAGCATGTGTATGTGTCTGGGAGAGATGGTGGATTTTGTTTATTTTAGGGCAAAGTGAAATGCCGGGGTCCCCTTTATTAAAACTGACAGGCCCATTTGGAAACGATCATCAAATGTGTCATGGAAAAAGTGCTACGTCATGCTGCTAGGGCTTAAACACTCTGCCAGGGTCAATATTTTCATTCAAGGCTGGCAGTGGCTGTCATCTTGCCCTGGTCTGCACATTAAAGTTCCTCTTTAGAAGTTGTTCTCGAGACTCTCATTCAAACCCTGTTTCTATCCCTCCTTCTTCATTCATTCATTGTTACAGCACGTGTTTCAAAGGGTGATTAGCAAACAAGGACAAAGGGAGGAAGACTTTTATCAGTTTTCCTCCTCCAGATAGGAAGTATCCAGGTAATTAAGCTGCTCACCTCAATCGCGGGCCAATATCCTGCTTGAAGATAATACTGTTCTGACTCACTGATCCTGAGGGTACCGCAGCCAGGCCTTCCTCATTCTTAAGGACCACCTTGAATGGTGTAAAGTGCTAAGGATCTTATCTTTATGCCTGAACAGTTTGCTTGCACCCACCTAGCAGGTTGTTAATCAGCGATTAACATCTTGTTAGGTAAACATTTCTACACATTCGGCCAGCATGTCTATTTCCACAACAAGGGCGAATCATATTATTAAAAGCATGTCTACCGTCCACAGTGAAACAACTGCGTAATGATTTCACTGTGGACAGTAGTGTCTGTGTGTGTTTGCTTCCAGTTTGTGATTACACTGGACACAAACACACACAGCCACAACACACGCACACACATTACTCACATGATTGCCCGGGTCAGCTCGGGAGTGTGGGACTATGTACCGTGCGCCAGGTGGAAATGTTACGCTGGGGAGTGGATGCTAGGCTACTAGCCTAAGCAGGGATAAGCTGATTTGTTTCACTGACTGCAGCCCTCTGCACCCCCCCCCCTCCCTTCACACTCTCCTCCCCTCACAGGTTCAAACACCTCCCAGCCATTAGGAGGTGCAAGGACACACACAGACAGATGATCCATTCACAAAGCCCTCCCTGTGATGTTACTATAGTGTAAACTCCCTACGCACAAACACATGCTTGCTAAAGCATGCTCCCTCACACTGCTAATCTCTAATGGCACAGTCTAAGTACTGTATCCTTCTTAGCCCATGTACTCTACCTGGGTCATCTGGATCAGGAGCACACATATTAAGAACCTAGTTTATTTCAGAAGCCCCAGCAAATAAGTAGTATGCATGTCACTATCCACGTTACATTTGAACTCTAACCCTAACCGTAATGATAGATAGATAGATAGATAGATAGATAGATAGATAGATAGATAGATAGATAGATAGATAGATAGACCCTCCACGATGAAAATCTCTGCTAAAATATAGCACGGCGGACCTGTAAATGTGACTTCAAACGCACTCGGACATCAAAATACCCACCACCACATAGAGCTATAGCTTTAGGGTATATGTTGAAAATAACAAAGCGACCACCTTTACAGTGGAAAATAATATTTATCTGAGAGCAGATCGTTGATTCCATCTGTCACACATTCTGTAAAAGCAGCTCTCATAAACACACCATGTAAACACTGTTAAATAGTCCGAAAGCACCCTTTTTCTCTCATACTCCAACTCTCAAAACAGCAGTGGGTTTATAGAAGTGGCCTGGCCAGGATCAACCATACAGGGACACTTCCCTGAGATGTGCTCTTTCACTAGACACAATTTCACTGTATCATCATGCATGTTTCCTCTGCCTCCCTGTTAATTATGTGCTGTAAATTACAGCACTTCCTTGTAATTCTCTTTGTTGACTGACCAAAAAAAGACTCATTGTTGAAGCAACAATAGCAGGCCACATTTAGTGTGAACGAAAATAATTGAGTTGCATGTGATTTATGGATGCACCTTGACGTCATAAATACATATAGGGCTCTATTTAGAATGAAAATGTGGCAGGGTCTGTTGGGTCGAATATGTACACCGATGTGATACAAGTCGGGGGAGGGGAATGCTCATCAAGCACATAATCCACCACATTCTTGTTAGGGGTCCGAGTCTGCATTCAGGCAAGCTTCAATGCCATGTGGTGTGATAGGCGGGGTTGGAAAAGGCTGAGGTAATTGGATTGGTATACGGCGCTGAGTGTCGGACAACAAAAGATATCCATCTCTCTCGTGGCCACTGAGCGCTTTTGTTGCTGGATGGAATGTATTGGGTCATTCACTCTACCCGTCCAAGCTCACAGAGGACACAACAACAGCACCGAGACACCATGGGCTGGCTTACCCCGGTGTCTAGAATGCAGGCCGCTGGAGTCACACAGCCTGTGCGGTCTGCGTTTGGATGTGTGAATCCCGGATCCCCGAAAGCCCAGGGGTCATTTGTGTGATCATTAGCATAATCACATTAAGGCTGCAGGAGATTAGCACCATGGTCTCAGAGGAGAAACACTGCCTTTACTCCATGACGACTACTGACAATGCTGGGCTGCAGTGAGCATGTGCTGACACAACGCTGAATGAACACATTAGCAAGGCAGTACAAAAAGAAGAAGATAGCAGGATCAACCAAAATGGTGAACAATTTCTTTGTCAACCAAGACAATGATTTACTTTCAAACATTCTAGGTAAAGCATTTTTATACAATTCCTTTTGGGTGAGATGACCAATGCATAGATATATACTACAATATTAACTAATATCCCCATATGAAATTAATGTATTTTGACAAAGAAGAGTTAGAAGAGCTACTTGGAGTTAGTTTGAAGAGTTACTGTCCGTTTAATTGTGCTCATAAGCATAAATAACTGACAGTTTCTTAGACTCTCGTGACTGAAGTTGGGTGTCACCAACCAACTTCATTTACTCTATCATCTCACCATGGACCTGGCCTCTGGGCAAGTATCAAGGGCATAACAGAAGGAATATCATCACATCCCCAAACCCTCTAAAATCTCAATAGAATCAATAGAACTGAATTTTCTCCCAAGGGGTTATAAAGTTCACCAATTAACCCTAATTACCTAGAGAAGGAACATTTCATTGAGATCTGTAACCTGAGATGTCTTCGGCACTGAATGGCTAAGGCAAGTAAGGACACAAAAATCATACCTCTCATGTTGAAGTTCAACCACAGGAAATATCACATCTGCATACTGACAGCAGCAATTTAATGCAGTGACCACCGATTGCTGCCGATGAGTTTTACACTTTGGATATCTGATACAGAGAAAATGACATGTTTAAAGTTGCAGGTAGTTTGAGATATACAACAATACAAAAACAGGTAATTCAAGTCACAGAAGCTACTGTACTGTATCTTGCAATGCAAACCAGATACAGATGTTTTGCTTCTTTTTCTGGAGTTTTTCACTAAACTGCTATTAAAATGTCAAATGCTTTTGTTCTAACTGGCTGAAACGTATAACAATAATACAGGCATGGCAGCATCGTAAATGGCTATAAATTATTAAAACATTAGATTTACTGAATTACGTGATCTTTACTGTGAAGCCAAAGCACTCAGTTATTTCCTTGATTGTGACCCATTGAGTGACCTGTGTAATTGGCTCACACAAATCACTAACTAGGGCATGGGGAGCTCTCAAATGTGTGTGTGTGAGTCCATGTGTGTGTGTGTGTGTGTTTGTGTTTGTGTGTGTGTGTGTGTGTGTGTGTGTGTGCACGTTTCCATGCCACTGATTTACTTTGCCCATTAACTATTTACAGTGATACACCTGGGTTAAATTGCCCTTCGGCACTGGCGGGCAGAAAAAAATATAGGCGATAAGCAGATAGTATTAGTTTTAGTTTTTGGTATTCAATGTAGTCACATCTGGCTATTAGAGTTAATTGTATTAGCCTAAATATAATTAAATAGGCGTACCCTCACCTTAATCTTATTTTAAATTCCAGGTTTATCCTGCAGGTCATATTTTTGAAGAAAAAAAATGCTGATATTAAAAAATTGTGATCTTGGGAGTTTCATCATTACAAGCCTCACATTACACGTTAATACATTGAATGTCTAACATACCACACATTCTCTGAAATGCCCTTGATAGACACAGGCCTTGGTGCATTATTTAGCAATGCACATGATTTATTGTGTTCAACTCCCAGAGTTTATTAGAGATAAAATGCAAGAGGCGGATTGTCAACTCATTCACTCATGAATATGCAGGATCAAGGACTCACAGCCACGCCTTCGTGTTCACTTGTGTAGTTAGTTCGACTTCGGACAAGCACTCAGTTGTGGACTCGGCTGCTGCATGGCTACTGCGTAGACTTTCGTCGTTTTGAAGTGCAAGCGGATAATATCGAGAACAACGAACGCTTCGTAATATCGAGGAAATATTAGGAAGAGGTTTTTTATTAGGCATACATTGGAATCTGTGCTTTGTTGAAAAACGTGTTGCTTCCCACTCGTGCATGTTTAACTCAGAGGAGTACATTAGTGCCGTGTGTCGGCCAGACAACTAAAATCAAACCAGTGGCAACACCAGAGCGGAGGCATGATTTTGAGACGGGTCTCAGTCGTTGCTACCCTTATATTTTGCTTTCTTGCGAAGGTATGTGGATTCTTTACCTAGAAATTGAATAAATGCATTCGGTCCAGATGTATGGATGCATTTACCATGCATTTCTAGTTTAGCATATTTCATTACTGTATTAACATTATAAGCGTACGTACATCTAGTTGGACGTTATGTTGTTGAATGTTAGCCTACAGTCAGTTTAGGTTAATGTTTGACCCATGCTTGAACATTTTCCGATCTTTTTATAACGTTGAATTCAAAGTTCCCACTGATTTCACTGTTTTGTTTCCCAACAGGTGTCAGATGGATCAGGACAATTCGAGTTGCAAATATTATCGATGCACAACCAGAACGGGGAGCTGCTGAGCGGCCAGTGTTGTGACGGCTCTCGGAACAGCGCGGATCGGAAATGCACACGGAGTGAATGCGATACCTTTTTTAAAGTTTGCTTAAAGGAATACCAGTCACGAGTATCTGCTGCAGGGCCCTGCAGCTTCGGAACTGTTACTACGCCTGTCCTTGGAGGGAATACATTTACTTTCAAGAGCGGTGTCAGGAATGAAAGGTTCAGGATAGTTTCGCCTTTCAGTTTTGCGTGGCCGGTAAGTTAAATAAACAAACAAACAAAACAAATTATATCCCCATGTGTCCCCCACTGCTTATCAAATTTAACAAAACGTGTGTGGTAATTATGTGCAATTGCTCTAAATCGATCACCATCTCTTTCAAAAGTCAGATAAAACAACAAAAAAGAAGAATCTTTTTTTTTTTCTTGCTGTCAGTCATGATAATTGACCAACCATGAATTGTCCTTTGTCTAAGACCCCTGTGGTCCCTCATTATAGGCCATTAACCAGGTGCAGGCGTTTCATATTAGGCTCCAAAGAAGTATATTCCTATCTTAAAAATTAATGTTTTATAGTTTTTGTCTATCTCTTATATTTTGCATGATAGTGTATTCCTGATGGTGTATAGACTTTCTGTAACTCCTGTTATAGTAATTTCTGCTGTCTCATTTCACTAATTTCTAAACAATATTGTAGCCTGTGTATTATAAGGAGGTTTTATGAGTTGCCATTTTGGAGGAGCCATCCATGCAATTAAACAAAGGGACAGACAATGGGGCCCCATGGTTTGGCCCACAAGTTGCTCCTCCTTGCCTTATGGGTGTAAGGCACAGAGCATTGATGTGATGTGTCCAATTACATGCTATATCTGTAGGGTAATTGTTAAATCTTGAGCGGCCTGAAAAAGTAAACAAACATGAATAGGCGGCTGCAATGCCTGCTAATGCCAATTCTTGTGAATTGAAAAAGACTGTTGTATCCTCAACAGTGCAGATTATATTGTTGCTTTAAAGGGTAATTATTTGCTTGGAATATGATAGGCAGTAAGAGAACGTGCTTAGCAGGATTCAATGCAATTTGAGCTGGTCTATTTTTTTTATTTTATTTGCTAGACATTGATGCGTTGCACCTTTTTAACACAAAGGTTGCTGTTTATTCTCATGTTATGGCAACACAACTACCATAACCAGGGAGAAGTGCGTTTTATTTTCAATATCCAAACACCAAAACATATCTTTCACATGGTCTGAATGACATTTATGCCTACTGCTTCAGAATTGTAGTTTTCCCCATTGTGTCCTGTGTGACATGTTAAGAGCAGTTATCAGTTTTTGTCAAGCTAACTAATCAAATTGATGATGATGTCATCAATGCCTAATTGGCAGTTACAATGGCAGTTATCATTGTCCATCCTTCATAATGAGGAAATATCATTGTCACGAGCTCATATCTGAATGTTTCGGCAATAGGTCAGAGGTTTGTCTCTCCCATCCTTCGCTTAAAGCTCTTTGCTTCACTGACCATTAACAATCGGCAGGTATGATATCACTCTTAGTCCTTTTCATGAGTTGATTGGCTGTTGTAGACAGATGGCAGTGCGAGGCAATTGGGTTGTCGGGTACTTTGAGTTCATGATTTTCCCCCCACCATCCCTTCATCCTCTCTTGAGTGCTGTGTGGAGTTGGCATCCTGTCCAGTCCTAGGGCTTTGTTTAAGTCTCGCTTGGTTGACTTTAACCTTGCCACCCACAGTAACTGCTGCACTTATTGAGGCTGTGCACACGTCTTCAGACCAGGTAGGGCTAGAGACAGCCATACAGCTAAATGCTTCAGCCCAGTCGTGTTTTGCTGAAATGTATAGCACTGTATGGAGACGTGTGCGGATTCACCGGTTTCAGTTTTAGCAAGCTAGCCACCACAGCTACCTGTTTTAATTCTTTTATTCCTCTGAACACTTTGGGCCCAGCCACCCAGTCTGAAGCTGGTCCTGGCTCTCACAGCTTATCAAGCAGGGACAATGGCATGCCCTCATTGACTACAGTGAGGTTTATAGAGAATAATGTAGGCAGCACAGCCATAGTGGCAGCATAGGGCAAGCAACAGGAAGCTGCCGCAGTGGACTCAGCATTGAAGTCAGCTTTCAGACAAACCCTGGCCTTACGCTTCTGAATGGCTACCTCAGCATGTTGGCTCATGATAAGCCCACACAATGGACGTGGAAATTAAAGGGCAGTCCTTCTTCACTGAGCTGAGTCAGTTAGACTTTTCAACACAGCTGGATGTCTCAAGTGGTTCTCACGCAAACCGCCTCCTCGCAAAATGTTTCACCAATTATTGCCACTTATTGTCTTGAGCAATGTCTTTGTCCCACACATACGCTCTCAAAAATGTGTTTTTTGCAAATTCGCTGTTGCAGAAATGCAAATGTTGACTTAACGTGGCTTAACTGGCACGACTCTCTCCAGACGTGACCTGGGATGTGTCAGCATCAATGTGATTGATGACTTGTTTGGTACGGTCCCAGAAGAGAGGGCGGTCAGGTGTATTGTTGAACAGTTGTTAGCTCAGCCTTGAGAGTAAGGGCTGTTGGCAGCTGTGGCAATAATGACGTTTACTTTATAGTCTGCTCTGATGCAATTTACTAAGAGAGCGAGCAGTGTTTTTCTTCTTTCGCCCACCTCCTCTAGCCTTCGTCTAAAACAAGTGCTTTTCAAGTACAAGTGGTACTGTTTCAGTCTTGCATTACATGATGCTCTACATTTTATCTGAGGCTATATCAGAGTATCATAAACATAGGACATTTGTTTTAAATTTCAACAAGTGAACAATAAACATGTCTCCTTTCGTGACCCACATAGTGCCATTTTTGGTGTCAGTTACTGCCAGGGCAGGAGAATATTGTGTAGTGGGTGTTACTCCTAGTCTATTAAAATCAGTGTAACCATAAATATTTCCAGACAGAATACATGGTTTATGCAGCTAAAAGTGATCTGTGTTTGCTTGCGCTGATCAGGCTTTGTATCATTAATTTACAATTATCCCTCCTTTTACTTAATGACGGGTTTGTTTGGTATTGAATTTGATCAATAATATGTTGTGACGGGTGGTTGAAGGGACAGATAACGATTGCTTTGATACACTTCCTCAAATTCATTGTGGGTGACGATACCTTTTAACTGTAACATTAATTTTTGTTTTGGCAGCAGCAGTCACCTTCCTAAACGGCTCACAACCATCCATCCATCCGTCCATCTATCCATCCATGGCTCACAACGCTCAATATAAATATAGTGTGCTGCTTTTCAGGTTGAGCAGATAGACTTTGTCCTTGACTGCTGTTTTGATCTTGTTTGGGTAACAATGGTTTTGAAGTCTGTGGAGCCTTGATGTTGGATGGCACATGGCTATAATTAATTTAGTCTGACAGAGGCTCACGCTCATCCCTGCTGAAATGGCAAAGAAGGCCTGGTTAAATTTGAGGAATGTTCTATCTTCAAGATGGGGCTTGATGCCGATCTCCTGGCAAACAATGAGTTCCTTCCTGCCAGCCCCTCAGTGTGTACTGGCTTTGAAGGTGATTATAAGAGTTGCCTTTTCATGACTAAGTTTTATTGCAAACAGGGTGTGTTATTTTGCAGTCACAATCACAGGCTAGAGTTAAGGTTGATGCTGTTTAAGTGATTGACCTCAGGAAAACTGATATAGTAGGTCAACATCCTTTTGACAACTTTGTTTGTTCTGTATAATGTAGGCCTAGGCAATGCAACTACATGTGTTATGGCTTGATATTATTTAGGAAATATGTTTCTTCTGCCCAAACTTTAGATGCATGTTTTTATTTTTATTGAATTAGAACATTTGGAATGGAACATTGATTGTCTCCATATACAGTTGCGTGTAAAACGCCATGGCTGTCTTTAGTTCGTGTTGTGTAAATTCCCCCAGACTGAATCAAGTAGTGGTCTTTGGAAAGTCTGTGTGACTCGAACAGGGATGGTCTTTATCGGTTTGTTGGACAGTGTCTGGATAGCAGAAAAGATAAGACATATGGTCGCACTTATTTGAGTTGTGTGTGTGTGTGTGTGTGTGTGTGCTCGTGTGTGTGTGTGTGTGTGTGTTCGGTAGTTCAAAGCGATGTTGTGAGTCAGCTGGGAGCCTGGGAAAAGTGAACCTGGCAGTGTCAGACATTTCCAAGCTGATAACCACCAGAGTTATGGAGTGTTGGTGACTTAAGAGGCATGCAGTATCTCACTGAAAGCAGTTACTAGTACTACTAAACATCCCAGCAATGGTCAGTTTATTGTTAATCTATAGACAAAGGTGTTGCTTGGCATTATAATAATAAGTTGGCAAAGCTTTTGCAATGATATAGCCAAAGCCTCACAGTTCTTTGTGTTATTACTAGTTAACTGGAACACATAACGCTGTTTGGATACGTTATTTAGCATCGATCAAGCCCAAAAGGTTTGAACCATGTGGTGTGTGCTACTTAATTTCATTTGTGACTAGGACACAGATGAACCTGCAAAAGTTTTCATGCCCAGGCATGTCCCACGTGCAGAACGATCAGTGAATTTCCCTTTTTAGTGTTTCTGATAAATGTTCACCACATGTTAATGTATGACAGAAACCTCAGAGACGGGGAATTTTCAGTAATGCAATATTTAATTTGATAACGCCATACTTTCTTCTTGAATATCTTTCATTTTTAACATGTTCATGTTAGTTTGTTCATTATATGCCTATTTTTTCAGACTTTTATTGATGTCAGCATCACCATGAAATCATGACCATATACCAAATCTGTGTTGAGACTTGCAGCAATTACTTGCTGTAGACTGTAAACAATAAAAATGTTCCAGAACTTTCAGCTCTTGCAAACTGCTTTGATAAAAGAGTCTAGAGTCATTTATAATGATGTAACATACTAGCCACTTACAGAGTGGAACCTGGCATTCTTTGTATAACCCCAAGCTATCTGTACTAAAGATAAGACTCACTACTGGCTAATAACTTCAATCCTTCCAAGCGGGGCCTAGTGGCAAGTTCATATGCAGCATGTGCTCTAAAGTGATTGTCACAGTGATTGTAGATGGATCAGTGCTGAACTGAGTGACAACTGCTGTAGTGAATACTAGCATCACATGTCTCCTGGGATGTTGAAGCAGCCTTCAGGTGTGTGAGTCATGCCCAGGTTAATCTTTTGATGGCAATTGGCAGTGCCCAGACAGACTGTTCACACCAATAAGATCACTACAGTGAAGATGGCGGCAGCAGCAGTGTAGAATGTGTAATATGCCTCTGTGCTATGCTGTGGGCCGGGAGTCAAGTGCATGTGTGAACATGGCAAGTAGGTGCTCGTGTTAGACGCTAAAGACCTGTAAGTGGATTACACTTTCTCACAATCACACACAGGATCCATTCCTCCATGACTGTGGCACAAGGCAGTGTGGATGTGTATGCTTATATTGGTGTGGGCACTACTGACCCTGAATCAGATGAAGCGTTTTGAGAGAAATATAGACACCCCCCCGCCCCAATCCTCTCCATAATGAGTGTAACGTGTGTGTGTGTGTGTCCGTGTGTCCGTCCCATACAATACCTTTTGATCCAACCCATCATCTGTATTGCTTTAAAATGCCGTCAAGCACAAGTGGCATTGCTCTAGCATTGCTGTGCCAATCTAGATTAGCTGTGTGTGTGTGTGTGTGTTGTCATTAGATCTGCACAGCACACAGACTTGTGAACACACACAATCTAGCATGCAGGCCGTTGTTCTAATGTAACTGTTACCAAACTCTGTATGAGGAATGGCTGTAATGTAACGCAATGAGTGAATTAAATCCCACTGGAAAAGCAATGGAATTGAACAGGCTATTATATTCCATGGTTTTAATTAGCTTTTTAAACAGTGATTTTAATAATCTTTCATATTCAACTGTTGTGTTAATACACGTTTTACTGCTGTTACAGTTCTTACACAAGTGCTAAGTGACACACACAACCCCCCAATACCAGCAAAACGGACACACACACAGTCATGAGATTTCCCAACTGCAAAATAATGAGCAGGCCGCAGCCAAAATGAGGTCAAATACCATGACAAGAGGCGAGATGATGCATGCATGCGCACACATCGGAGGTTATGACTTGGTACGCGCCTATGTCCTGATTCCTGACGCGGTCACTGTGTAGGATGGAGGCTCTGCTCTGTTTGAGGTACGCTGGCTGACACGGTCTATGTCTCTGTTTCCCTCAGCGGTCCTACACGTTGATAGTGGAGGCCTTGGACTTCAACAACGACACCGGTGGTGAGTATCTCTCCTTCTGACGTCTATGTCTAGACCCCCAACCCACACACTTCCCTTAGGGTAACATTCGGAAGGAAGTGCGCTCAAGGTCAGAAATGGAAGTGAATTCTTCCGGCGCGTGTGTGTGTGTGTGTGTGTGCTCGCGCGTTTTAGGCGTGTTGACAGGTGTCTGTAGTAAAGGAAGCACAGAGGAAGAGGCGGGGGATAGGGGTGGGGGCCTACACAGTGGAGGAACCATCGCAGGCCTTCAGGACAGCCCAGGAGGCGTGGCGTCGTCTAGGAGACCCACGCCTATGAAAATGTTTTCATTGGGCTGACGACTGGCGGCAGGTGCTGCTGACCAGTGTCAGGGCCACACCGTCTCGCTGTCACCGTGGCGACGAGCACAAGAGGCGACCTGAGCTGCCGCCAAGGCCAGTAACGTGGCCCGGCTCTGTCACAATGTAGGGCTGGGGCCCTCTAGGGGTGTTGTGGTTACTAGTTACTGTGCAGCTTTTAGTCATTGACAGTCTGACAGTAACTAGTAACTACACAGTAACTCACTGTAAACAGGTGGGCTGGACACATTAACTCTGTAGGGGTCTAGGTACTAGTTACTTACTTTACAGGTGAGGTGGAAGGGGTGTTCTAGTTACTAGTTACTGTGCAGTTGAGGAGGAAGGGGTGTTCTAGTTACTATTTACTTTACAGGTGAGGTGGAAGGGGTGTTCTAGTTACTAGTTACTGTGCAGTTGAGGAGGAAGGGGTGTTCTAGTT
>JAODUK010000007.1:4354556-4384413 GCA_027564635.1 Typhlichthys eigenmanni
CACCACCCCCCCCCCCCCCCCCCCTCCCCCCTCCCCCCTCCCCTCCCCCTCTCTCTCCTTCCCTCCCCTACAGCTACAACAGTGGAACCTGCATGGACGGGGACAACTGGTACCGGTGTGAGTGCGCCCCGGGCTTCGCAGGTCCAGACTGTCGGATCAGTGAGTATTAGCCTTCCCAGTCCTCTCCTTGATCCCCAGCCGAGCCGCGGGTTAGGGCGGGCCGCGTGCGTTGTAAACGGCCGGTCTAGCCAGCTAATTATGTGCGCTCCCCGGCTGGCGCTTCAGGGCCCGGGCCAGGGAGATGTCACTCCGCTGGGAAAGGAGGCGGCGCTTAACCAGGCCAGCAGCTAATCAGCCGTACCTCTCTGACACTGATTACATAGGCTGTTTTCCCCCTCTTAAAGGCTTTCAGATGGCTGCATTCTTTCCCATTGGGAGCCCTTTGTTCTGCTAAGTCCAGCCTTTAGGTCCCGCATACCTGCTAATGATGGCGCTTTTAATATCGAGCTGCACGGGGCAAACAGTCCCACGGTTGATTAAAAGCACGTTTGCTTGTCTTGCATTTACTGGTGCATGTGCAACACATGGTTCAAATGGATTAGATGCATGTGCTGTGGCGTTATTGCTGTATAAGGAGGCTATTCCTCACATGTCTCTCTCTCTCTCTCTCTCTCTCTCTCTCTCTCTTCCTTTCTTTCCTGCCCTCCCCTTGCTGTTGCAGATATAAATGAGTGTCAGTCCTCCCCCTGTGCCTTTGGTTCCACCTGTATGGATGAGATCAATGGCTACCACTGCCTGTGTCCACCGGACAGGACCGGACCACACTGTCATGAAGGTACGCCTCGCCTGCTTAAGAGATTAAGGGGGGCTGGCTATGGGAAGGGTCTTCAGATGGGTGGGAAGGGGCTGCTATGTGGTGTGTGTGTGTGAGCCAATACATTTGTTGTGAATACAGTGACCAGAAAACCATGCTCCGTTAATGGACACTTGACCCCAGATGGAGCCAAATGGGATGAAGACTGCAACACCTGCCACTGTTCAAATGGGAATGCTGTGTGCACCAAGGTATGGAACACTGCCAGAAATAACTATGACCTACTACGACTATTCTGAGATAATGCTAAAGGAAAAGAGTGGAGCTGTGCTTTTATTGCCAAATGTCTATCTGGAACTTTATTTATTACAAAAACAATAAAAGAAATAAGAAAATGTCTTCGTTGTCTTTTGACGGGATATACAGTTAATTGTTTATGTTAGAAGACAGTATCAGTAAAGGTCAATTGAGAAGGAGGCAAAGTTGGACAGGTTTAAACTTAACAACTAAAGTATAGGTTGGGCGAAAACCACACCACGTGCAATTACAGAGCCACTACAATTTCTTGCGTGTTGCGGAAAATGTTTAGCGGTAATGTGTATTTTCCCCTATTCTCTGCCTAGTTTCTGTTGCCTTTTAAAACCTGCTTGCAGCGTAGGATTTAGCATTTGTTTGTTGCCAATATGGCACCGCCTATGGATTCGGTTGTTAATGGAGCCGGCCACTGTCTCACACCCCTCTCTCTCTCTCTCTCTCTGTGTGTGTGTGTGTTACTGTCCAGATGTGGTGCGGTCCCAAGTCTTGCCAGCTGGGAGCAAAGGGTCTTCGCGGTGGGTGTCCTTCAGGCCAAAGCTGTGTTCCCCTCAGAGAGGGCCACTGCTTCGTGAGGCCCTGCCTGAGCCTTGGAGAATGCTGGCGCTCCAACTCGCAAACGCCCCCGGCCAGATGCCACCCCGGCTCCAGTTACCAAGACAACAGCTGCACCAACATCACCTTCACCTTCAACAAGGAGATCATGTCCAGAGTGAGTTTCCAAGGAAGCGGGACATTGAATTAAGGAGTTTGAGGTCATTTTGTCATGCCGCTCCTCCACCCTGCTTTTCCACTGTCTCCCTCAAATCAACGAGTGTAACAAACTGTGAAAGATCAGGTTTTGAGAACTACTCAGCCACTCCTCACATGGAGAAGAAGTTTTCCATTTCTCTCTCTCATGAAGGATTGGGTCATGTAGAAAAATGTGTTCCAGCGGGACAGATGTGGGGGCGGGGGTGATCGGGATGGTTCTCTTGTCTTCTTTGTGTTGTTTGGAATCTGAGAATTCATAAATGAACACCAATCCACTTCCAACCTAAACACAGTGTAATTGTAAGGTCAGGCTGGTAAGATTAAGCTAAAACGGGGCCACTGCTGACTGTCGCCACATACAATCATCGCTCATAAGTTGCCTGACAAGAGATAGGCTTGATAGTTATGACTTTATGGGCATGTGGTCTTTAAGTTCCTCACCAGCTAAAGTGCCACTAACATAGTTTCTTCTCTGTGACCAGGGCCTGACTGTTGAGAATGTGTGCAAGGAGCTGAGGCTGTACGTGGTGAAGAACCTTTCCTTGGAGCACTCCGTGTCCATAACCTGTGACCCCTCGTTTTCAGCCAGCAACGAGATCCACGTGGGCATTGTAAGTTAGCTCAGCGCCGTCCACTAACGCCGTGCACATTGTCCGCTTGTGTCAGCACTAGGAAAAACAATTAGTTCTATGGTGAATGGCTTGAGGCATGAATTCTATATAGTTTAGTCAATAGTTTAGACATTCATTTATCAGAAGTTGAATTAGCGTTTGATGTCAATATTTGAATGTAAATATTGCTACAATTATAAGTGCACAAACAAACAGAAAAGATGTGGCATGTTTTTCAGGAGCTCTAAGATATTTTTTTTTGGTCTTCCCCCTTGTCGTGTCTAGTCCGCTGAGGACCAAAGGTTGGACCCGAGCCCGATTAAACAGATAACAGATGGGATCATCGACTTGGTTAGCAAGCGCAATGGGAACAATAACACCATCATCACTGCCATTGCAGAGGTGCGCGTGCCAAGCCCAAGCAAAACTGGTATGAACCGCCTCTTAACCTTGTTGATTGTGAGGACTGTTTGCGAAGTCTTACGGACTTGCACACTCTTGCATGTAGGGTGAGTGGGAGGTATTTTTTTAAGAGGTGAGACAAAACAGAGACATAGGAGAGCCTAGCCTTGAATACAGACAGTACTCCCAACAACAACAAAAACAGAGCGAAAGAAATCACACAAACCACTAGACAGAGTTCTCCCACATTTGTCCATTTACCCAGAAATATAAAGGCAATGCAGCTACAGCCAGGATTGTGTCTGGAAAGACCAGATTCTTGGCTCTAGGTTGGACCCTATTGAGCATGTCTGAAGACATTGTTGTTAACACTGCCACCCATGCGTCCACATATTTACCAACATGGCTACAGCAGCCCTCTGCCAGATGGGAGTCTCTTTAGTTTAGGGTTCATAGGTCAAGTTGCACAACAGAGAGTGCAGTTTCTATGTACAGAGTTCATGGGTTGTTAAAACCTATGAAGCAACACTCTTATTGCACAGACTCATGTGTGCGGCTAAGGGGGCTGCTGTGTGCGGCCCCGGGGGGCTGCTGTAACAGCCCTCAGACCTGGTTGTGTGCTGTCTTGTGTGTCCATTACATGATCCTGACCCGTGCTTTCGTGTGTTGCCAGACTACCTGGTGCCCCTCCTCAGCTCCGTCTTCATCGTCCTCTGGGTCCTCATCCTGGTCTCAATCTTCCTCTGGTGCATGCGTCGCCGACGGAAACGGAGCAACCACGGCAACGCGTCCTCCTCCGGCTCGGAGGACAACACGACCAATAACGTGCGGGAACAGTTGAACCAGATCAAGAACCCTATAGAGAAGCACGTTAGCCTCACCGTGGCCATCAAAGACTATGAAGACAAGAACTCCATCATAGCCAAAATAAGGACAAATCACCCAGAAGGGGACGAGGAAGACAAAGAGAGGCACTTGCAGAAGGGCCGCTTTGCCAAACAGCCAGCATACACACTGGTTGAGAGGGACGAGAAGACGCCCACCTCCAACCCCAACTCCACGACGAGCAAACATCCTAATTGGACTAATAAACAGGACAACAGAGACTTGGAGACTGCAAACAGCATTAACAGGATTGACTACATTGTATAGCAGACCGCTGTGTTGCTGTGCAACCAAGCCACATGCCCTCGTGCCCTAGCGGCGCGTTAGGGGAAGGGTTGGGATGTGTAGTTCCTAAACTGTAGCGTCGACATCTTGACCCACACAGTTAACCGCATCTGTACCCTGTGTTAATTTAAGTTTTGACAAGCTGGCTTACACTGGCAGTGACGGTTGCTTTGGTTGGCTGTGCACTAATGTACATTTCATTGCAAAGCTAGTGAGAAGGTGTTCTATACATTTCAAGTCCCATTTATTTGGTCGATGTGTTGATGGGCTGCTGGTCCTTTATTCTTTATTTTTTCTCCTTCGTCTGCATCATTTTAAATACTCTTTAGTAAGTAAGTTGTGCAATGACTAAAAGTACACATCACGTTCAACACTAAAGTTAATTTCTGTGTAAGTTCTGCCTAGGTGAACAAATAGTTATGTTGGAGACTGTGCATTTTCAGCTTTAGACCTCAGCAACTGTCAAATGAGAAAAAGATCAACTTTATTATTTATTTTATTTTTCGGGGTGGGCGGGATCAATGTCAGCAGTTGCTGCCAATATGAAGAATTTATGTTGATTTAGAACATGTAGATATGTACATTTCTTTTATTAATCATTGTGTATATTTGATTTATTAACTTAATAATCAAGAGCCTTAAGATATCATTCCTTTTTATTTATATGTTCTGTCTAGAGTTTGAAGGTTTTGATAGCTGCGGAAGCTTACAATTCTTTTTTTTTTTTTATACTTCTATAAATGCCAAATTTCAAAGAAGACAAAGGATGGGCAATTTATGCCTGCATTTATGTTTTGTTTTCCTCATTTCATGTTTGACATTTCATTCTAATGGATTCATTTTTGCCAGGACTTTGCTTCACGGCAAGTTGTTAGGACAGACGTAGAAGACAGGAGCTGCTTAGAGGGATGCACATAGTGGCAGACATATTGCTTGCCCCTAATAGAAAAGAAAAAAAAAACACACTTAAGGGAACAAAATCCTTTAGCAGCTTACTATGTTTAATCCATTGACATAAAAAAGGCTGTCAAACCGACTTCTATGGCAAGTCACACATCAGCGCGCCACGCCAGAATTCCCATCTGCTTCAGTCAGCGTGTCACCATAAGCTAGACAGTAAGTACTTGAAGAGTAGGGGGGCAATGGGAACACTGTAGAATCAGATACAATACACTGCCTTGCTCTGCAAGTCTTTTTCTTTATGTGGACATTTGTTTTTGTTTTTTTAAATAGGGGCTCATAAAAGACGTTTTATTTCATTTGTTAACCCTTTGAGACCATGGCAACATTTGTGCCCTTTTTTTTTTTTTTTTTTTTGTGTTATGAACTTGAGAACTATTTGTGTTGATCTGGCAATATATTTTTGAAAGTCATATTTATTAAATATTTTGTATGAAAAGAGAATAAAAGTGGTCATTGTTCTGAAGAGTGGGCCTCTTTCTCTGATGCTTCAAGTCAAACCTGTCAGAGCATTTGATGGGCTTCTCCAGTGTGCCTGTGGCAGTGGGAACTGCTAGACAGGCATCCCAGCTAATTGTAGCAAGCCTCACATAAGATATATTCTGAAGATGGACACATGATGTAAAATATAACCCAGTTCCTTATGATCTTCAGATGATATTCTTGTTATGCTGGTGGACTTAATGGCCTGGACAAAGCCCACTCAGCCAATATAGTATTGTGTTGAACCATGATTAAGAGCGACTCTTCTGCAGTCTATTTAAAAGGATTAAAGTAAAGTCAACTGATTATCAACACCTTCTCAGGAATGATCTTAAATGCTGGGAGCCAAAACACCAGGATACATTTCACTGACCCATATTGACTTACCCTTGACAAGGACAGAAGTGGATCAAGAGGTGGAGACTGAGCTGACTTCACCTTGGTATGCCAAACCATGTAGGAGAGAGTGGTTGTGATTCAGTTACTGTAGCATGCACAAAACTATCTTTTTGTTTTGTTTGCATACGCTGCAGTCAGTGCCATATCATGACAGCTAGTAGTCTACGCCTCAGTTGGTCTTAAAAAAAATTGACACTAGTTGTGGCTCTTGAATGCATATATTTCCACAAAGACACAGGGACTCCTTTCACATGGGGGAAAATACAAATATTTATTAAAACCATGAATTGACTTTCCACATAGAAAAACAAGTCACGAGTAACATTTAACAGGCAATTTATGAGTCATCAAGTGGAACATCTTTGGCCTTGCAGTGTAGCTGTAAGGCCCATGCTGAGGTGTGTGTGTATGTCTGTCAGCTCTTGTCATGCTGGCCTTAAGTCCCAAGGAAGGACAGGGGCATCTCTGCCCACTCTACTCCACTCCACTCCACTCCACTGCTGAGAGTACAATTGGCTATAGCAGCAGCCGCATCTTCAAGTTCAACGCTGGAGTCCAACTATTTCCACATAAAACCATTCATATTTCATCACTATTACTGTACCGACATATTTGGCCAGTGTAATGCAAGGTAGGAGTTGTGTGATACACTCCCTTCAGCGATAAGACTCAGTTAATAGCTGTAAGTCCAGAGCAAATAGTATATGAATGCATGTTAACCGCAAAATAAAAAGAGGCTTCAACACAATTTCAAAAACAAAGAGGGCGAAGTAAATCTGGAAACAGAAATCAATCACACGCTAGCGCTTCAGCGGGGAAACTGGACAGCTTTCAGACACGTAGGAGCCAGCGTTTCAGGCTAACAGCCATGACGTACTGCATGGCTCCTGCCTGTCTGAAATCCACAATCTTTCACACAAAACCAAATCTAAACTCCAATTAAAGGTTTTTGACTTTCATTTGCGAGCCTCTCTTGACCACCGCTACTTATGGGTGGAGGCATCTGTGTCAGCTATTTGACAAAGCATAACTCAACATTCATGTATCAATTGCCACAATATGTTAAGCATTTGATCTGTGTGTGTGTGTGTGTGTGTGTGTGTTCCCCTCCCCCTGTATATATAGCATGTGTGAGAAGAATAGCGATTGTAATTACAAGTGTGTGTGTGTGTAGCTGCAGAATGCAAGTGTGCAGGGGAAACATCTAGTCTGACAATATCATCTCTATCTCCGTGGCGTCAGGGAGCTCGACTGTAGCCCGTCTCTCGCCCTCAGGACCTCTTCAGTCGCCGTAACCGGGCTGCTCTGGGTACATTTTCGCTCCCCTCCTCTCTGAGCGCCGATCTGGAACCAATAGAGGATCCCGTCGATGCCGGCTTGACAGATAGGCCCCTCAGACTTGCGGGCAGCCTGTTTTGGTTTGTCTGCTCCGTGTTATTGCTTGTGAGGGGGAGCCTCTGGGCCCGTTTCCCTGGAGTAAGCAGCTCCACTTCCACTGTGGTTTCGCCGCTGCACTCTGAGACTGGGAAAGCCTTGGACCCTGGCTCGGCCCTGGCTCTGGCTCTGGCCCTGGCCTGGGCTGGAGGAGCAGGGAGAGGCGGCGGAGGGAGATGTTCACAGCTGGGCGTCGGCGAGGTGGAGCCCCCGACGTGGTGCGTTGGCGCTCCGAGACACGCCCTCTTGGCGCCGCGTGGCTGGGGGTCTCCCGCTGCAGCGGTGGGCTTGCATCGCTTGCTGCTGCTTCTGCTGCTGCTGCTCTCTCGCGTGGCAACGTCTAAGGCTCCGCGGAGGTCCGCCTCACCTGGAGGTCCGTCCCCAGCCAGAGCCACCTCCGTCTGCTCCGGTGGGTGGACCCTCTTCACCTGGATGTCGGGCTCATCTACGGCGCTGGGGCCTGGCAGCGGGTCGACCCGCTGGGCTGCCTCTGAAAGACGGACGTGCTCGCCACGCTTTGATTCGGACCCTCGGCGTACGACGTCGTCGTCCGTCTGGTCCGCGAGACGAGCTCTCTGTGGAACCCGCTGCTTTCCCACAGCCAGGGCAGAGCAGGGCTGCATGCCGGCTTGCTTGGCTCTGTACGCAGAGGGAAAACACGGACAACAGACACGTTAGCATCCTCCCAGACCGGCGGGGGCACAAAGTTGCCGCGTTAGATCAGACTCACGACTTTTGAAGCGCACTGCTCTTTGTTTTCCCAGGGCTGTTTGAAGGCTCTTGGGTTTCTCCCGCTCTGGAAAAATATTCGGATCTGCTTTGTTCGCTCAAGTCAGTCTAGAGAGGACAAACACAGAGAATCAGTGTAAACAAAGAAATATTATTGCTGGCATCCACTGGAATGGCCTGGCTCCACGGCAGACTGCTGTCATCGTCTGGCATCAGCGCACCGCCCGAAAACTTACTAGACTTACTCGACTAGACTTGAGATACTGTATGATAAAGCTGCACATTTTAAATCTAAAATGGACTTACTTAAAAAATTAGTGTAATGCATAAGCTATTGTACTATTGTGTACTCTCTCTTCTGAGCTAAGGCAGACAGTTAGGTATACATAACTAAAACATAGTACATTTAAGAATGTGTGTCGTCATGCCTCCAGAGACACAAATGCCCCAGCTGGCATTAGGAACTAGTCCTCCACTTGACTAACACCTTCCAACAGAACCACTTCAAAGCTGCTCGAAAATAATCACCGTCATAAGAGCGTCACAGTGCGTTTCATAGTCTCCGTTCTAAGGTTGCAGTGATGCTCACAGCCCAAGGCAGAATTACTAAGCTGTGAAACCATGTTGACAAGTTAAAACAGTGATCGGAGACTCAAATACTAGGATGGAGAGAGGAGAGTGGAAAATGCAACAAGGCAATGGAAATATTCAAAAACAGGCTTAAAAAAGGGCTCGCTTTAGAAGGTTTCACGGATTAGGGTTCATGGGTCCAAGTTGGACAGACACAAGGGGAGCTCTCCTTACTGCCTGTCAAGGGCCAATGAGCAAGGCAGACTCTGACTGTCTTTCAAGGTGTAAATAAAGGTGGGTGTGTGTGTCCCTCTCTGCCACATTTTCCCAGGCCATCATCACAAATAACAATGTGCCCTTAGTTAACATGCCTGGTTAAAACGGGGTTAAAAGTTCAATATGCACACACTTTGAAGTTCTTTCAATAGGAACGATGGACAGCCACCCTCTGAGGCATAACGAGGGGAGAGACAGATTGGATCTCACCAACGTGCGCCTTCAACAGGGCACTAATGAAGGTTAACCATGGGTCCTTTCCTTGGCTGAGCCAGAACAGACCGTAGACTTATGAGAGGCAGGGGGTAAATTGAGCATAACTTAAGGCTTGAGAGACCGTCAATTCAACCCCAACTAATTGCATCAGGAAAGTTAGGCCGGGCAGCGAATGCATTGTGGCCCTGCGTACTACAGTGCTATCGGTCTACAGTACAATGTGGTAGATAGAGTACACTGGGTTCCTCATAAAGAGCATCATTTAGATAAAGCCTCTTGAGCTAAAACACAATGTACTTGGGGAACATCAAGTCTGACTCATGCTTCGCTGGTATATTTAAGAATAACATTCCCACACTAATAAAAGACGGCCATTGCAAAACCTTGACAGATCCCCTTCATTTAGACACACTATTAAGCTTGGAAATGAATAGCCAACTAATACCAAATGTGGTGTGGTGATCATAAACTTTGATTACTCCACCAGCCACTGTTTGTTTGTTTGTGGGGTTCCGTAAAACAATTCTAAAAATATACAGCATGTGACTGGTAAAACAATAAAAGTGCCTTATGAGGCTTGGAAGCCATGATCCACTATGACACGTTCATTTTTGCCCTGCTGATAATGAAAACTAGTACTTCAGAATAGCGGTCATAATATGCGAAGGGAACACAGTATACGACCCAAGTTCAAAGGCCAATTTGGGTCATTGTGGTTGGTAACGGTTGTTGAGACCTAGCCACCACCTTGTGGTGTGGAGAACATAAAAACTGAGTCACAGACAGTGAGAAAAAGAGAGAGAGGGAGAGGGATGGGGATGGCGGGGAGGGTTTGGAGAAATGGGGGATAAAGACAAAACAGATAAAAAGAGAAAAGGAACAAGATACTAAAGACAAGAGAAGCACAACAACCGTATTCCCTGACCTCAGCAGTCTGTCCAACATGCCCACAAACGCAGGAATCCTCAAACAGGAAGTGCTCCACAGGCGGTGCTTTGTGTTGAGGTCGAGGGACCCTTAGAGAGTGGGCAGAGGGGACTGATTCTACGCTCTTACATAGACAAAAGCATAGCTGGCTGGGCTTTACAACGGTGACACACACACACACGCACATGCAAGCGCGCACACTTGCGCTCACAGACGCAAACACGCACACTCACTCACACACACACACACAGCAAGGACAACAAAAACATGGCTCAGAAAGATGTGGGTGCAGTCATTTGCATTGTAATGCCTTGATGATACATGCACTCATCTGTTAAATATGAAACACTGTGTGAAAACGAACTTGAAAGAAATATCAATAATGGGCCAATGGGAGGTTCTCTGGGAAAGTTTGGATGTCGCGGGGGCTTTCTGTTCCTTTCAGACCAACATCAAAACAGTCCGATAGGAAAAGAACAAATAGTAGAAAAAGACAAGCGCAGAGCGGTGGGAATAGAGTCAGATAAATGGAAATGTAGGCCATGGGTAGAAGGTGGAAGAGAGAAAATTGAGACAGCGTGTGTTTATGAAGAAATATCCCAAGCTATGTGGACAAAACACCAAGCGGTGTGTGGGAACAGGACTGGCCTAATCTGCTGTGGAATGATGCAAAACTCCAATAGCTGCAGCACGTCCACAGGAGCAGAGGGAGTGAGGGGCCTGTTGTGGTGGCAAATACAAACCCCTCGCCACCATACTCGACTTGGATTCAAAACCATGCAACGCCAGCCAGTCTGCTGGCCCCCACACAGAGCTGCAAAATGGCTCCCAGGATGCTACAAATAGGGCACACTAACAAAACCCTCTTCCAAACAGCACGGCCCCACCACAGCTACGAAGGAGAGCACACATCTGGACAGCAGATTATATAGATAAGCATCGCCAGAGAGAGAAAGGACACAGCATAAATCAGTTGGTTTTAAAGGATAACCATTCTCACATAGCAGGCACCCACTTTTAAACTATTACCTGGATGAGGCTGGACACAACTTCAAAAAGATTGTTCCAAGATTGTAGTCATCACAGGGGGGAAAAAAAACACTATATCCTTGATAAGGTACAGATAGGAATATTATGTGAGCTATCTTGCAGCTACACACCTGAAAATACCAGGAAGATATGGCCTCTTTAACATATTTAAAGTCTGCCAATGATTTCAGAACTTTAGATAGATTTCAGTGTACCGATTCTTGTTTTGTCATTAAATGTATACTACTGTTCAAAAGTCATGTTGTTATATGAACACCTCAAACTTGTTCCATAACCCTTTCCCCCCCGCAATCATCTGTCCAGTGTGTGTTCGTTTGGCCATTTTTATATTTTCAATGTATTGGCCGGTCTGAGATGGTTAGAAGGCCAACATCCCAGAGTCACCTCTTCTTCACTGTACTATTTAATTCATGTGTGATGGGTAGGCCTGTCACGATAAAAAAAAATGTGTTGTCAATTAATTGTCCCAGAAATAATCACAATAAACTATATTATTGTCATTTTAAGGGCAGACCAGAAAAGACAAGGGTGGAATGATTTATATATGCTTAATCCAAGGAGTCGACAAGGGTAGCAGGGAGAAGTTTAACTGAAACATGGGAAACATTTTCTATTAATAGTAGCATACTGTCAAAACAAGCATCCAACACACTGTCGTGGTAAAGGTTGGTTGTGAATTACGTATTGTTGTGCCCTACACCAGCGACGATGATTTTGTCCAGACGGAGCAGTAACTTAATCCAGTATTTTAGGATGCAAGTGTTCATATGTTTGGGAGATTGTAGGCTATGTGGGTAACTAGTGTGCCTTCTAAAATGAACTCAAAATTGTTATCATTAAGAAACGGCAAAATGTCAACTTACTGTAATCATTTCAGGTTTGCAGCGACATATTTCATATTTTCTGTAGACCGGTAGACATAACCAGCAGCAAAATGATAGAAGTGAGTTCAGAATTGGAGAGTGTTCGTGGCGAACATGTTTGCTTTGACCTTGAATGTTGAACTTTGTGTAAACATTCCAAACATATTAGATTGAAACTGTCACCCTTCGTCCAGCGTCAATGTGTGTTCGCGGAGAACTACCTTCTCAAACGTTTGCTGCAAACTCAAGCAAACGGAAAACTGTTTGCCAATTCTAAACGCACCTCTGTTCCGTTATTGTCGTATGACATTAATTATTTGTTAGGGTTAGCACTTTAACTTATGTCTTATGTCACCAACATGCGTGTAAATATAATATCGCGGTCAGAAAAATGATCAAGGTTATTTCATATACTGTATCGCACGATAAGGCGAAATAGTAATTATCGTAACAGGCCCAGTCACGGGCGTCACGGCTCCGAAGATACGCATGAAACTGGGCATTTATTTGTAAAGTTTGGACATATTCCATTCAGCAATTTCTAGCTACAATAATCTGCTTTTCTTTCAAAAACAAGGACTCTTCTAAGTGATCCCAAACTTTTGAATGATAGTGTACATTAATTTACAGTAGAATATAACACGTCATATGCATATAATTAATACAACATAAAAGTCACATTACTAGATATCCTACCAGAGGTGATGCATTTCAAAACTAGGAGATCTTGAGATATATTGGTGAGATATGTACCAATATCTGCTCCTTTTTGTAGTTTATATATATAGAACATGTAAAGTAGTTCTAGGTCAACACTCCACCCGCTACTATGGAATGAGACAAATGGGAATCTCAATTGTTGTTGTATGTTGGCATACCACAAACAAGGTGTTATGGGTAAAAGGGTGTAAAATGTTGCAGAAAAAAAAGCTTTAATATACTAGCTCAAGCTAATTAGCTATACAACACAGGACAGAACAGGAGTAGTTAAGCCTGTGAAATCAACAAGTTAAATCGACCCAGTTCATTATTATTTGTCATCTGGTTACACCACATGGGTGTAGGCAGTTGGTTTGTTTTCCGACGTCCTTGCTGCCATGATATCTCAACACACCTACCACACAAAACAAAACACAAAACATGAAAGATGTCATTATCAAAGGTAACCGTTCCCACTGCTGTCATGCTATGCTGATTTATACGCATTTGATGCGCTTTGCTTCCTAATAAAATACTTTTCCCTGAAGCGACTTTGAACATAATTGTAATGGGAAGACCAGGCAAGCACGTTTTCTAATTGATGATGAACAGCAGCAATATTATTTCCCAGTGTCAGTATCACAGAACTATACAGGTTAGCATGTATATAATTGTGATAGAAAGCTAACCTACATATTCTGCTGTTTCCCCTTGGCCTCACCCTCCGCCCCCCCCCAACCCTGTCTTCCTCCCACAGAGAAATGTGACCTGTTTGTCTAAGCTCACCACATCGTCCACGTTACAAAGTCAACAAACATGCATGGGCACATAGTTCTGTAAAAAGGACCGCTTTTATCCTCTCAATGAGAAATAATCTGGATCCGCCCATACCCTGCCTTCTAGGATAGAAGACAAGTGTCTTCTAGGTACGGTGGCCAGGTAGGTCAGGTCTGGCACATCATAACGATAGATAAATTAACCGCTTTGCTTTGGCCATGTCACAAAATGGTTGAGAACCACTGTCTTAGGCGATTAAGGAAGAGCCGGTGTTGGCTGTAGAGAGGCGAAGGCCAGAGGCGTGCTGAGGTCATGAGTAAACATACAAGGCCTTACAGAGCTCTGAGGAGGCGAGGGGAGGGGAGAAGGTTTGCTGAAAACACATCTGCTCTGCCTTTGATCCAACCTTCTGCAGCCCAGCGGGCCACTGACCTCGGTTGCCCACTCTGCGCCCGGCTAAAAAACAACAGCACACAACTGGAGATACTTGCAACCTCTCCGTCCTGACCCACTTTCCTTGCGGCTGGTTCTGACTCACCATGGGAGCATCCCTTTATGGGCCAATCATAATCATCAAACTGCAACGGTTTAAAAAAAAAATCCTGATACATTCATAAATGGGATAGGGGCCTAAAAAATACCTTTGTTTCCAATTTCCCACAGGTTCCTGCAAATGTTTCAGCAACTGTGATTTGAGTTTTAAGCTCAAATTAATGCAACATAAAAGTCACATTACTAGATATCCTACCAGAGGTGATGCATTTCAAAACTAGGTGATCCTGAGATATATTGGTGAGATATGCACCAATATCTGCTCCTTTCTGTAGTGGAGCCATAGTGCTGAAAATGTCTGAAGCTCTCCGCCGCCCTGTCTTTTCACCAGACCACAGCTCAGGATATGACTAATCAGTGACAACACCATGCGAGAGCCATACTGCACACAGGAGTCTTTTACTGGACACGGAAGGCCAACCATGATGTCAGCTCACCTCAGCTTCCTCACAACATAACCCCTGTGACCGTGTGAAAAGTGCTATATTACAACTCTGGACAAAGACTTTTGTCCCAAAAAGAGAGATTTTAGAGTCCGAGAGTTAAAGGGAAACATGTCTCTATCCGACTTTTGGTCTAGTGGGCTTATGTTGTCGAAAGTTGTGGTCTGAAAGACCCCCTCGTAAACATTGACTGCTTCTGACACACAACCCAACGACCCCATTATCCTTAAGACACTATGGCTTTACATCAGCTGTGACTCACTCTCCAAAAACCACATTTTTTCATTTAGATGTATGACTTTCCTGGCGACACTGAATTTGCTAGATATCTCTAAAGCAGAGTCAGTCAGAGTGAAGAAGGTAAACAAATAATTGTTTTTGTCATGTGAAAAACTTCAGCCTTGCCGTCTGGTATCTTTCCTTCACAAACCACGCTAGAGGTTGGGCCAGCGAAAGCTGCACCGCAGGACTCCCACCCTCCAATTCCCTGCTTGCACTGTATGAGCCCAGAGAACCACATCCTGAGCAGAGGAACGCAACAGACAGCAATGCCTCCTTGAACTGGAAAATTTGGTTACACAATCTGAACTTTTCACTGACGACTGCGCTGCTCCACTAAAAAATATTACAATCGCTGCTTTCATTGGGAGCCAAACTGTGGAGAGCGCAGAGACATTTCAAAGGGAAACAATAGCAAAAGCCCCCGTAGAAAAACAGTGGGCCACTGATCACGGGATGTAATGGGAGAGATCTGCCTCTCCTTGATGTCTGTGCCAAGGTGAGAGACTCCACAACACTTTCCCAGAATACTCTGGGGGGAACGTTTTGGGTTCAAATGAGCACTGGTCAAACGATCCTTGCCTGTAACACCAATGGACAACGTGTATTGCAGCAAGGCCTTGTGACATTCACACAGCATAGACTATAAAAAGGGAAATACCCACCGCCTCCAACCCCATCTGAGTCCAATCAATCTTGACACATGACACCTGACAGCACAGAGTCATGTCACCCCTTTTATAACCTCAACAAGAATGTACATGTAACAGGAAGATGGAGTCTTGTTGCAATACCATGATGTCTAACAGGGCAGCAAGAACACGCAATCATATTCATACACTTCGTCAGAGGATTTACACTTGTGAAATGAAATAGATTTCACAGAATGAAATGATGATGGTTGCACAATTCAAAGAAAACAGACATTTTTGCCAGACTACAAATACAATAAACTCTTACAATGGCTACATTGACTGCAGTAGTAAGAGCCGTGGCCCAATACAAATACTGATCTCTAAACTTTCTGCTGTCCACATTTTTCCAAACCTAGATCTTAAATCTGTCAAAATGTCATTCTTGGTTTAACAAGGATACCAGATCTATTGAGGACAAGCAATTTGAGTTTAGTTTTATAAAAAGTTCCATGCAACTTCCTATTAGGTTAACAATGGCTGTATCTCTGAATGAAACAAACTTCAGATCTGCAGCTGGGCTGACTTGGCAGCATGTAATGTATGACTGCGAACATGAAACTATATCTCCCAAAGCAAACTGGAGTGTGGGGTGCTCCTCAGAAGAAAACTGTTCATTTCATGTAATTGTAGATACATGGGTCTGTTAAAGCTGTAAACTGTTCCCCACAGGTCTTTAAAGCTATGTCAAGTTAATGAAATGTGAAATGTGTTTTATAATGAAGGCTATAAACAAACATAATTGGCCAATAGTATATGTGATGACATTTAACAGGTAGATGTGTGCCCAAGGCAAGCACAATATCTTGATAACATAGTTTCTGAAGTACAGTAGGCAGCTATTACATCCTCATTAAACTGATCAATATCAGTAATCAAATTCTACAAGGCTTATCATTTTAAATATATGTTGATGTAATACTTTGGTACCTTACAATAGGCTACCTAGAATTGGTCTAGACTAGAATTAATATCTAGTTTGACCTACACCAAAATGCAGATGAACTTTAGAGTGAAAGCTACTGTACAGCATTATATTATACATACAGGTTGTAGGCTTATTTGTGAAACAGCAGGATAAAGATTAGGTTCCTGAGAAATGGCTGATACTTTCCAGCGATACTTTTCACTTCATACATTCGGACAACATTAAACCTCCTGCGGACAAAACTGTTATCATTATAGTGTTTTATGTAATGAAAGATGACACAATTGCTGTTTAGACTGGATCCCTGGAAGCCTTCTTTCATAATGCATGCAATTTTCTGCTCCTCTGGTTTGGAGCATTCAAGAAATACGACAAATACAAAACCAGAGCTTACTATTCCTCTCAGCAATCAACTACATTCAAATGGTTAGTTGTTACTATACAGTACTGCACTACTATTCTGTATTTTTATTCACTTTAAGGTCAGATGGAAGAAATACAATATGGAGGGTAGACTTTATTATATTATGTGGGGGCCGTGGGGCTGATCAACAGACAGGAATCTTGGCTTCAGACTAAATGTGTGTACTACTGTAATGAGTGCAGATATAACTGTGGTTAAAGTCCCCAAAATCTCTTAATGTCCATGTTATGCCTGTGGCACGGCAGGGATGCAAATTGGTAAAAGTGAAAGAACTAAAAAATGTGTCTGTATGGCAAACTGGGATGCTGGTGGGATGCCATTTTAGGACTGCTTTCTTCACAGGTTACTAACTAGCTTTTCACAGATCCAGACAGCTCTTCTACCATCCTGAAAAGCTCAGCATCCAAAACGGTGCAATGTTGACCAACACTTGCAATAAGCATTTCAAAACCAGGGGGAATTAAAGCAACTGAACAGAGGGACAATGGGTGGGATGTGTTGAAGCTGCTGCGGACAACTTTGGTCTTTTTTGCATGGCAGCAATATCTTTTGTTGAAGTTAAATAAAATTGGTTCAAAACACACACCTAAATGTACTTACCGCAATGTTGTTGAAACAGCATTCTGCACAAGCTCTCTTGGCAGAATCTAAGACTCTTGCAAACAGCCAACTATATTTGCTATTTTTGTGTCATAAAACAAATTACAGTTGTACGCTTTGGCCTTCCAAAGCTTGTCAGCACTTGTGTGGGACTGGTAGGCAAGGATGGGCCAGAAATTACATATGTTATATTCAATATGGCATTTTGTTAAAGGGTGACAGTTGGATTCTTGACACTAGTGGCTAAGAAGGATCTTGGGGGACCTTTCTCCACTTAGGACCCCGATGGATCCCCAAATGTAAAAAAGGGGTGACCCTTCAGCTTTGTATACCACCCCCCTTCCTTTCTGTCCTATCAGTGGATGTGGGGCCCAGCCCCGGATGCAGACTGTGCAGGTCTATTTAAACAAGCCAAGCATATATACATAATACACACACACACACAGTATATACTGTACAGTGAGAGGACAATATAGCAATGCATCTCTGTAATAGCACGCATACACATGCAGGATCTGCAGCCAGACGGCTGGAAGAGGAAATAGGGGAGTATAAACACTACTCACCGCTGCCAGGCTCGGGTTTCCATGGTGCGCAAAGGCATCCTGTAGACAGCTCACACACACAATGTAGCGTTCAGGAAACACACGCAACTCTGGGGCAGGCAGGGAGACAACACAGAGGCCATGCTAGTTAATAATGCGGGGTGGGTTCTGGCCCAGACAGAGGGAATTGTGGTGGAGGTTAGTGAGGCTCTCAACAAACTCCACATCTTTACCAGCTCTCAAACCAAAGAGAAAATGACAGTTTACAGAAGATCGCCTGGCTTTATGAGCCACGTGAACAGCGTGACATATTGAGCAGTTTTACCTCTATATTGGCTCTAGGGAAGCAATCAGAATGTTTTATCTGCTTCATGGGTACAGACCATTTACAAGTATAACAACATACTACACTGACATACAGCCTGATAATACATTACAAGAAATAAGTTGCTCTTGTTCCAAACCAAGCAACCTCATATCCCTACCTCAGCCGGGCTATAGTGGCTTTGCTGGTCAATAGGGACTACAATATTAGAGGGATTATGGCAGTACACATAACTGTCCACCAAAATGCAAACCGGACCATTTCATGGATTTCTGGTTATTCATTTCCAGCTGAAAAAGAATAATTCACAAAAAATAAACTGTTCACCTCCGCAGCAAGATGTCCCTTCGCACGTAACATTTCCTAACCACCGCAGATGAAATACTGCCACCTTTGACCCCTAGTTACCGGGTCTAATTTGATGTGTAACGAGCCTGCTGAGCGAGGCCATCATCTCGGCCCTCAGCGGGTCAGTGCTGCTTTAACATGCAGGTCGCTGGGGAGCAGATCATATTAAAGCAATAGGTCCCATGGAAAGGTGGCCGTGGGTCAACAGGCACTAGATGGGGCATGGAGATAGATCCCCAATGCTCTCCATAGACAGCCCCTGCAGTCTCTAGCTCCCGCTCACAGTAGCTTCTCAAGGGAACCACTTAATGGCTGCCTGCTCTCAACAACAGCCGGAGCAGGTAGGGACGGGACATAAAGGTTAGTGAGGGGGAGAAAAGTCAACATGCCGACCACAGCAGATGGGTCTTTTCTGTGGGAAATCGGTCAGGGTGTGTGTGTGTGTGTGTGTGTGCGTGTGTGTGTGTGTGTGTGTGTGTGTGTGTGTGTGTGTGTCATTTAAATGGCTTCATAAAATACTTGGTGAAGCCCACTGAGTAACCTACCTCCATAGCGCTGCTTTACCAGACACCTGAGGTTACAATGCCGCTTCAGGAAATTAGCCACAAGGTTGAAGCTCTTCCCTAATAAAAAAATTGGAAAAAGAAAAAAAACTGTTACGTCACAAACAGTCAAACACAGGCTGAGGCTTATAGTTGCCAAATACTGCCCCCCCCCCCACCAATATCTCTTCACTAACATGAGGGAGCTTAGAAGAGCAATCACGAGTGCACACACTGTTCTCATTGAGTGACGTTCTGATAGCATCTATTCAGTTTAGCTTGATGACCAAAGGAAGCCGCTGTCGTTATTCAAATCAATACACTGGCTTCGCAAGAGGAAGTCAGCGCATGAGATAACACACTAAAGAAAATATTTCTGCTCCAGTGAGAATGGCCGTTGGTGATGAGTTCCACAACTGGGACCGCATCAAGCATAGAGACACAGGCTGACATTACGAGACAGACTCGTGAAACTAGCAATGATTGATTCTTATCCGTTCCGTTAGGCTTGCTGTCCAAAAGAAGTCCCATGGGGTATAAAACCCTGATTTCTGGAAAGATGCCTTGTTGTGTTGGTTTGAAACTCCCACGCATGAGCACTCTACTCTTCCTCCTACATGTCTCATGTCTGACGCCGTTCTCTACACCTCCCCATACAATTATACATACTTTTTCTGCTGTCAGCATCAACCATGAGGTATATGTCAAACACTTGTGGGAATGATGTAAATAACAATTTTATACTGAAACGTTTATGCATGTAAAGTTTACTGGACTTTTCTAATTAACGACAAGTTGTATCAAAGATGTTGCAAAGCTCAATACCAGAAGTAATACCAGACCAATAGTTCAGATGGCCCTATGAGATTACCTCCTTTTGGTCAATAACACATCCACTTTAAACTGAATGCTGATACAGTAAGACACTGCTCACTGTACACCAACAATCGCAATGAGGCAGCTCCGTGTCCTTCTGAAGAATAGGCGTAGGAAATCATTCATGGCTTCGTTCTGGTTTAATTTAGCTGGCCACACAGTCAAAACTAGTGTCCTTGGCCTCCACTGTGTTTGTCATTATCAGAGGTATGCAAGATGCCCTGGATAAAGACAGACGCCTGTTGACTAATCTGGTAGGAATTTGTTGACCCAAAAAAAAAAGAAAAGGGAAAAAAAAAAAAACTGGCGCATGGCTACTATGGCACTATGCAGTTGCTCTACATACAGCCTTGCACAATGTAGCCACAGTTCATTATACCCTTGCAGTTGTCCTCGAGCCGATCCCGGCTAGAATATCTAACCACAGGTATTTTAAATGTAGCACAAACGTAATTCTTAACAAGCACTAACAGTGACAATCCCTGGCCACCACAAAGACTTCAAATTGAGAAACACCGTAACTGTAAACAATTACTAATTACAGTATACAAAGTGCAGTCGCATTCAACAGCTATGTACATAAGAACGTGTCATTCAAAGCAGACTATAATACCCATCAGGTTTCAGGAAACGGCGTGGGGCCACATTGAAGAGAGAGGGGCTTGCGAACATTTATCCTTTCCCTGTTCCCTGATGTCATCCAAGCTCCTGCTCAAGGCATCTAATTATTGTCTTCAAAAAGAGCCATGTTGTGTGTCTGCAGTTAATGGCATGAAATTACAGAGACAGCTTGCCACAAAACTGCCACAGGTAGACAGTTAGTCCACTGGGCAATGATTAATGGCACCACCTCTGCTTTCCTTTACTCTGTAGGCTACTCGATGATGACTTGGCTGCCAGGGGACGTATTTGAATGTACAACATACAGTCTGCTGCAATGTGGCTCTGTGCATACACTTATCAGCAAACTTGAATTTTCTTTGTCTGTGATCTTAGGCTAATTATTAAAATATTATTATTAGTATTATTATTAGTAGTAGTAGTAGTAGTAGTAGCAGTAGTAGCAGCAATAGTAGTATTAATAAGAAGAAACTGCCTTTAAGATTTGCATGTGCTGGAAACAAAAGGTGGAGTCCGCTATCCTCAGGAAAGATTGTTGATATTTGAATTCAATCAAAACAAAAACACCTGTCCCTTCACTGCTATATGGTGCTTCCTCAGAAGATACACCCTCCAGAATTGAACATGCATTGACAAGGCTGTGATAATAGTGTGTAGTGCGCATGGCTTTATGCAGGATTTTTGAAATATGGGCAGGGGCCCAAAAACTGATCTTGCTAGGGGGCTCGGGAGTATGTTCCCCGAAATATGTTTTATTTCCATGATCTACAGCTTTTTAAGATGTATTACAGTAAAAACTGGATAAAAGCTTTAAAATGCTGTCCCTTCCTCTGTGACTTCTTAAATTCCCGACTGTAACATTTAGTTAACTGAATTTAAAATAAAGCATTTTTAGTTGAGTTCAACATTTTAACATTGAACTTAGTGGCCAGCATAATGTTTAAAGTACACCCACTTGAGAATATAATGCCTACAGAAAAGATGTATTGTATATAAATATTATTATATTAAATTATAAATAACTATTTTCTCCTGTCAGGTCTGTGTGCCATTTTGTCTTGTAAGATTGCTAACCTTTTCTCGTACCAAGTTAGAAATAGCCTAAACATTTGACCTTGGTTTGTTAGACAATGTCCAATCAGTCCATTATGCTTTATTCAAATATCAAATTATCAGAGCTGGGAAGTACTTAAGTACAAATTAAGTACTATACTTAAGTAAAGTAAGAAAAAACGACTTAAGTATGTATTTTTCTGAAAACTTTTTACTTTTACTCCTTAAATGTTTACACAAATATCTGTACTTTCTACTCATTACATTTTCAAAACAAGCTAGTTACTCTAGTGATAATGTGTTCGGAAACAATTGAGAGGAATTTTGTATCTATTTTGCATAACTGAGCGCCTTCCTAATATCATCAAGCCTGATTTCAAACGAGAGAAGAGAAGAAATACTATCCCTGGTTGGCCTATTGGTGCATATTACGTCAATTATGTAACAAGGCGAAACAGACAAGAAAGGTTCTTTCAGTATGCTATTGTAATTAATTTAGATTTACCAGAATAGGCTATTATAAGCTCTTCTGCATTTATTCTTTGTTCTTATCTACATCGAATGTCATCTTGGACAATACTAAGAAATAATCTTTTGGCATGCCTGATCCATCCCTACAAATAGGATACAATGAGAAGCAGCTGTGGTGTGTGTTCTAAATAGTATAACATATCTTTGATTTGTAATATACAGTATTTCTATCAGATATAACGCAATCACAATCTTTTTGTATTTGGCATTATGTTAGGGTTTGAATTTAAAAGTTTTAAAAAGAGTATGTAAGCATGCTTATTGCTAGGCTGGTAGGCTACATAGTTTTGGTGGTGGTTATGTCAATGAGAAAATAATTCATAAATTGTACATGAAAAAAAAAGATGTATGGCCTATATTGAATGCAGTTTGTGCCAAAGCAATGAAAAATAATCCAGTTTAGCCCACATTTACTGTGTTGTGCTCACCTTGTTAAGAGTTATAGGTCCTAGCAATTGTAAAAAAACAATATCAGGATATATTATATTAACATAATTTTGATTATATTTCATTATATTAAAACATTGATGTCCTCTCAAGGTTCAGTTAGCTTTTTGCACAGAAACGGCGGTACAATTGCATGTCCTTCACAATTTCTACTTTTTTACTTTTACTTTTGAGTACAGAAGGTGAATCTGTACTTTTACTTAAGTAAAGACTTTGTATACTTTTGACATCTCTACAAATTATTGCATTTTCATTGTCTGATACTAAGAAACATGTATTGTCCATTTTAGACGCAGAGACCAAATGAGTAAAAGTAGCCCACCCGCAGACACAGGAGCTACTCTCTGCCTGTTCGGTTTGCCTGCTTGGTCTTTCTGCAAGCAGACTGGCCGCTTTTGTAACTGACATGCATGATTAGAGTTGGGACTAAATAGTACACAGTGCCTCCTAGACCTAAATCAAAGGAGCAGCTTTGTTGAGTAAAGATTTTCACTGTGTATATTTCTACACAGTGATCTTACAAGGAAGTTATCTTCACCAAATATGATGTCTTTGCAGAACCAGGCCATTATTTTAGTACTTTTATTATACACGTTGGAGACCTTAATGGTGGGTACAGCCATGGTGGTGCAATCTGCACCACTTTATTTGTGTTCACGTTTACTACAGTATTTGGAACACAAGATAATTTTTCTTCAGCGCGCACACAGAATGGGAGTCTAGCAGACCGTGAGCAGATATTCAGTGAATTTGACAAAAAGTGTATTAGCCGACAATCGCTCACTGCACATTTAAACAAGCAAATGGAGATTGTGTGTTAAGGGTAGAGCAATTGTTGCTATATAATTATAAAATTACAGAAATTGACAACAAGCGGGTGATGTGCCAGTTTGGCTCATGAACAAATAGTGTACTTATTACCCCCATAGAGCGAATCAGAGAGAAATGAAAGCACCAATTATAACTCAAGGTTATTGCATAAAAGAAGAAAGTTATGGAAAAAGGCCAATTTCCATCAGAAATTTGAGTTGTTGATTACAAATCTTGGAAAGTTATAGGATACTGATCCATGTGGTTTTCTAGTACTAATGTACTGTATGTGTATGGTAAATAAATTGTAAATAGACAGCATTTATTATATACAGCTTGTTTTGTTCCCAAATTTTATAAAATCGTGAAAAAAAAAAATTATTGGGCAGCACCATATGCCGGGTTCACACTACACGATTTTAGCTCAGTTTCAGCTCGCCGAAGAGTTTTTTGAGCTCGCAGACAAAAGCCCCAACTTGGAGGGAAATCACAGCTCGTCTAGTGTGAATTGCTTACAACGTGAGCCGAGAGTGTCTGCGACATGTCGGCGAGGACCAACAGCCAATGAGAGAACAATACAAGGGCGAGATGAAAACAAGGGGGAGGAGTAAAAGCCTTTGTAATCATTTGAACTGCTTGAAGAAACACGCAAAGATATTGAAAGAAGTTAATTCTGAAACACGTATCCCTTGTCGATAACGCTTAATATTTGATTTTAATTACTTTAAACAATTCTAACCACATCAGTGGTGGGAAATATTGTGGTTTGAAATAAGATTTTGACAAATGTAGCCCTACCGGCTCCATGTTAATGAGGTGCGAACGCTACTACGGAGGGATATGCCTATATTACGTCTTGTTTGTGAGATATGCCTAGATGTCTATAAACAGTCTCTAAGCTCCAGTTTGACTTGGTCGGGTGAAACATCTTGTAGTGTGTGACCATCACGTAGTGTGAATCACACGACGACGTCAAGACACCCGATTACAAGAGAGACAGCCGTGTAGTGTGTGCTGTACATCCTTCTGACGACATTGAAAGTCATGTAGTCTGAACTCGGCATTACAAGTGAGGTAAGTGATTATAATCCAAAACACATTCAGTCAATCTCCGGAGTTTACTAGTTGTTGGTGTGCTGGTGGTCCTACACAACCCTGGCTCTGTGTATGGAGAGAGAGCCGCACCACACAACACTATTCCAGCCTTCTGTGAACAAGCACCCTATGGCACTGAAGGGAGATGTGCATTTGTTTTGATGTCGAGTTCAAATACGAGTAATAATATTTATACAGCACTGCTTACTACACCTTTAATCAATTTGACCGTGGTTTTCAAAGTGACCACCCCAGTGTTCGCAGGATCAAGTCCAAACAGCATGCAGCGTAGGGGAACTCAGGCCCCTTTCACTCTGAATGTGACCACATGCCATGCAACCGCTTCAGCTGGACGATAAATGGGAAATCTACGGGAGTCAACACAACTTGTTAGTCAACCAAAAACACAAGTAGCCTTAGCATGTACACACTGTGTGTACATGCTTACTGTATGCTGATGGAGTGGACCCGTTGCTGAGCCTGGACAGCAATGCTATAGCAGAATAATAACTTCCACATGCTTCTGTGATACCGTTCTGGCTCAAATATCAAAAGAGCTAAGGGTGTAACATAACAGCCGTGCATATGTTGACTCATCAGACATACAGCGGAGGAGAACGCAAGCAAATTCTTCTACAAAACAATCATAGCCAACTGTATGGCCCTTGTGTGTTTCTAATAGGAATCGGCAGTCATCCAATACAAACACAGTGGTCATCTACTGAGCATTCTGGTTGGCTACTCAAAATGGAATGCAGATAGCAACTATACGTTGTGCTTTTGCTGCCCATTCTGGGCTCAGAAGCCAACAGGAAACAAGCATCCTTCATTGCAAATGGATGGCGTTGTGTGTTTTTGAAAGACTTTGATTTTAGTCCATTAGTCTCTTTTGGCCTCATATCTAGCTCTCCCAACTATTCTCATCGCCTTCCCTCGTGGCTTGAGCTCGCCAATTCCCAGGGCAAGTCTGACAGCGATGTCTGGACACAGTTGGGAACCAGCGCAACGGCGTGACTCGAGACATCAGCTGTTGCCCCAACTGTATAACGTCCTGCACAGCACAGAGTTGCTTTTGGCCCCCTGCCCAGGTTCTCTCGTGCTAAGCTTACATTCATGTTTCTCTCCCACAAACAGTTTGCCGTTGCATCCGAGGGGACGAGCGGCCCCCATTACTGCGACAACTGTAGCCCACGCCGGTGTTAAGAGGGGGAAACCTGCTCAGGGATTTCACTTCTACTTCGTAAAAGGCAGCATGGCCTAGCTCAGCTGTTATGAAGCATGACGCAAAACATCATTAGGTCAAACTGTAAACAAGGCGTCGCTCCGCCAGGAACGTGGTGGATGGAACTGAACCGTTTGTACAGTGTTAGCAGACATAGAAAGAAACAGGCTCCGCAGGGCTGGAGACTGTACACTCTGCGCGCGCACACACACACACACACGCACGCACACACACACACACACACACCTTTCACCACTTCCTGGAAAACAATAAAAGGAAAGCAAAGTGAAGAAACAACAGCATCCAGAGTAACTCAGACTGAGAGGTGTTCAGACCGGGGTCAAAACTAAGCTCCCATGGAACAGACTTCATTAACTCCAGTCACTTCCTAAGGAGGTCATTAAAACAGCCATTGGAAACACACTGGCTCACTCCTTCATCCGCATTCCTAGCTAGCTGTGTTGTTGTGACTCACACAAAAGGTTTCTCGGCATTTCCATGCTAATATGGCGGGCCCTCCGCGGTCCATTCAGGCCTCTGCCGAGCACTGGTCTGCCTGACCGCGGTGGCTCGGGGGGCCCCCCTAAAAGAGCACCAGCCCTCCCCTGTGCATGTTCCCAGTGCGAGGGGGGAGAGCGTCATGTCGCACGCAAGCACTTTTATTAACAGGAGTGGAAACAGCGGGACAGTCAGACATCAGTCAGTGTCCCGCTCCTCTGATGTCCACCGTCTCCCTGCGTCCCCTGAGAGGCCTGGAGGACTTGTGAGGGAGGGGGGAAGGGGGGTTGCCCATGTGTAAAGCTTTTCCCTGGGGGGACACCCCTCTGTGGGTAACTGTCATTTGGGTCGGGGCAGAGCGCAGCACCTTATCGTCCGGCTCAACGTCCACCTGAAACAATATTTGCACACAAGTGTTCAATCCGGCGTTTGGGTGACCCCTTCATCGCAGTTACGAAATGTGCCGCAGCATGGTAGCGCCGGCCGGCCGGCCCAGAGTGGAGCATGTGACTAGACTGGTGGGGGAGCTTCGGGGAGGACAGGACAATTCCCGTGGGAAATGTTCTTTGTTTGAGACATCAAATCTGGGCTTAATGTAATATAATGTAATCTTATCTGAGCCCGAGAAGTGCATAGTCATATACGACATGTCACAGTTATTCATCGTTATGGCATCATTAGTGCAGTACAGCAGGTCCGTGACATAGTTTACACAAGAAACAATTAGATATGCAATAGGTTAGAAACTGTGTCTTATGTTAATAGGAGCTTCTGAGTAATGATGTGTGGAACTGTTTGATGACTTGAGTTATGTGCTGCGCTGGCCCTTTAAATCTCATTGGATCCAGGCTGGTTTCCGTGGTAAATCTTCTAGCCCATGTGTTTATAAATCTAGACAGATGAAACGGCCCTATGGAACACATGGGCTTTCATGTTTAGCTACCAGTGCTTAATGCTAATGCACAAAATACAGTAAGGTCAGGGCAAGCAGCAAATTTGCTAATGTTGTACTGTCAATATTATCTGGAAAAAAGTCCCACACAGTTCCTGTGGCTCTATTAGAGGCACTTTGTGTTCCTGGTGACATCAGGCCCATTTAAAAGGTGCTGCACAGTCGGCCATGACACCTGTTCCTAGAGACAAACAAACATGCCGCACGAGCGTCACAAGCGCACGCTCCCAAGCCTGGAGTCATTTCTCACCCAAAGTGAAACAAAAAGCAGAGAGAAGACAATGCCGAGAACCATGGGAAGGTGCCACTAACGGATAAAGCAAGCCTCTCTTCTCTGGTCGGCCTGAACAGGCGGGGCTACGTTCAGGAAAGCGTGCGCCGCCTCCCTGGCCAGATTGCGGTGGAGGGAAACAGTCACGTGAATGTGACCCATGCTTGGGCTACCATTCCTCTGCCCTGATTACATGGGAAAGAGTGCTGGTGTGACAGCTATGGCTGAGCCTGTGGCCGTGTCCTGGGAGGCTGCAGGTGACCGTTTGCGGAGGAGAAGAGGGGAGAGGTCGGGACGGGACATGGAGACAGAGCGGAAAGAGAAATGTACTGTGTGGGCGTTCACCGCCGGGCAGCAGAAACAATACTACTAATACATAGGAGTATTGAGGGGAGAAAGGCGGGGTTACCGTCGGAGTCTGCTGAGTAAGGCTTATGATATGTAGAGCCACAGCAACACCACAATGCACCACGGGCAGAGGATAGGGGGCGGGGGGGCCTCTCAGCGGGGGCGAGGGGGAGAGGGGGTGGGCAGGGGGTAGGGACGCCAGGCGAGGGGCCGGTGGGCTGGAGCGGCTAGTCCGATCAGGATCCATTTCTAGCCTTGGAATTCTTTTGTTCCTGCCACAGGCCTCAACCCCCCTCCCCACCATGACCACCCCCACCTAGACACACACACACACACACACACACACACCGCCCCCTCTTGCCTTAATCCCAGCCTGCCTCACGCCTCAGCAACACAGAGCAGGGCAGGTACTCAGCCCACAGGCACGCCTCGCTATTTACAGACATGCCTGTGTCTCGCTGGTCAAGACAGATACACACACACACACACACACACACACACACACACACACACACACACACACACACACACACACACACACACACGAACACAGGCTGGCACCGTACAGTTACAGTGGGATGGTGATAATACTGGCTGTTCAGTGTTCAGACCGATAAGTCACAGACAGTAGTGAACCGTGACACAGGAGTATATGAGGTCTCCCCTAAGAGTGAACTCAGCACACAGCAGTTTATGCAGTTGACCTTTGAGCTCCGCCGCACATAAGGTCAGCTGTAGTTCTGTGGCCTTAGCAGGCCTTCAAGGCGGGCCAGAGGACCCCGAGCAACACTAAACTGTATGACAGAAGCAAATATGACTCACTTCTCTCTCTCGCTTTCTTTCCACACATCCCCTGCATTCTTTCATGGAGAGGGAGATGGACGTAAACACATTCCCCAACGGTAAAGTTATACAGCAACACTTGTGCTTTTTCCACATCGGCCGTGGCCAGGCCGCCTTAAGCCCCGTTCACGGCTCTGCCAAGAGGAGTCAGTGGTAACTGCACTCTCCCACGGCTATTAGTGACCATTCATCTGGGGAGCCTGGGAAAATGCCTCTCCAGCCTGCCGTGGCCATTGGGAAGCGGGCTGGCAGGTGTTCCCTCCCCCTAAGCCCTGGCACCTGTGTGGGGAGAGGAAGAGGGACTCAGCTCTGCCCGTGGGCTAAATGGGGAGGCTAGGTACCCTTTGCCAGGGCTGCCCTGCCTCCCCTCTACATTATGAGTGGTGGTGGTGGCAGATTGTAGGGGTCGCTCAATATTAGGGAACACACCGAGCGGTACATCCTACAACGCTCTTTGAGAGGTGGAGAGATCAATGCGGTTGAATCGATACAAACAGTGGTATGACATCTGCTAATGTGCTTTGGAGACTGAAATGGCACATAAACCGAATCCGTGTAAAAAGGGACCTTCTCGGTTTACACTCTGAGGGACTAAACGAGCGCGCGCGCGGGCGCAAACATACCACTCAGAAATACAATATCAACATCTAACAATAATCTATTAGTAACAACATCAACATAATGGTACTGAGCAAAGACGAGACAAAGCAGAGATGGTCAGTATCAGTGTAGATCCACAGAGCTTAGTCTAACAGCACACACGCACATACAGTATGTTGGAATAATAAATGATAATGTTAAATAGTCCTTTGACAGTCTAATAACATAGTACAATATAATAATAATGGTTTAGATGCATGGTCGGGTAGAATGGGGTTTTCTGCTCTTCTGCGCAGGGACAGACCAGTTGCATCTTCCCTGAAATAAATATGACAAACTTCCCTTCACAGCGCATAACCGCCGGTTTTCCTCCTCAACTATCTGTCATATCAAATGATAAAAGATGTAGTGCTTAAAACACAGAGAGGCCATTATCCACTCATTTCCAATATGTAATTACCCTGTGAGAAATGTGGGTGTGTTCTACCAAGGAGAATGCACCAGGCCTCTCTCTGGGGGGGGGGGGGGGGGGGGGGGGGGGGGGGGGGGGGGGGGGGGGGGGGGGGG
>JAODUK010000007.1:4392718-4410173 GCA_027564635.1 Typhlichthys eigenmanni
ATATATATATATATATATATATAAAATCTATACAAGTTTTTATAACTTAAGGGGTGCTGAAATGCAATGTAGGTGTGCAGGAGCACCCCGATAGTAGCCTAATATAACCAATTTGATCCGTTGTCGCCTGACCTAAAATGCAACAAATCCATGCAAAAAGCATTTAATAGGTTTATGATTTCATATTTGCATTAGAATATAAAGCAGATCATATTTTGATATTTTTATTTTTTTAAATCTTACATATGCAGTATATAACTTAAAACCTTGACTTTAAAAGATTAATATCGCAAATCAAATCTCAGTATCTCTCAGAAAAATCTAAATTAAAATTTCCCCCAAAATCGTTCAGCCCTATTAGCTAGTATACGTATACGCTAGGAGTACGGGGCAACTGACTTCTGCACAGGTGTGTCAACAGCGCTGTAGAAAAAATAAATAGTGTTACCTGCACTAGCCAACTTAATGAACTTGCATAACTGTGACTGAGAAGTGCCAAGTTAAACAACACGATACAATAGAGAAACACATATCAGCTCTCTCCTCTATGGGTCACACCCTGGGCGTCGAAAGCCACCGTGCCCTAACTAGTCGTGTTTTCCCTTCACCCACACTACACCCACACAGGCATGCACGCACGCACGCACGCACAGTAGCCATGACACACATTATAGAATGTTTTGAAACTCTATTTCCCACCCTGCCTGCAGAACACCAGATGCCTGCATGCAGAAAAATCACATTTCTGTTCCCCAGAAAAATATAAACAAGTTTTTCCTATTCAAGGCTTGGTATGAGACACACCTAAGATAGGGTGAGGGAAGTCTGGTGAGGTGTGGATCAAACTTTAAAAACAGGAGGGATAAATAATTAGGCTGCCATTTTGTAGTACATATAACAAGGACGCCAATTCACGCTGCCTACAGTATAATGATGTAGGTAAGGGGTTGGGCTTCCTCTGTGTTTGCCTACACAGTGATTGGATACATTTAATGACCACCATGTTTTCTGACAGCACAATAGTTGCGAGAGAATGGGGGCTGTGGTTACCTTCCAAACAAAGCATTGTGGCCGGAGGCAGCTCCTTTTTCTGTTTGGCTGGCGCTCTGACGTGGAGGAACTCTGCGTACTGCCTCACTCTTTTGTCCACCGCGTCTCGAACTAGAGCCGTGACTTCCTACAAACAGGGCACATCAAAGTGGCGTGACTGTGGCGGCAACGCGGTCAAATGTAAATACGCGACGCGCGTTCGTGCGGCTCGGCGAAAGTCTCGAATACAAAAGGCCAGAGGTGTGAGAGGTTAGGAGATGTGGGGACACGGGTGTGCGGGGTTGGGTGCAACATGGGCAACAATGACCGTCCCCGGGAAGATGAAAGAAGTCAAAGTCATTTTAGATTCCACGCTCTTGCTTCTTTTTGTAAAGACCCCCGCCCAGAACGTAAGCTATACATTCAGACACGCCTGCCCCGTCCCCACACACACACACACTGCTCCCTTCTGCAGTACCTCTGTGTTCTCCGCAGTGAACCAGCTGGCGTCCTCTTGGCGGCCCAGGGGCAAAACGTGGAGATCCACCAGCACAGCGAAGTTCCCACACTGTAACACAAAGAGGCATGACAGCCACAGGTTGCTGAAGGCCAGTGGGCTCACAGACAACAAAAGGAAATCAGAGTGTGGGTGATTGACAGCGAGACAAACCACAACGACCCCCAGCGTCCTCAAACATCACCCCAGGCCACTGGCAACAGTCCCCTCCCTCCTCATTCAGTGTCTAGCCATCTCTCTCCTGATCTCCTGACAGAAAAACATAGCCTAACCTCTGTCGCCTCATGTTTCTCTTTCTCAGCATAGTACTGTTTGCCTGTTCTATTAGCCATACCATAAAGCTATTATCTCAGGCCAGATTAGGCTGGGCCACAGCTCCAAAACACACGTGTTATTGAGAACGCATCATCCTTCCAGCTCACATACCGTAATGTGTGTACAGTGCTCCTAGACCTCTGCGAGGGCTGTAAACGGTAGGATGCCATGCACAGAGAAACTGCTGAGTGGATTCCTGAAGCACTACCTCATCATGTCATCGGCAATAAGCCACACGGGACTGAGAGGCCAGAAACGCTGAGGCCGGTTAAACTGCCGTTGCATCTTTCTCAAGCTAGCCTGATTATGGTTTACAAGCGAATGCAAGAGCTGCCCGCCGCGGGAAGCGCGTGGATGTGGGTCTCGTGTGAACCTCGTCTATGCCCCGGACAAGGGAGTGATGGATGGGCGTGGACCACCCGCAGAGCCACACTTGGGAACCCGGAGTGAGAATGTGCCCAAGACACCGGCCTGAATGGAAGCGGGCAGTGAGAATACAGATATATGCATAACGACAAAACCAGAAGTTTAATACAGGTCAGGATCACCAACGTGAAACCAGTAGAGATCACAGAGAAACAGTAGAGGCGATGAGTGATGATGGACGTTACTCGGAAGTATCATGCATAAGGAGAAGCTGCAGCTTAGGCTAGTTAAGATACAGTTACGCTAGTTAGGCTACAGTTTAGGCTAGGCTACAGCCAGCTATGTTAGTTATGCTACAGTTAGTCTACAGTTTAGGCTAGGCTACAGTTATGTTACAGTTAGGCTAGTTGGGCTACAGTTTAGGCTAGTTATGTTACAGTTAGGCTACAGTTTAGGTTAGTTAGGCTAGTTAGGTTACAGTTGGGTTAGGCTACAGTTTAGGTTAGTTAGGCTAGTTGTGTTACAGTTAGGTTAGGTTAGGCTACAGTTTAGGTTAGTTAGGCTATAGTTAGGCCCAGGCTGCCACAGCAGCAAACAGTGATCTCAGGCCACTGTTGTGAGGTGACCACAGCCAAGACTGACAAGAATGTGGACTGGTAATGAATCTTGACTGGTATCCTTATGACCCGGCTCTGAGAATGACATTGGAGAGTATATTACCAGGGTGTGTAGGGAAAGGCCCGGCAAATTAAACTCTAATTCTGGAGTTTGTCCTTACTCCAAAATGTACTGTACTACCTCCCTTTTGTTTAACGTAGTGATTTAGACTAGCTTTAAGTGAGAGCATGAAAGCTAATCTAATTTACTTCTACAAAATAAATAACGATTGCACTGAGAGAATGTGTTGACAAAGGATTAAAACAATAAATAATTAACAGGATGGTTCCAGAGAATGTTGGCTGCCAAATAATTTGTCTTTCACATTAAAGCATTCAACTTTATAAGTATCTTTGTGTAAACAATCATGAAGGCTGCTTGCTTACAGCTCCTCTCACATAACTGGAAGCTAGTGGAGAGATTGCCCCCATATGGACAATGATGGAATAAAACACAATAGAGCTGAATTTGTTTTTATTTCACTTCACTTCATTTACTCTCAAATGCATATTAACGTTACCGTAATGTCGTGTCACTAAACGTGAACGTATGTGATTTGGTTGCACCAAATGCTTCAAGAAACACTGAAATGTTGAAGTTGTTGTCAAGTGTGACTTTATTTCACAAAATACATACCAAGAAACTAGGACACATACCAAAGACACATAGATGGGATGACACTGAATTGAATGTTCCTAAACATACAACAAGGTATACATTTCCAGTTTAAACCCATTGCCATTCACAAAGACAAAAACGCAATGAGGCTGAACAGCGCTCTCCTTATACACAGTCCCCTCATGTCTAAAAATGTTTGTCAGTGTTGGGGCAGCTCCACTCTGCATTCTCCCTGTCCTCTGGCCTTTGTCTCATGGCAGTCTACGGATGACCGGTGGCTTCAGCTGACTGCTTCCAACAATGATCAGTGCGTGGGAAAGCCTAGCAGAAGAGGGCCTGTCACTCACACAGAGATGGGACGAATGGCAGCTCTGTCTCACGGTGGTGTCCTGGCCGGACTTGACCGATGCTATGCTGGCTGTGGGATTCAGCCTTTCACTTTGTAAATATGAGCATGCCATTACAGTTGAGATCATGTTTGCCACTGCAGCCAATATCAACTAGATTCTCTTTATGGACGCACCTACAAGAAGTTTCCAATCACAATTAGTGTTTTCGTCAAAGCCGCAAAAGAGAAAATCAATCTGCTGGTGAAATAACACAGCTCACTAGATAAATGCACAAGGCGAGGTCTCGGGACAAGCACAGGGCTAATTCGATCCATATCTCAGGTTGGAGAGAGCAACAGGGCCTCTGAGTACAGCGCTTCTGGCAAGAGACAGTTGCGTGAATCCCCCCCTACCCCCCCATACTTTGGGAAGAACGCCAGACGACTAACTCAACATAAACAACCTCCATTTTACCACATTAGAGCAGCTGACAAGGCAGGACTGAGAATGGGACACCAGCGTTAAACATTAGCCTTTCCCTCCCTTTCCCAGCATCTTCTGATATTTGGTGGAGGCACTAACTCCCCCGAAGCGCTTGCATCTATTAACGTAGCCTGCATTGCTGAGGCTCAACAATCAGTACATTTAGCGAGCTCTTCTTTGTCTCGACTGCGGTGGAATGTCACACTAGAGAAAAAGCCTTAATCTAATTTCAGACAAAGGCTTGAACTACAATCAGATCATGTGATCAAATATGCTATGTTGGGGGGCATAAAAGAGTGACCGGTGGGTCCTGTGAGGTGACCCCTGTCGTGACCTACGACCTCCATGTGATGAGCCTTCCAAACGAAGCTGTGGCCTCTCTTTAGTGAGATCTCCTCAAGAGGCCTAATCCTTTGTGGATGCAATAGAAACCCAAAGAACATTATACTCCCTGAGCAAAGAAGGAGAACAGAAAAGGTTTCTGGTGTGTGCCTTCACTGTGAGTGACCAAAAAGAAAGCTTAGTGAAAGTCTCTGACAGCAAAATACAAATACATGCTTCCCCTCTGGAACATTGCCCTTTATCCAACCTCCTTTCCAGCAACAGCTGCACTTTGTGTTAGGCTATCAGATATATTTGATGCATAACTCATACATTCTTTGATGCAATGTAGCGATCACTGACATTAAAGAAGCATAAAGGAAGTTACTCGTTTCAAACATACTAAAGTGGGCTAGCACTGCTTTGTTCTCTGCTTTGCAAAGCCTTTTTAGTGTTATGAACTGGGCGTGAAGGCTCAATGCGAGGCAGCTAAGAACGCTACTTAATACCAAATCCTTTATTGTGCCATCTTTTGTGTGCCGTCACGTGGTGAATGAATAGGACTGGATCTGTCTGCAGGCTAAACCCAACCTTTCTATCTTAATGCTCATTGCTGCCAACATCATACGTGTGTGACCTGCCTAAGACGGTAAACACTGCCAAAATTAGAAACCTCAACTGCCTTGCATACGCACGGGCTCGTATAGTTTCAAAACAATGTTGTTTCATTTTCTGCTTGTAATCATGAACAAACAAATAGTGAATCAATTGCACTGAACGTTCCCTTCCCTTTTCTGGTCTTGAAGGCTCTGGTCTGCTTCACTCTCAGTTCCCAAGACACTCTCTACCTTCCCTTATCTCTCTCCCGGAGCCCCCCCCTCCACCCCCCTTCCATGCACCGCTCAAAGTCGGGCAAAGGGCCCAAACTCCATGAACAGTTCTGTCTGCCTCCCCACCTCGCTGCCCTTTGCCATTGCTATCGCGCCGTATAAGAACCAGACCTCCTCAGCCTGCACTTAGCTCACAGGCTAACACTAACCAGCTGCAGATGTTTACATTGGGAGAGTAGGGGCAGCAGATGCGGTCTCACTCAATAAAACTTGCATCTCTGTCTCTCTCCCTCAGTCTGCAAAAAGCCAAGGGCAGCTCCTTAGATATGTGGGTGTGACAGGCCTGAAGATTTATTTCCCCTCAATCGGAGCTGCACTGCTGCACAATGAGTCAACCTGCCTTTCCCCTAAAACAGACAGATATGCTGCCATGTCCTACTGTGGCAGAGAGTGGAATGTGAGACACATTGGTTATCATTCAGGTGAAAGTCACTGGCAGAGAGAGTTTATAGGAAGTGTTTTGTATTCAAAGCTCCCTTCATTCAGGTAACTGTTAGCACACCTGAGTGATCTTTATTTGATGATAAAAAGGACAACCCAAGAGTGGAATTCCAGCAGCAAGAACAGACAAGAATATCTCCAGGTAACACAGGGCAAACAAAGCTGATTTAGACACATCTCTGAGAATTGGTTCAGAGTCTGTCACTCAGAATAAGTGGAGAAGTGCTTGGCTTCATTCAGATACAAACATTCATATAGACTTTGTGGTATAAATCTTGATCCCCCATCAAAACAAGTGTCAAAACATTATCAAATCAGATTGCTGTGGATTTGTCTGGAGGCTTGATGTGTGGCCCAATATGAGCTCCTCAACGAGGGTGCCAATAACACTAAGCAGCACATAAACATCTGACATTGCACTGTGATACCTCAACCTTTTATACTTAGAAACTCTCAGACCTCCCTATCATCCGCTATATAAGCAGGTTAGAACGTCACCGTTAAATACACTGCTAATAGAAGGCAGACCACGGGTCGTGCAGTGCACCGTGTTTGAGCTTGCAGGCCCATTGGGGAGCTCTGAGAAGTGGCAGGTCACTAAAGTCTAAGCCTGCTTAAGCATGAGCATACCAGCACCTACTCTAACTTCACCGAACAAGAGAGTGAGATGCTTTGAAAACATTTTAAGAGATGGGATCATAAAACACAGTGACGAAGAGCCCACCTTAACACAGCCAGTTGAAACCAAGAACATTTTTTATGTTCATCGGAATTTTTCATTATGTCACAGGTTTTCCATAAAAAGGGGGATTATTTTCTTCTGTAGATTTTTCCCCAAATCCAATTAAGTTTATTTACTAATTTAAAAAAAGAAATCAATTTAAAAAGACATGCTGGCATTGCAATGGTGTTTGTTTGATTAAAAGGGAAGCTCTGGGTAGTGGCTCAAATGCTTTTGTTTGCGCTTATGCCTTCTAACATGCTTGTTTGTGGTTAGATGGTTATGGCATAGTAGAAGCACTCAGTATTTTCTCAGGCACAAGAACACCACAGTGTCATTATGTGCCCATTAAAAAGGAACCTTCAGTTAACCTCTAGGCCTTTACTATCCTATGCCTTTCTCTCCTACAACCAGCCCAAGTGTCTGTGTGCGTGTGCGTGCGTTTGAGTGTGTTTGGGGGGGAAGAGGGAGAGAGGAATATATTTGAAACAAATAAAAAGTAGTGAAGGCTAGGCATGGGATGAAAAATGTATGTCTCGATTATCGTGGCCAAAATAATTGCGATAGACGATATTATTGCGATTATTTATTATATTATTATTAAACTCTTAAAATGGCAATAAAACATACTGGAATCACTTTATCTTAAATGCTGTTAAGAAACAATATTTTTTATTATCGTGACATTTTGTGTGATTTCTTTTTTAGTAGAAAAAAGTATTTCAACAAATCTGATTTTTCTTTTCTATGTGGGGGCCATGAAGGACAAGCCAAGACGTCAGCCATGGTGGTGATTGAATGGAGAGATGCAGGCTAATAAATCAATTAGTAAATCAGTACAATTGGAGTGTACAAGTGAGCTAGACAGTCACTTACATACTTATGTGAGGACATTTATGATTATCACGATAATGGACATTCATCACGATATGATTATTGTCAGTGTTTTATTTCAATAAACGATAATATTGTGTATAGTCCCATTCCTAGTGAAGGCAATATCTGGTCTACTAAGCAATTGCAGCATTGTGGAGGATGCGAGAGCTCACTGAAAATGGCCACAGCCTCATGCAGAACTTTCAATAAATAAAATATCAACAAAAGGGGTACCCTGTGGATTTTCCTGCACTTAACAAAAACATCTGATGTCCATTATTGCTGACAGAGCTATAGAATAAGGATAAACTGCTTTGCTTATTCAATATAATTCAATAGAAAGAGATTCTCCTGCCCCATATCTACGTTTAGAACCTAAAGATGTTATAGGCGACAGTCGCCTAAAAATGTATCAGACATGCAAAAGTGACACAAACACAAATAACGTAGACTACTTCTAAGAAAGAAGAATAGTATAAATATGTATCTGTACCTCCCTCTAGTGGGCAATAAATATATTACATGTAGATAAAACAAATATTTCTAATGATACATAAGGAGAACTGGAAAATAATTATTAAATTAGATTATGGCATGTTTGTCTGTGTAAGTGTATAATGATTAGTATAATGGCATAAAAACAGTAGTACATTTGCATTATAATCAAGAGGGTTAACTGGCTTTTAGCTACCTTGATATAATGAAAAATATACTTAAAATTTGTAATGAAATTATAGGATGAATGTATGTAAATAAAAATATATTTTTTTAATAATTTCACTCACCTTAATTGCAAATTTGAAAGGAGACATTCTTCTAATGGGTGTATCAGAATCCAGATAGAGGCAAGGGAAAGGATAGTTGGCAACTTGCAAGGTCAACAATGCCTGATGATATTCTGTACACATATAATTATGTGTTCAGATGTATTTAGCATGACAACAATGCTAAAATGTTATTAATTTATTCATATATCTGAATATCAAGCCAGTAATGGTGAAAGATTGTATACCGGTATGTAGCTAATAAAAACGTACACAGAACGTTTGAAAAACAAGCGCATACAACATAGCCAACATTACGTTTATAAAGCTGACACACTAGCTGATGCGATGATACCATATTGCACTAACTTTTAGTAGAAACTTCTTACCGCCACTGTTATTTGAATATTTACCTCGAGTCGGTTGGGTGAGACCAGATCGTTGGCTACATATTACGTCATACCGGTACACATTGTAGACATCAGCTGTAGTATATTAGGTACTACTATGAATTTATTTTAATTATTTAAATACCGTAAATTCGTTAATAAAACACATCGCCCGGATTATATAACAAATCTCTTATTCAATGCGACCTAGCTGCTAAATTACTTGGTTGTCTAACTCCAAGTAGGTCTCGCGAGAGTACACATCAGAGGGCCCCACCATGGCAACGCCGTGACGGATACCATGGAGACGAGTAGCATATAGAAGATGCCTGTATTCATTTAGATGTTGTACTTTTATATAATAATTGACACTTATTTGCAAATGTTTTAATTATCATGCAATATGGTATATTTATCCATACATATAAATGTCATACATATCGTATTATTTATCAATTGTCGAAAATCTGGAGATGTTTATTTTCAGATCAGGCAACTATGGACGTTGCCTCAAACAGAGAAATTAAAGCTGCGAAGTGGTACTATACAGTTTTGTGTATATGTGAGCGAGTGGCTAATGTGTATTAGTTAAGGGATTCGCACTTCGTGCTAATACGCATCTACGTGTACTTGACCGATAGATCGACATTTCACTATCTTTTATGTAATTTTCATTCGTAAAAGTTTAACCTATGTCTCGACTAACGAAGAAATCGCCTTCGCTGTGCACAGACTTGCCTCTTAATAATCCTGATATAGTACACAGATTTAAAATTCTTAGTCAGCTTTTCAGATCTTGTTTTGGGCCCAGTGGCAGACTGAAGCAAGTACATAACAACATAGGAGGACACGTGAAAACTACATCAACATCTTCAGTTCTTCTTCAAGCGCTGTCATCGCAAGAGCCTCTTATAAAGCTCGTAGCAACCTCTATTATTAACCATGTCTCTCGTTTCAGTGATTGTGGTTTGTTTACTGCCATTCTTTGTTTTTTACTCATCGACCAAGTAAAGCAGTCCGGCCTAAGAGTTAATGTGGCAATTAATGTGAACAAGCACTTGTTGGGTATGTGCACTAGTTATCTTCGTGAAGAGGATTGTGGTTGCAAAGTGAAGATAGACTTCAACAGCAGCCAGAACTTGATCACATTAGCTCAAAGTGTTATCTCTAGCAAGCCAGCATGTGGGCTAACAGAGAAGGAACTATTACACGTAAGCACGCTAGCAGTGAAAGCTTTTTTACTGACTGTTCCATGTATCAGCCCAGGCACAGTTATTCTTGGTAGGATTGTGACTGTGTCAGTTGAAGGCCATTCTGTTGTAGATTCTACAGTATGTCCAGGACTGCTGGTGGAGGTTCCAGATATTCTTAACAGCATTGACTTTGTCCAATCGGTTACACTGAAAATGGTGTTGTTCAGTGTATCTCTTTCTGGGGATATATTTGAACTGGGAGAGGGGACTCTAGAGGTGTATCAGGGTGTAGACACAGAGTCACAGATCCTGGATCAGCTCCTGGAGCTGGGAAAGCAGGTGGTAAAAGATGAAGTAAAGCTTTTTGTATGCCAGAAGGTCATCCATCCAGTCTTGCAGCATTATCTTAGGCACCATGACATTATGGTGATCGAGAGACTTGGAGTTGTTCTCATGGAGCCTCTTACAAAACTCACAGGTTTGCCTAATATACAGAATATTATTTGTACATTGAAAGTATTGTAGGTTGATATCGTATACTAGCCATAGTTTATGTCAAACAATCTGCTTCCGGTTTTCTGTACCAGGTGCTCAACCTGTGGCCACATTACAAACCACAATCCCACCTGGGGCCTATGGGCAGGTGAGGGGCATCAGTGTTAGGCACTTTGGGTCCAAGAGGATGCTGCAACTACAGCCTTTGGGTGAGCCAGATGTCTGCACTATGGTCCTTTGTCATCGGAATGAGACCATGTTAGATGAGCTCAAGGTACGTTTAAACAAGCACTGTCATGACGACCATGGTAGGATTTACCCATGTCTACCTGATACAAGTGCTGTAGACATTTGTAGATGGCTCTTTTTGTGTATAGTAGTGCAAGGTGTGTGAGAAAAGAAGGTAACTAAACATGACTGCTAGGGTGATGAGGGTCTTGTACTTGGTGTTTACAAATTTTTTAGTTGTAAATTAATATAATTTTTATTATTATTATATTAGGTTATTCCCCTTCAGGGATTCAATTAATTGGTAATAAGTCCTTACTCTCCTAAAGAGATTATAGTAAGGATAACATATTTGAAATACTTTCTTTTTACTCAGATGCTTGAGTAAAATATGTTTATTGACAGGATCCAAATTATAAGTTGTTGATTTTCAGTTTCTTATCCATCTCTTTCAGGTGGCATGTCAAAAAGCAGAACATGTTCTGAGGCTGACCCTCAGGGAGCCATACGCCCTGTATGGAGGAGGATGCACCGAGACCCACCTAGCTGCTTATCTAAGGAACAAGGTCAGATTCATTGTGTAGTCTTAAAGACAAACTATTTAATTGTGTTACAGCTCTCCTATTAGCTGGGAGTTTTGGCTCCAGCTCACTGTGAAAGCTGGCAATGAGCTCTGTAGGGGAAGGAGTGGCGATTGAAAGACACTCATTGTTTAAGGTTAGCTTTTGCAAGCTAATTGTAAGCTGAGCACTTTATGTCAAATTCCCCAAATATCTCTTCGCATTTCCCTGCTCACCATTCTGTGTGTGCTGAAAAAATAATCCGGTATCTACAGCCCTGATTCGGTAAATTGGAACATAAAAAAAGTGGCGAACACTGCTCACAACATCAATGCCACTTTGTTTCGCAATGTGTTTCAATGTGTGGGGCGGAGCATCTGAGGGAGTTTGTTTTGATTTGAGCTCGAAGTTAGCAAGCATTCTTGAGAATGACTAGCCCTGATTTTTATGACTAAACCTGCCTTTTAAGGTGCAACAGCAAAGCAAAACATTTTTGTAACGATGGTTTCACCCACATGGCTTATTAAACATGAGCATACATCATGCATAACCAAATGTACATATGTCATAGTAATAGTAATGTAATGATGCAATATGGTAACAGTGTCTTGTTTTCTCAGAGCCTTACTAAAATGGCAGAGGCAACAAAAATACTCCGCTGCTCAGAGAGCGAGTACCTGCTTGGAATGGATGCATTCTGTCGCTCTCTAGAGTGTGTCGCCCAGGCTCTGGAGCACGACAATGCTGATTCTCTTATCGATCTGACCCATGCTCACCATTGGAGTGTGTCTGCAGATGTGGCTCAAGTCCACAGGGACAATGTCACGTGGGCATGTGGCTGTGGACTGGTGGAAAATGGACCTGGTGAAAAGTGGACATATCTCAACAGCAGGTACTCAGATTTCTGCCCTGCACCTCTGCCTACAAAAATACCTTTACATCCTCGTGTTCTGGACTCTTTCATAGCCAAGCTCAATGCATTGCAAGTTGCTGTGGAAACTGCAAACCTTGTGATGGATATTAGATATATAATTCAAGACACAAATTAGAAGAATATGATTGTATTTGTTGCAGTATTCTCATTTGTAATGTATCAGAATGAATTCTTAAATAAACACAAGGTTTTATTAAGTGAAATGATACATTATATTACACTTGTAGAATTCACTGTAGACGATGGATGTTATCATTGTCTCTAATTAAGTAACTATACTGCTGACATATTTTTCTTTGATAAATCATTAAACATGACGCTACATATTTAAATATTTTTGAAACTTATAAAATATTATATAAAAAAACATACCTGTACTGACTCACAGTACCATAACTGTATTTACCAAAGGTTATGTGTTAAGCTTAATTATCGACTGCGGGCTGGCTACAAGTCATAAAACAATATAATTTAATTTAAAAACAATATTTTTACTACAAATAGGCACTTATCCCTTTAAAAAAAAACAAAAAAAACAACGTATTTTCTCAAAATATAAATGGAATCAAAGCCTTTCGTGTTCTGGGATAGTCTTCAAAATTATCTTGGTAATACCTGTAACAATTTAAAAAATTATATAATTTTTTATCCACAAACAATTAATTATTCTGACAATATTTAGGAATTCTACATTTTAGGTATGTAGCCTAGTGGTTAATTACTATTTTAGAATTGTAATGAATATTGTCTCAGGCACCTGTGATGGTAAAATGCTCTTGGTCCAATAAAAAACAAGGTGAACACAGCAAAGGCAAAGGAGGGAAAAGACCATGTGGCTATGGCATATCCAAACCACTCCACAACCTCTCCCGAGTAGTTGGCACAGGACACGTATTCAAACAAGCCTCCTATGGGAGATTAAGAAGATCAAATGGTAAACTACAGAACAGATGAAAGAGCTACAAAATAATACTTGGATTTCTACATGTCTACCTCTAGGAATCCTGTAAACAACTTCTCCTGGTTTTCTCAGATTGCGTAGGACATAGTCTCTGTTTATATTGACGGCCATTCCGAGGTAAAATAACACTAAACCTATAACCACAAAAACAAAGATTCACTAATCCCAGAATGGCAACAAAGCAAAAGAAATTGCGGAAAATAGTAACCAAATATGGTTATACAGTAACTCATACAGTATACTAACAACAAGCAATATTGAATTATAATAATGTCTAGCAGGCTACTGTACTGTATGTGTATGTGGAATTTAGCGTGCTGAATAAATGATTCCTACCAGTTTTAAAGTGGTAGCCTGCTGACCAGCCATCCTCTAAGTAAGTACAGTGCAGCAAATGGTGTCCTTGCAGAAAGCCATTCACTGAACAGAACAACGCTGCTGGCAGCATCACAGAAAGTGGAAAAGGCCGTCCTCGTGTGAGCAGAGAATACACAAAAGTCCTGATGTTAGAGAGAAATGATTAGTACTGTATGTTAACAGTAAAACACAGTCATATATTTATTTCAAATGGATTATGTAGGCTCTCAAGAAGGATTGGCGATGGTGACTCTTCTTATAAAAGAGGTCTCTTAATGTCCTAGTGTGTGTGGCAGCACACCAATGGACCAAAGGATTCCTGTGTTTAAAGCCACAGTTTTCCAGCAGGAAAACTCTTATTCATAAATGTTTCCCCTGTATGAATGGATTTGTTTTTTTGTACCTCAACATACTGTTCTGTTAGGAAAAGGCTTAACAGTTTACATAAATTAGTGTTAAAATATCTGTAAAACATTTTCATACACTCTATCTACAGTAATATAAACGTTCTGACCCTCTGTAGGCTACAGATGGTCACGTTAAGAGCCTTAACAACAATAAATTAAACCAAGGAGTTAATAAGATAAAATGCTGTTATAAAATGTAAAAAAGAAACATTGCATAACAACTTGCATAAAACAATAACATAGATCATAAGCTACATTCAGCCGAGTATCGGCCTCTTCTGTTCATTAGCACTACATCACATGTAGCAACTCTGTGCTGAACGTCTGATACATATACCCCTGTAAGATCGAAACAAGACTCAGACTTTTGGGAAGTGATGCTGTCCATTTTCATGGGCTGTTAGCATTGTCACTCACAAGTATTTATCGATAATATCCGGTGCGACAAATAGCGCAGTGCTTTATTTACTCATTTAAAATGTTATATATTTATTTTAAGCAGCCATCGTAGCCTACTAATTTGGCAGATTTACAAGACCTTTATACAGCCAGAGTCGTGTCATTCCTCATTTTAAATTTATCATCCGATTTGGTCATTGAGTTGCGTAGTTCGTCGTCGTGCATGTCAATCAAAATGCCTCTCCTGTCAATTAGACGGGGACGCAGTTAGCCAGCGCTGCGTGCTCTGCGACTACATTCAGCCAAATGTAACATTAGTTTATTTGTTTACAGTGCAGTATAACCTGACACTGATGCAGTCCCTGTTACATTTTTCCAAATCCTTGCCTTCAGGCACAGATCACAGAGCTGTTACTAATGATCAGTCTCGTCAAATAGCCTGATGTGCCATTACCTTTGAAAGTAGTGTAGACAAAAGGTCCAAAGAAGCAGGAACCTCCCCAAACTAGTGGGTCTGTGTGATGTGAGCAGCAACAGTACAGGGACGAGGAAAGCTGGCAGCTCCTGGAGGAACCAAGCCAGCTTAGCAGGCACCATCCTTGCCTTGGAAGAGTGTCCCATGTGGCGTCCATAGGAAACCTGACACTTGCTGTGCTGGGCCAAGTGTGCCAATGCAGCCAGGATCACACCACAACTGAGGTAGAAGATCATGTCCTCACAGCAGTGCATCTCGTACGTCTCGCGGGTCGATTACCAGTAATATGTTTCCCTCACAGACCTTCACACATCTGTGTGGGTCTAAGTATAGAGCAACGGGCCACACTAACTCCTCCCCAAAACGGGGTGAGTCAGCCAAGTGGCAGAGCCTTACTATTGAAACACGATAGAGCCTTTGGTTGCATTGCATTAGAGGTGTGAACAAAGCATTTTCCTTATGCGAATAGTAAAGACAATAATTGCACACATGGTCCTGGGGAGATTGATTGGAATAATGAGGAATACATAATTAGCTGTTGGACTAAAGCCAATCCCTGACAATCTGCTTTAGCCAAATTAAAGATAATTCCTTACAGAATGAGTACCAGTATGAATAGATTGGTACTTACTTTGACAACTGACAATGATATAAATGTCACTTATTATCAGGTTATGTGAAAACCTTCAAAACGTCAAATGAGTACTAGCGTGTTCAGTGGTGTGTTAATCACTTTGACAATTGATGTAAATTATTCACTTTAACAGCAGTTACCAGCTGTATATGTGACAGAGATTGTCTGTCCCCCTTGGAGGAATCGAACCTCGATCTCCCACGCAGAGAACAGACGCACTACAAGGCAGGCTAAAAACCCACGGACTATAGCCTGCGTCGCTAGAGCATCCTATGTGGTGTTGGAGAGAGAGGATTAATTTACTGCACAGCTACCTACTGGCCACTGTTACACTCACCCTCCTAAACCTCACTCTCATCCGTGTCACAGCACCAGTGTGACGGAGATAGTCTGTCCCCCTCGGGGGAACCTCGATCTCCCACGGAGAGAGCGGACGCGCTACAAGGCAGGTTAAAAACCCATCTAGCCTGCGTCGCCAGAGATTTCTATGAGGTGTTGGAGAGTGAGGATTAATTTACTGCACAGCTGCCTGCTGGCCAACGTTACATATACAGGTATTGAAGTATATTGATGCAATGTATAGGTACACTAGCCAATGATTACTCGAACAGAAAAACATCACACTGTGCCATATTAATAGAAACTTACAAAGTTATGGAAGTGACCATTTGCCAGTTTCTATGAGCTAAGACTGTGATTATAAAAAGAATACAGATATCCAATAATTTAAAATGTGTTCATGTTAGTGAGAATGGAGGAATATGTGAGTGTATTTAGAGATTACGTACTAAACTGTAAAAATAATTATATTTTCAAAGCCTATGAAACGCATGAAATTCATTATATGACAAACTTCCAATAGGCAGAAAAGAAAATGCCTTCACAAACAAAATAGAGGGAGAATAATATTGATAGAGAGGAATCATTTATTAAAAATAGAAATATGGAGGCAGATCATAAATATAAGATATACAAATTAGTTGACTAATATGAGAAAGGAATGTTGTATTGGAGATAAACAAAAATATTAGTGCATGTAATCTTATATTAAACATGGATCATCAAACCAAACGTACTCTCAGAATTGTATTGACAACAATACCAATAAATATGAATGGTATGGTTATTGGGTGTAACAACTTTTCTTAGAAAGCATGTGTCCAAAACTGGCAGAATAAATCAATGATCCACAGCCAAAAAATGGGGGATGCACATGCATAGTCTGAAAGTGACTCACTCACCTCAATCTACTTAATCCACTGTCTTCTTTTGAAGTATACTCTCATCCCAATATGGGCTCTCCTGCACACATTTTTTCTGCCAGGCATGACATTACCACTGAAGAAAGTGGTTGTGTAAAATAACTATATCATGTATATACAGCAGCGGAAAAATTAAGAGACCGCTGCAGTATTTTCTCAGATTTTGTATTTTTTACTATTAATACATTTTTTCTATTTAAAAGTAATGTTATTTTTAGATCTATATTTATAGAATTTATGTATTTATGTTTTATATTTACCAGTATATTTACCGGATGATGGGAATTTTAGACAACTCTTATTTACAATGTGGCATTTCATTGAGGTTTGCGGGCATTTGTTTATGCACTGGTCTCATAAGGTTATGCCACAGCATTTCAATTAGGCTGAGGTTTACTTCAACTGGGCCATTGCAACATTGATTATTTTCTTTTTCAGCCATTCGATTGTAGATTTGCTGCTGTGCTTGGGATCATTGTCCTTTTGCAGGATCCAATACCAGCTAAGCTTTAACTGTCGGACAGATGCCCTCACATTTGACTCTAGAATACAAGAGTTCATGGTTGACTCTGACTACAAGGTTCCCAAGTCCTGCAAAACAATCCGAAATCGTCACCCCTCCACCACCGTGCTTGACAGTTAGTATGAGGTGTTTGTGCCGATATGCTGTTTTTAGTTTTTGCCAAACGTGGCGCTGTGCATTTTGGCCAAACATCTCCACTTTGGTCTCGACTGTCCAAAGGATATTGTTCCAGATGTCTTGTGGTTTGTTCAGATGCAACTTTGCAAACCTAAGCCATGCTGCAATGTTCTTTGCAGAGAGAATAGGCTTTC
>JAODUK010000007.1:4410273-4474545 GCA_027564635.1 Typhlichthys eigenmanni
GGTCCCCTGCTGGAGCTGCTGCCCCCGCGACCCGACTCTGGATAAGCGGATGAAGATGGATGGATGGATGGATGGACGGACATGTGCATTTATCTACACAATTATATACTGTATAATTATTTTTTTCTTCAGATTTCCACCATGTTCTCTTAGTCATACATGGTCTGCCCCATTTCCTTGTGTAACATTTTATTTCTGATTTATGTTCTTTGTGTCGTTACCCTATTCAGCTGGGTTGTGATGGTGCTGTGTGTTCTGTTCATGCATGTCACTATCTCATTCAGCGGATTGTCCATGTTTATTTTTTGTACTTAATTCCCTTGTGTCCTTTACCTTAAGAGGACACATTCTCTTTGTCTGGCTATGGCTGGAAATAACTTAACTAAATTGCCTAATTAAATAAAGGTAAACAAAAGGTAAATAAAAGATAGTATTGTTACAATGTGTGCGGCTTGTTTTGTGCACTCTTATGGATTGGTTGATTTATTATTTTCTATTGCAGTTTCTCCCAAGTTTGTGAATTCAGTTTTTTTGCGTATGCTATGGTGATTGTACTGTTTGTAATCCCTATATAATGACTTATATATGTCAATTGGATAAATTGGTCACAACATATTTATACAGGCATACTGTATTGTGTACATTTATTCCTAGCCTGTGACATGTTAAAACATATCCTGCAGCTGCCCCTGCTCGTCTAGAAACTAGAGATCAGCATCTGGTCAGTGGCCTTAAATCGCCTCGCATTGAGGCAATGAAAAATCAAGGGTCTGTCTCCCAACATATGGTCTTTTCAATTGCTTTCATCAAGATAAACAAAGTGAATGCTCAGCATGTGATTATAATAGGTTAAGATAATTTAAAAAAGGATGTTGAAATATAGTGGCAATATACTATATGCTATTGTGTCCAGGCATGTATAGATTTATCCTGAGCTTTGATGATTGGACAATGAAAATAATGACAGAAATATGCCTATGGGAGTGTAAATCAGCTGATAGGATAGTTATGTATGGGCTGATGTAGTAGATGAGCCTGTAATCCATTTATATAAGCTTCTGCTTGGATGTCATGTTTGCAAAAAAAATGAGTGTGCAGTAAATAAATCATGCAGTTGACTAGTTTACATAAATAATGTGGAGCTTTAATACACCTGCATTAACAAAACATACACTTCCTGACAGGTTTGTTCTAGTGACCTGACGCCCCCTTCATTAACTGCAGGTAAGCCAAATAACACATTTGAGCAATATTTTCAAATCATTCAGAGGAGCAACAAACATTAAAACATAATTATGAAGTATAATGTATTTAACTGTTTGTTACTGAATGGAATAAATTGCAAAATAATTGTGCAATAATTTCAGCTGATCTATTTTAACAGCTACAATGCCTTATAAGGCTACAATTTCTTTGATTTTATATTTTTATTTTATTTACTATATTCACACAACAGGCTCCCTCTGGTGGCAAACTCTAAACAAGACTGAATATTGTCTGCTGGATCCAGTAGCAGTACTGGAATCACTGGATTTTCTCATTGTTCTGTTGGGTGTTCTTGGTGAGCATTAACATATAAAGAATAAGACAAACATGAGACATGCTTTTCAGTAGGTTTTACTTTTTTTTGTAACATGACTCCTAAGTATTATTTGGAGAGCATTTAAGGGATGCTTTATCAGTGGAACCTGAGATCAAAGATAACGCCCTACTCCTGAGGGAGAACTTAAGCAGTATTTTAAGTTTGTTATGTGTTTCCATTTTCCATTCTCAATTCAAGAGAAATAATACAAAAACAACAAAACATTTCTAACAGTTTAACAAAGATATATATATATAAACATAATTGAACAGTATTGTGCTCCAGCCATTTGTCTCGCTACGAGAATGAGGTGAGGTGGTAACAAACTGCCACTACCAGCTGGAGTGGGGAAACGGTGTAATTTTAAACCGACTGATGAGCACAAATCACTCCTAGTGGGGGCAAGATTACATTGGTAATAGGCAAGATAAGATTACAAATAACTCACATAAACATTCTAAAATAACACTTTATAAAGTAAACTTAGTTAAAAGGTACTTGTGCAACAGTGATCCAAGGCACAATAGCACAGTGTTATGCTTTATCGTGTTTCCTTCAATTATCTTTACAGATAAAGCAAATAAAATGGGATTTATCTGCCAATTCTGTGCTTAAGATGGCTAAACGTTAACAGTGTCAATCTCTTAGTGATGGATGCAAGATCAGTAACAAAAGCCTTCCCTGTCTGGGCTGAGAAGAAGGAAAGAAGTGGATCACACTAATGAATAGGTCTTAATTCACCCAATGCCAGATGTGCATTCCTCAAATTAACATAATCCAAAACGCCTATTTATACTGCCACCATAAATCATATTTCATTTAATCCCATATCTTTTGTACATACACTATTCAATCGAATTTGGCTCCAATTATAACCTTTTATGTTTAAGCAAAAATGCCGAATAGGGAAATTTATTTTTTATTAAAATTGTATAAAAAAAATTTTTACACACATATATATTATCTTCTAAATTATCACATTTCTCATATAATTCAATGGAAGTACTAAAGGTGTGAAATTCATATAAATCTTCAAGCTCTTGGTTCTTTAACATTACCACAAGGCTGATTCATAATATTTTCATGTATCGTCCCTGGGAATACAGCATGAAATGCAAACCTGAAAATTGATTTTCTAAACAATAAAGGACTAAAGAATAAAAGCTAAATTGCATTGATAGTTGGCTTCTAGATATCATTGAACAGAAAAAATAACCTCAACTGATTTTACAGACTGACAAATACCTTTGATGCTGTACATGACTGCATACTGTATGGTTGAAATGTTATGTTAAGATTGTAATATTTGTTTCTTACATTATTTCCTACAGTAGCTAGACTGAAGATAAGTGATTTAATCACTCACACACACACTCTTTGAATAATAAAATCCTCTAAATATTAATCCTCAATTAAATGTCTTACTTTACTTAAAAGGTATTTTTAAATCTATACAGATTAGTGGCAGTATAAGGACAGGCCTTATTGATTGAATGTATTTGGAATTGACTGTAGAAAGCCTTGATTACACTCAGCGGGTAAATTAAAATTATGCTTTAGAACATAATGGCCTTCACCGTTTCTGTTTTGATGTACCACCATACTACTTGTAAATAGTAGTGTAAAATAAAACAATCAAGAAAAAGTACAAATAAAGGGAGCACATTATTAAAAAAAGAACATTATATTTAACAGACTAATATGAGATTAATAAAGATAAATGTTTTGGTATTGTAGACCAGGGGGTTTGTGAACTTGGATGCAGCCCTTGGTTATCAAATACTGTCTGTCAGTAGACATATATTGAAGAACAGTGATCGTAGCTAGGTATGATTTATTTAAACCAATTATGCCCATATGCCATAGAGGACTAAGAGTATGGAGTGCTCTTCATTGCAACCAAGTTATAAGGTAAACCTACAGTACATACACAGTCTACCATGGCACTTGAGTGGGCACTAAAATATTGTAGTTTGACAGCATCAAACAGTAATTTTCATCTATAAACATTTAAATGTTCAAAAGTTATATCTATTTTGTAACATTACATGAGCACAGGTTGAAAAGAGTGCATATGTAACAAAGTATATCCTTCTTATATGTAGCTGTAGTAGACAGGGAGACTAAAGTGTATGACTTTGGTCCTCCCAAACTAGCCCCCCCCCTCCCCTCCCCCTCCATTTTCATGTAAGCCCCTCACCCCACACCACCTAATTAACAAGGCCCCTCCTCTGCAAAACTATTAGTTCTTCAATCCACTAAAAACTACACTTCATGCATAACATTTCAACCTAAACCTCTGAAACACACTTCAAACAGAGAGGATGGTGGAGAAAGGCAGAAAAGCTGAGGGAGAGAGAAAGGAGACTTTATTGGCTTTAAGTGTTCTAGGTCCTTCCTGCAGATAAACTGTATTATTTTGGGAGGTATGGGGGTCATGGCAATAGCTAGTAGGGGTGGGGCGGGCATCACTGATGTGGACCCTGCCAAAGTCAACCTCAATGTACGATGAGTGCCCCGGCAGCATAACTCACAGAGCTGTCCTGCCAGTTCCTGCACTCACTTGACTGGGCATAGTTCAGGAAAGAGAAGTTCATTTCTAATCCAGTCTTCCTAAGTTCAGACACAGCCTGAAAAACAAAGAGTCATATGATGTAGATATTAGTGGTATAACGGATCATAGGTGATCCGTGACCTGTACGGATCACCCCCCACGGTTAGCCACGCAATATTGTTATATTGTCGCCTTTATTTCTGAATTATTCCCTAAATCTCCAGTTGCAGTTTTCATGTGATCAAGGCATGTTGAATCACAACCAATAAAACTGGTGGCTCACGGTGGGAAAAGAAAGCAAAGAAAATATATAGGCCTACCGCGGCCTACGCACAAGAGGGCTGAACGCAGGGTGCAAGCGATTTAAGTTTTTTCTCTGCTGTGCTTCGCACTAAGTGCGAGGATTGGATTTTACCAACCCCGCCGGTACTAATGCAGAGAATTTTGCGTTCATTGTGCTCAAGTGTGGCATAAGCTACAGCCTACTGAATATCAGCATGCCTGTGGTTTCATTCGACTTCGGCGTGTTATATTCCTTATACAAGTTAGACAAGCGCCATTTATTTGTTAAAAGTACGTGTAGAAAGGGCAATAGATTAAGAATTGTTTGTTTATTTTATATATTTGACTGTTGACAAAACAACACAAACTTTTCTTGCAGGTCCACACGCTACAGTACTTTGTGTCTTTTTCTCCTCTTCTTCTTCACCTGGTGACCATTCATAATAAAACTCAAATTTTATTTGTAGAGATAAACCTTTGAGGTGCGAAGTTTGTTACCATCTATGATCATTTATTAATGAATGATTATTAGATCTGTATGGTACGTCAAGTTTTATAAAGGCTGTAGCCTATACAATATTTTAAACGTGAATGTAGCAGCAGTTATTTTCTATCTAAGATACAGTATAAGTAAATTGCAACCTGAGCCAGGAATGTCATCACACTCCCTCTGTGTGTGTTGTTATCCCAGCTCCTCGGTTTTGATGGCTGGTCCAGCCACCTGTTAGTGCGTGTCTATGTGTGTGTGGGGCCCACATAGCATGCTGGTGCTCTAACCACGGAATTCCACTGGGCGCGTGTGCTGAGCGTGTGTGACGCGTTCCTGCATCCGATGCGGCCTCCAGAGCTGATCACGGCCACTCTAGACAATGCTTTCACTTCCACCACACGTGATGCGGGGTGTGTTGGAAGCGTCTCCGCTCTGCTTTGCTAAAGATAGGAGCCATGTCTATTTTTGACAGAAGCCGCGGCCAACACACGCTGCTGAAATACAAAATACAATTGAAATCGTGTGCAAAACAAAGCATGCAGACTCTCGATTGTATTTCACATGACTACATTTGTGGCAAGAGGCCAAAAGTGGAAGAATTTGACATCTGGGTTTTATGACACCACAAATCCAAACTATTCCAGAAAGGACCATGGTGTGGAATATAATTGCAGTAGTTTTTGGGAGTGGAAGTGAGTGAAAGTAAATCAATGTCGAACAGTAGTTTTTGTTGATCTCGCCAATACAACTGCCTCGCAGCGCTAAGCTTTTAAAATGCTCCCGGTGGAAGTTGACGCTTGGAGAGGACGGAACAAACCCGCGTCGGAGCCGGAACGCTGGGCACATGTGCCCAGTGGAATCCCGCCGTAAGTGTGACATCTAGAGTCAGAAAGTGATAAAGAGCCACTTTAAGTAGTACATGGAAACTAGTAGTTATGAAGTAGAATATGTAGTTGCCATATTGCCTGATGACGATTGTATGTGGGTACTCACATTTAGCAGCACTCCAATGGGATGACGTCCGCAAATGGTGTTGTGGTATTTCTTCAAGTAGTTTGTAAAGGACATAGGATCCAGCTGTTCAATAATGCCCATCCCCTTCACAAGAAGAGAAGAATAAGCAGTGTTAATGTACTGCAGGTGAACTTGGTTAGTCTCACAGCATAGTATCAAAGCATTTCAATTATAGACTCCATATCTTATGCCGGGTTCAGATTGCAGTCATTCAGAAAGATTTTGACCAGACACGTCCCCGTTGGGAATAATGAATAATGTCTTTAGGCATTGTAATGTTTACATAATCGACCAGTAATGTAGTGTTTGCGCCGCCACACGAGTCACTACAAACAAAAAAAACCTGAAAAAAAAGGACAAAAAAATCCCTCATCCCTCAAAAATCCACACATATAAACACAGGCAATCAGAGACAGAGGGATGCTGCTGTTGCTGCTGTCAGTTGGAACAACAAGAGAGGAAAAATCCAGATCTTTACTCCAGATCTCGAGAAAGAGTAGCCTACAATAACGGTTCTAAAATGTGAGTACGATGAGCAGCCTGGTTAGTGGCTGGTTAAGCTTGGCTAGGTTACCATTCCCCAGTATCATTAGCCATAAAAAGTGGTCAGTTTTGTTTTTAAGTTTTCCTTTATGGAACACAAGACCAGCATCATATTCTTGAACCCTGCTTCCCGATGACACATGAACTCGTGCCAGGTCCTGAACAGTAGCATAAGTTTGATTGGTCGGTGTCATACATGTAGTGTTGACAGTCTCCCGGACAAGATACGTCGTCAAGAAGTTCTGCAGTTAAGCACAATGTTCGTCTAATTTGACACGGTGACTATCATGAAGGACAAAAGAATTGTGTAATCTGATCCCGGTATTTGGATGATTAATCCCCTAATACATTTGTGTGCTTACCATTTTATCAAGATGTTCAATAGATCTATAGATCTCCCCTTGAGATTCATCATAGTATGTGTAGCGGAATCGCTGCCCTTCAAAGAAGAAAAGAACATCAGCATATAGCGCATATTATAAAGGTACTATAGAGTTAGTCCCAATAAACAAGTTAATGTAGACCGCTGTAAATTGACTGAAGATTTACCCCAGTGACAAAAGTCAGAGGAGATAACAAAGAGGTTGGATGGGTCTGCCAAGTACTTGCTCAGCAGCTTCCCATATTCTTGTTCCTTGGACTCGCTCAAGGCGCCAACCAGCACAGGGACTATGCTAAACTCATCTTTATGGCTGCAAATTGGAAATGGTGGAACATATATTAGAAAAAACTATTAGGGATTAATTGCTTAAAACCACATTTTAGTCTGGGACATTTTTAAGACAGATTTTTTGACTCCTCAAAACACTATCCAGATAATGACCACAAGGCCAATACCTTAACAGATTGGCAGGTCACTTCTCACGGGTAGTCTGAGTGACTACCAAGCTCTGGTGGTTATCCGAAATCCATAGAACGGCAGTTAGATACGTAACCATTGTTATAAATATTATACATGTCTTAAAGCTGCATTACCTAACTTGTAGCATTACTTGTTTGACCATCAAATGGCAGAACATATGGATTAACATCACCCCAACTCCTCCCGTTCCCATTCACAGGCAGCTATCATGCCTTCTAAACCAATTGAGAGAGAAAACATCCAGTGCACTCACAATAACCCAACATAAACAACGCAATGTGCCCCTGAACTAAATGATTGTGTATTACAAACATGCTAAGCTAGCAACATGGGTGACGAAGAGGAGTGGCATCTCTCTCTGTGAAGGCTTCTCTGCAGTATGGTGGCGGTAACATAAGCATCCAATCTTCCGTACTAACACAGAATTACTTTCTCAAACTTGAATAAATCACTAAAAGTGGCATAACTAAATCCCTACAGTCAAACTCTAATTAAAAAGGAGAAGCCTACTCTCACAAAAGCCTCTCATAGTAATAGAGTCGCATTGCATGGAGCCTCATATATAGCACATTGACAAAAGACACAAAAAAATGTCATTAGAATACAACACATGCAAAGTAATGAAACTATGTATATAGACACACAAATCAAAATGTACACTGTGCAACTTAGTTTGAGGTCTCCTGTGGGAGCTGCTGCCCCCGCGACCCGACTCTGGATAAGCGGGTGACGATGGATGGATGGATGACTTAGGTCTACACTATCATACATTGTATTATGTAGAAATGTTAGATAATGCAGCTTTAACAAGAATAGCAATTAGCAAGTTTCTAGAAAAGCATGACCATTTATTTAACCAACATGCTGTTTTTGTCCTACCTCTCCATGGCTTTAGCAGTGTAAGGCAGATGCATTTCAATACTGTGCTCATCTTCATCTGTCTGCAGACTCATCCTCTCAAACATTCCAGTTTTCCAGAGGTCAGCATAAACTGCAAGACAGAGTGATTCTTTTGTGGGTTTCTTTATTTTATTTGTGCTTTAGTGATCTAGAAGGAAATCTCTTTTTAAAAGTGTCTTAACATCAGAGAGAATGCTATTATCATCCAGTCTGGGAACTGTCTAACCTTAAGAGTACTTACAGTATAACGAGTTCACCTCCAAAAGCTGATTGGAGCATGCACAGAGGAACTACAACCTGTAACTCAATCAAAACTAGAAAAGTCTGACACAATCAGGAATGGGCTTAGCTTGTTTCAACTTCCATTTATAAAAGATTCTAAAAAAGTTATACTTTCACCCTTTTGGTTAGAACCACCATTACTAAAACTGTGTTGTTTTGGTTTGAATGCCCCTCCTCTGTGCCAAGTGGCTCATATTTCTCACCACTCCTCAAGCAGCCCTAATAGGCTTACTTACGGCGTACTCACACTTGGCCCAGGTAAACCGTGCCTGAGCTCGTTTGACCCCAAAGTCCTGTTCGTTTGACTAGTGTGATCGCTCCGTATCGTGCCCGGCTGGTGCCCGCTTAACCGTGCCGTGGCCCACTTAAAAGAGGTGGGCCAGGTCACAGTTTGGTTGGACTCGGGCGGGGTACGCATTAGGGTGATCGCAGTGCCCGAGGACGCGACAGTTGTTTCATTACATACAGCATGGCGGCAAAGGGAACACTTTGGTCTACGGCAGAAGTGCAATGTTTATTGGAAATTTGGGCAGACGAGAGTATTCGGGACCAACTGGATACAACACACAAAAACTATCTAGTATCTACTTACTAGTGGGTATCAAATAACCATATGAGCAGTGTCGGCAAAAGCTGAAAAAACTGCGTGCTCAGTATCTGAAGGTATGGGATCCACTTTGTAAATCTGATAGCTCGTCGGACATCGAGGACATATTCCAGTTGAACGATTATGTGGAAACAATTATTGTCCTGAAACCAAGTAGCCAACATAATGTTTTGGAGTAAGCGTGCCCTGGCACTGAATGTTAACTGCAGTGTGAGTGCAGGCCAGCGGGGGAGTGGGGAGGGGGGACAATCGTGCTTGGGCTAGTGTGAGTACGCTCTTAGTCTTTAACTCACTTTTTATGACCAGTATGCACTGTTCTGCATAGTTGTGTGTCCCTCACAATCTTTAGGCAAAGCCTTTATGAACTGCAATATCAAGATAACAAAAACAGAGTGGGGGTGAAATAGTGTGCATTAAAGCAGTGAATACCCTTCTGGTCGATCCTCAGGTCATAGAGGGGTGTTCTATAGACCTCTGCCGGAGAGAGGGCACAGCGGGAGAGGGGCACGTGATGGGAGGGTCCCAAGATAAACACCCTACGACTGAAAGTATATAAAAATACAAATAAATCAAATTTGAAAAAACTACGATTTTATAAATTATGTTATAAATGTGCAACTCCTATAATAAGCATAGGAGCCATTTGATTCAATTTAACATGGTGAGGAATAGATCTAAAAGAAAAAATAAATAACTAAATAACTCACGTAACAGATGGGTCCACTTGCTTGTAAGCATGTGCTGCACAGGCACCACAATACGTATACCCAGCATGCCTTAAAACAACAACAGAAAGACATATTGTGATATTAATGAAATCATATTCATAATCATATTAGGAAAGGAGGACATCACTAATTATTTAGCAAATTATGTGTGTAGATGTTTGCTTAGTCATTTCAAATTATGTACTTACGGTGCAATAATGGCTCTGGCAGGTCTAATAGTAGACTGGGCTTGAGACAGCCAACCCTCTAACTGTGCATTCAGCTGGGATCCTGAAAAGACATTGAACATTTCTGTATACAGTCAAAATACACCATGCTACACCATATATTAATCATCATAGGCATTTAGCTGCCAAGATAACAAAAAATGTTTAAATAAATACACCCTTGCCAAATTGATAATGTATGTTCATATGCAGGACAATAACCTCTAATACACATATTTTAAAAGCATTAAGAAAGACAGACCTCTTTGATGACTTGACTACGCATTAAATATGCATCATTCATTAGAATTGGGGAATTTACAGATTTTCTCTAAATGCCTCACAGGTAAAAACACCACCTTTCAGTGATGTGGAATTCACATTTGTGACACCAAGAATGACTTAGACTGACAAATGTATACATTTTGACACCATGTTTTACTACATAGCTGCTGATCCAAATATTATTACTAAGATGACCTCATTGTGAAAGCATTTAAATGGACCCGACTATGCTGTTAATATTTAAGCAGACATGACAACTCAAACAGTTAGATTTTTGTTTATATGCTGTAGAGTTGATGTCAGTCAAACAAATGAGAGATACGTAGTACTGGCTTTTAAGTGTCAGCCAAGCAAAATCGCTGGTTTTAATAATGTACAGTAGTCAACTAGCAACTAGCTAGTAAGATGGGGGAGGGGGTAAACAGTGCAACATGAACCTTCAATTTTAAGCCCTGCCTTAGCCAATCCTTTGTTCTTAAGACGGAAAGAATTCGGCACTTTACTTAGTCGGTAGAGTCAGCAACCAACAGAACTTTTTTTCCAAAAGGTTTATGTAAGCTAGTTTATAGTGTTTAGTCCAGCCGCCTAGACAACAGGCCAATAAGTTCATCAACGTTAGCCATGAGATCTCCTTTAAATTGGTTTGCAAAAACAAAACAAAAACGCAGACGTTGCTTTATTGAAATCATTCAATTTTACAATAGATATACCGTAGCATGTGCTGAACAGGCTCGGAAAGAACAACAGTCATGGAGAGAACATCTTAATAAGTACGGTACCGTACTGTACTTATTACCAAACCTAATCTTAAGAAAGCATCGAGCTAACTTAGATTTGACTAGCTGGAATTACAGTCCGTGCTAACCGTGCAGTCTTGCACACATTATTAATACAATCACCAGTATAGGTCGAAAATGGTACGGTATTTACAAAAATATGAAATAAAACAGCCACAAATATTCAGCTGTGCTATTGGTAAATGAGTCTGAAAGCGACCGGTTCCCTGTTGACAGTTACCCGAAGCAGAGTACCAGCTGCCGGCGTGACTTGCTTCTCTGCACACCACTCTGTTCGACATCTTGGTTCCCAAGCCGCCTATCTTGGTTCACTTAACTCTTTGTCAGGCGAAAAATAAAATTACAAACCTGATGTCAAATCAAACGAGATGCTAGATAACTTGGTTGTTTGCTTAGTATGGAGACAAAGGCCAGTTCAACCGGAGGGCTATGCTAGAAATTGCTATCGGTCTAGTCGTGTTGGTTGGTAATACCAATTGGGCTGTAAGGTCACTATATCATTTAGCAAAATAACAACATATAAAATGTGTCAGTGTCGAATGGTTAGTCTCAGATAAAGATTGGAAAGAGTATGAAGCCAGAAACTGTCACAAGTCTTCATGTACAATACTGATTCGGAGGTTTATGGAAGCAGGTAAAGAGGCGTGTATGAAGCAGTTCATTACGTGACAGTATTACGTCAGAGTTTGTGGATTGGCTATCACGCCACCAAAGGCAATACGATTCGTAGAATCTTCTTAAAGGCGTGTCCAAAACTGAAAAGTGCATTCATTTATAACATTGGTTGATCCGTCAGCCGGAGTCAACATGCATTTTTACCAAATACGTTTTAATAAGGACATTAGTGGACACAAATAAACGACTGCTCAAGTAATAATATGTTCTAGTTTAATTTTTATTTTACCTAAATTTAATGCATATTTTAATGTCTGAACAAAATGTCCAAATGAGCCCTAAATGTGCAAAATGCTTAAATAAACCCATAATAACAAAAATGTAGCTTTGATGAATTAAGTGTATTTATAATTTGAGCTGTGCTATATGTTATCCTGGTTCTGGGTGCTGGTAAAATGGATAAACACCGGGTAAAGAGTATCCCAAGCATCCCAGGAGGGATCCGGTATGTCCGAGAATGTAGCAAAGGCGTCTATTACGGTAGCATGCTTCACGCGAGAGCTCTGGGCGAGATCAAGTCGTCTCTCTTTCAACCCGGAAGTACATATGTGTTGTTTTTACGATGTAGTGCAATAGTTATATTTACAGCAAAGTATTCAAATTATGCTAGCTTTGTTAGATTCATGTAGTATATAGTTCTAACAAATTAAGTAGACATTTTACGAGGGATTAAGCGCCTGAAGAATCATGTCGAGCAAAACAGGTGGTACGGGTACCAAGAGCAAAGACAACAGTGAAGTTATTAAAAGCCATCATAAAGAGGCTTTTGAATGCATATCTTTGGCATTGAGGATCGATGAAGACGAGAAAGGTCCGTTTATATATAGTATTCTTAAGTAATGTATAAGATATAATTAATGTTAATACTTTACATGATGTGTGTGTACATAATTTTTATAATGGTAGGTGTAAAGGAAGAGGCCGTTAAGTGGTACAAAAAAGGAATTTCCCAGCTTGAAAGGGGTATTGCTGTGGAGATCCTAGGACATGGTAAAGTCTTGCCGTTTTAACAAGCATTTTACAGTATTTCTGGAATGCCTTTTATGTATTGTCTTTTTTGGCATCTTTCAGGGGAACAGTATGATCGAACAAAAAAACTTCAAGACAAAATGATCAGTAATCTCACCATGGCAAAGGAAAGGCTTGGCATTTTAGGTATGGCATTGTTCAGATTGATGACTACCATTCTTATTAGTTTGACAAAAAGTGTGTACTTCAGTGAAATATAAATTAATATTTAATAGAATGTAATTTACAGAGGCTACATTGGCATCTAAAAGGATAAATGGCTTACAACAACCCCACACCCAGCCTAAGATTGTTCCTAAATACCCTGCTGGTGTTAGTGGTGTATCCAGTCACATTAAACCCTCCACAATCACCAGACCTAGCGATGGAAAGGTGATGTTTTTTTTTTGATCATCAGCTGTTGCATCAGCATGGGATTGGTATATTTTGGTGCTGGTATTTAATTACCGTATTATGGTTTTTTCTTCTAGGTTCCACCACGGGCGGGAAAATTGCAAAATGGCAAAGCTGTGGCTGCTAAGCCACCCCAAAAGAGAGATATGAAGAATTTTAAAAACGTGGACAGCAAATTGGCCAACTTGATTATGAATGAAATTGTTGACAGGTACTGAAAAGGGAGTCATACCAGTAATCACTAGTTTTAGAATCACTAGACGAAAAATACAAAATAAATTGGGAGCAGTGGATGATCTTCTTTTTGTTTGTTTTAGTGGAACATCGGTATCATTTGAAGACATTGCTGGTCAGGACCTGGCAAAGCAAGCACTTCAAGAGATTGTCATTCTTCCTGCCATTAGGCCAGAGGTAATCCAATTCATTTTGGTGGTGTGGGAAGGCTTCTATTCTTTGAAATATTAAGATAATACAGTAATTTTAACATTATGTCATATAGCTGTTTACTGGACTTAGATCTCCGGCCCGAGGTTTACTTTTATTTGGTCCTCCTGGAAATGGGAAGACCATGTTGGTGAGTGTATAATCATCTCATGTTTTTCAGTATTCAATAGTGTGTTGAACTTACTATCTTTGCTCTTGTCAGGCTAAAGCTGTTGCCATGGAATCAAACTCCACATTCTTTAATATCAGTGCCGCCAGCTTGACCTCTAAATATGTAAGTTGACAGTGGAGGACTATGTAATACTTGATCACTGGCTGACACTGTCATCATTATGAGTCACATTTCCATGACAGGTGGGAGAGGGTGAGAAGCTAGTTCGAGCATTGTTCGCCGTTGCCAGAGAACTACAGCCTTCTGTCATTTTTATTGGTTTGTATTTACCATTAATTGCCTAGAGAATATATCCATATTTTCTTCTGTAGGGAAACACAACTTTTTACTTGTGAAATATGGGTAATATTATAGTCAGTACAGCTGACCTTTTGAATGTATTAATGGAATCTATTCTAGGATGACTGACTGACTACTAAATTATTGGTCATCAATGCACAAAACCTTGCCAAAAGTCTCTGCTCTGAGCCTTTATTAAACTTCTGTTCAGATGAAATTGACAGCCTGCTTTGTGAAAGGAGGGAGGGCGAGCATGATGCAAGCCGTCGACTGAAAACTGAGTTCCTCATTGAGTTTGATGGGGTAGGAGTGCCATACAGTTTCTCTATGCAGCACTGATAGTCAGGTACAGTACATAAAGGTTAACTCTGGTTTCAGGTGCAGTCTGGAGCGGATGAGAGAGTGCTAATAATGGGAGCTACCAACAGGCCCCAGGAGCTTGATGAAGCGGTGCTCAGGTACGTGCTGCACCTTTTCATGGACAGTGTTCAGGATATTAATTTTTGACTAATCCTACTCATTGTTATTGCAGGCGGTTTCCCAAAAGGGTGTATGTGGCATTGCCAAGTGAAGAGGTATTATGGAACACATTTTGGCTGTTTGATATAAAAACAATATTTTCAAGATTATTTTTCCACTTTGTCATATGATGTGGTTTTCAAACCTACAGACTAGACATAAGCTGCTCAGAAATCTTTTAGGAAAGCACGGACATCCACTTAACCAAAAAGAGCTTCTAAATCTTGCAAAGTGGGTAGTTTACCTTTTACTGCACACAGAGCAAAATGATATCCACTTCATTACTTTCTGTCAGTGTGCAGTAATGTCTTGTAATCCATATTTGCAGAATGACTATTGGATACTCAGGAAGTGACCTGACGGCATTAGCGAAAGATGCTGCACTCGGGCCCATTAGAGGTACGGCCAGTGACATAATTAGCTTTGAATGTGTGACCAAACACAATGCTATAACCAAGTTTGGTACCACTTTACAATAAGACTACCGTTATAAAGGTTTTATAAGCTATTTAGAATTAGGTTATTAAGTAGGTTTTTGTTTTTATGCAGGCTCACTATTTGGCAAGATCAAGTGACCACATCTATTATGTTAAATCTCAGCTCTTGCTGTCGTCATGTCTGCTGCTATACAATCATGATGGGTTTTGGTCTCTCAATACTTAAAGTGAGAGTTTACCCCCAGCAGTGTACTGCACTGATACCAGTGTTAATAATATTGAATATGTTTTATTCCTCACTGAGAGGAAGACATGGAAATCATTATTTTATATGTAAGGAAACATCAGGCATGACCTCAACATTGCTTTCCAAATTTGTAAAACAAACATTTAACGTACACTCATATGATACTGTATATGATGCATATAATCCGGCCCACCTAGTTATAACGCAGTTATTGAACATAGCTTGGGTAGATTTGATCATTTGATTCAGTTAAATAAACAAAAACAGTGATTAGCAACATCTAGTGTTATAATTATTTCAGTGGTTATCGTTTTTCTTACTGTCAGAACTTGGATGTGTGGAACCAATGGCGTAACAAGGCAACAATGGGCCCCAATGCAGAGTGGTGAAAGGGGGCCCTTAACAATAATAGCCTATTTTGAAGCAAGCCATTTCTAAATGTAACCCAATTTAAATGGCAACCGTGAAATGCGTTGCAGGAGAAACCTAGCCTTTAAGCATTTAGGAGATCAGGGATAGGCCTAATATCAATAGGCTAGTACATATGCATTGTCAGAAGGCTATGGATTATCGTCTCCCAAATCAAACATTGATGAAAGCTGACGTCGGCGCACCATGACAAATGAAAACATTATTGATGACGGCGCACCGGCATTGACAAGTGAAAAGTGCACTGGTTGATCAATAGTCAAATAGTAAATACATTGGATGAAGTTGAACTTACTTCATGAGAGCACACCCCAGGGTTGCTTTACACTTGACAAGTTCAGTTGCTGCTCTGTCCCATTGAGCTCCATACAGTTACGTTTTAATACACGTTATTTTGCAAGAGGACCACTTGCTCAAAGCTACGTAAATTATCTATATTTAGAAGCTTTGCATTTCGGCTGCCTTTTAAATTGTTTCTTTTGTCCGCTTTTGTGTTCATAATCCATTTCTGCATTTCCCGCTCTTGACATTTAACAGGCTACTCGTAAAATGATTTTGCTATGCAGTAGCCTACACATCTCACGCAGGCAATGATGGAGATACCTGGAGAGGATTGTTTGGGAGGAACGGTCTCCCTGATCTAAACGAGCGAGCGGATGTTTGTTGTTAGACTTTTGTGCTAGTCATGGATTGTATATAACAAACACCATGTTCGAACATAAGGATGGTCATAACTGTACGTGGTACCAGAACACCCTAGGCCGAAGGTCGATGATCGATTTTGTGATGGTATCATCTGACCTGAGGCTGAATGTTTTGGGGCAGAGCTGTCAACTGACCACCATCTGGTGTTGAGTTAGATATGGGGTCGGGGAAGACTCTGGACAGTCCTGGTAAGCCCAAACGGGTAGTGCGGGTGAACTGGGAACGTCTGGAGGAGGTCCCCTGTCCGTAAGATCTTCAACTCACACCTCCGGCATCCCTGTGGAGGTTGGGGACATTGAACCGGAGTGGGCAATGTTCAAAGCTTCCATTGCTGAAGCTGCAGCAGAGAGCTGTGGCTTCAAGCTCATAGGTGCCTGAAGCAACGGTAACCCTTGAACATCGTGGTGGACACCAGTGGTCAGGAAAGCCGTCCAACTAAAGAAGGAGGCCTTTTGGGATATGTTGTCCCGAAAGTCTCCGGAGGCGGTTGCAAGGTACCTACTGGCCCGAAGGGCTGCAGCATCTGCCGTAGCAGAAGCAAAGCAGCAAAGAAGCGAGTGTGGAAGAAGTTCAAAGAAGCCATGGAGAAAGACTTTCGGTCGGCACCAAAGTGTTTCTGGAAAACCGTCCCCCACCTCAGGAAGGGGAAGCAGGGAACCATCAAAGCTGTGTACAGTAAGGATGGGACACTGTTGACCTCAACTGAGGAGGTAATTTGGCGGTGGAAGGAACACTTTGAGGAACTCCTGAATCTGACTGACATGCTCTTTATGGTAGAGACAGAGCTGGAGGCAGATGGGGGATCAACGTCAATTTCCCTGGGGAAGGTCACTGATGTAGTCAAACATCTGATGTAGTGTGGGGTATCACACTACTCAGCCTCCCTGGTAGCGTCTACTCTAAGGTGCTGTAGAGCCTGTTTTTTTTTTTACCAGGCTGTAAACATATTTATTTTTGCTTTTAAGTCTGACATTTTAACATTGTAGTCTATGGGATTGCCTCCCTATTGCAGCCAGCCTGAAGCGGCCATTCGATGAACTGCAGTGGTTATTAGTGATTTATAAATTGTTCATTGCCTAATTAATAAATGTATTATAAACTATTAATAAACCTTTTATAAGGGTAGTCTTATTGTAAAGTGGTACCAAAAGAAGGTGTTCTACTAAATCCCTCTCAGACTTAATTGTGTTTTGATGGAAAACATGACGTTTACTAATTTTAAATTCCCTAACCATTTAATATGTTCCTAATATGGCTGTGTCAGTCTGATATTCAATGCTAAAATGTTTTTGACAGAACTGGGACCAGAACAGGTCAGGAATATGGCTGCTAGTGAGGTATTTTACTTTCTCAAAATAGTTTCTTCAGAAAATTATAAATGTTTAGGCTATATACCATTATTTTACACATGTGTGTTTTCTTAATATATGCTTGTGGGAATTTTCAGGTGCGGAACATCAAGTATAAAGACTTTGAGAATTCCTTGAAGCGTATACGACCCAGTGTCAGTCCAAGTACTCTTGATCTCTATGTCAAGTGGAATAAAGACTTTGGGGACACAACTGCTTATTGACGCATTCACTTCAATCTCAATTTACACACACACCCAAAAAAAAAACATGATTTAAAAAAAAAAATCTATGCTTCTGAATGTGTCTTTATGGCAGCCGCCATACTTGTAATTACTGTATATTATGTAAACCTAATGTAAATGTAAATAGAATATAGATTAAAGAGCTCAGGCTTTTGGGAACTGTTATAATGTTTTATTAAATATGCTCCTGAAAGGTTTTCTGCTACTGTATTCTTACCCACTTTGTGGAAAAACGTAGCTGTCTTCTGTTCATATAAAAAAAGCTGGGTTTTTTCATTTACATGTATGATCTTATTTATTGATGTGTTTAATGTCATTAATTGATTTGATGATATCAATACTAATAGTCCCCCTCTGTATATGCACATTTTCAGTAACTGATGTCTGGTACAGTTTCAAATAATACATAGATTGAATTGCTAAAGATTTCATCTCAGTATGGCCTAATGGTCATCTTACCCAAAAATGTAAAGGTGAGTTTCTTCATATTGGCAGTATATTAAGTGCGCTTTCTCTTGCCTTTTGTGAAAATAAACTAATGACTGCGGTTTTGTCAGTTTTGTCATTTTCTAAGAATACAAACTGTTTTACGTTAGAAGTATAGCAGCATAATGTACACAGAATTGAGTTGCATTTTTTTTCATCTAGATGGCGCCACAGCTCTTTGTTTATGACTTTTCTGGGCTCACTTCTAGTTTCACACTATATGAAGTTATGTTGTATTTTACGTGGAAGACTAATCCGCTATTCAAGATGACTTCAGTGGTGTTGATTAAATTGTTAATGAACGAGGTGCTGGTGTGACTTTATTCAAATAGCACAACTGCGTGTACTGTAACATTGCTTTGTGGAGTGTGAATAGCATGCTGTGATGCTTTCTCTGGCCCCTAATGTGCTAGAATTTTATCACGTGTTTTATTAGTTAACTACACCGACATTGAACTGACTGGCGTAGTGGTCAGTCACAGAATGCAACTCATAGGCCTATGTTGTTTTACAACATTCAAAGGCATTTCACAGAAATGGCTAAATCCCCACAGGATTTCATTTGGTCAGCCACTGGTGTATATTTATCTATTTTTATATGTAAGAAGCAGCAACTTCTTAAATGTCTACAGTACATTTTCTATCTATGTTTAGACTTTGTGTGGTGCCTAAAGTAATATATTTGGGAAGAAAGAATGTAAATGCATATCAATGCTTAGGTGCTTTTAAAACTGGCATACACACTGAGTTATAACCACACCTATACTGTTCTGCCCTAGGGGAGAAAGGTGGGATGAAGGCCTTTCATTACATGTCATGACTGAAGAGTGTCATTCATGGCTGCAGGCTGCAGCGGTGTTACGGGTTACACTTTAGTTATTAACTTTCTGTTATATGCTTCATGCATTATGCTGGATTAATGAGATGTTAACTGAGGTTAGATGTTCAGGTTCTAATGTTTTGCAGTTTATAAATCAATATTTAAAGTATGGCTTGTAATTAAAACATGCCAAGGAATGTGGAGCTGGCTGACGGAAGACAGAGCCTTATTCAGGTGGCCTTACACTTTTAGCTGATGGAAAACCTACCGTAGGCTATAGATTGTGTTTCAGAATACTCCTTCACTACAGTGACTCATTGATAGTTTTGACTGCTCATGGCCCCATGCAGGGGAAAGTAGAATAGGTGATAATTTGACACCTTCACTGAATATCCCACCCTGCAGCAAGTAGAATGAAAGTCATCGCAGTGCACTACTCACCAACTGAGCAAACAGACCCTGAGTGATTCTTCAAGTGTTCCATTATCAAAACAGTGAGGGGAGGATTTGTTATGGTGAGCGGTGTGTCCTGTCATATGTGGAATACCTTTGGGGCTACCACTTCCTATTGCGACAGTTAGGGTTATGGTCTAGGACTGCTACTGTTCCACTGGCATAGAGAACCAATATACTGTACATCCAACATGGGCCATTATTTCTCTCCTGAGGACAGAAGCCAACTGGCAACATGTATTTGTTCTATTCATTATTTATTTAGTAGGCAAAAGGGTGTTCTTACAAATGAATATATACAAATGTATATGAACATGTCATATTCTCAGCCTATTTATAATATGTTTTTATAATACTCATTTGTCTTTTTCTCCTTAAGTTCAAAAACACAATATGTCTACATTTAGATCCATCAATCCCCTCTACCAACATTGATTCCTTGAAATCGATGTAACACGACTGTACTAAAATTAGCTATCCTCCTTGAGTTATGGGTTGGTGGTGAGGTCTGTATGTGCATGCCTTATAACCTCAATATCTACTTTGGGAAGCCAAAATCTTTACAAGATGTGGGAGGTAAACAACTTGTGGCTCAGTAGCATTTATTTGTGGTTAGAGTCATGAGTGTAGGTACTTGCTGAAGGAAGAGAAGACGTGGATCATGCCTGTTTTAAGTAGGCCTACAAGGTAATAGGAAATTATTATTATTATTATTATTATTATAAGAATTTGTTTTGTTTTTTGTGCATAATTTATCTATATCTATATATCATGTCTGCATGTGCATCTGGCTGAGATGAGCTAGGTTCATATGTGTTCTCTTCCCTGCAGCCTGCAGCCACAAAACTATAAAGGACTGGGGTGGACAGAGGGGAAAGTAACTATGTCATGCCTACACATGAATCTCAATAGCCTGAGCATGAGGATATGTGGAGCCAAAACCTTGTCATTGAATATACTTAGCTAATCACTGCCTGAAAAAAACATGAAAATAATGTATTGTTCTGCATCATGATTTTAGAGTCAGAGTGACTCCCCACTCTTTTGGGTCATACATCACTGCTGGATAATGCTCCTGATGTTCATTGTATGATGTGTAACGTCCCATCAGGGTGGGACATGGGCCAGGGAGGGCAAGGCGACTGTGGTGCCGTGTCAAGGTGAGCTGCAGGCTGCATTCCTTGAGCCTGTGTGCAGCCAAAACACTTGATGACATGTGAAAGTGCAGTGAAGAGTGTGTTTTACTGGACTTGTATTTTACTGCCTCTCTCTCTCTTTCTCTCTCTCTCTTTCTCTCTTTCTCTCTCTCTCTCTCTCTCTCTCTCTCTCTCTCTCTCTTTCCTTTCTATCTCTTCGCTGCCTTTCCCTCGGGTCATTCATGTAAGGACAGGAGTGGTGGTTGACCTCCTACTCTGGTCTGATCAGGTTTATTGTGCTGCAACTGGCCTTCTGTGACTATCAGCATTAACATTGGCCAATAGCACCACTGACCATTTAGGAATGAACTGGACACATAAAGGAATGATAAGCTCCTGCTTTTACTTATCACACTGTTAATCGGACTTCCATTGCCAATAGACACATGATTCAATATAACTGTCTAATCTGCAGAATATAATTAACAAATGATTACATCTTCATTAAACCAATTATTATTTAGAGCTACGCTATAGTGTGTAATTGTTGCCACAATGGGCAGAGTTTATAGTCAATTTATAGTCAATACAATTAAACAAATGAGGACAAGAAATACCCTGCATCAGAATAGAGGTTCAGTTATAGAGTTGTGAGTTCCTTTTGGATCATGCCAAACTTACAGAGTAAACCTGACTCTTTGTTGGCCTATTTGGCTTCTTGTCTTCAAATGAAGCACCTCTGAAAACAATTACATTTCACCAATTCCTTTCAACATGCTGAATTATTATCTGGTTCACAACATACACATTGACTGTGTATGGACATGTATAACACTTGTATCTAAGCCAAAAATGTTTTTATCTTGATTGAATGTGTATTGAGTCAGGCATGCAGGCATTGAAAGAGTGAAAGGCAACATTTCTGCCTGGATTGGTATTAGACCCAAAAGGACTGAAGCTATTTGCAGGATCACATGTTAGCAGATCTGAGCATGTTGGTGTGTTGGTACTGCCAGCTTTTAGGTATTAAGCCTAATCAAAGTTGCAAAGCAGCTATTGGGTAAGATAAAGGGACATATACCCTTTCCACTAGAAAGAGTATTATGATTGTCAAAATATTAGACTGCATAACTTTCTTGGAATTATTCCAAAATATGTGTGGGCATTTCTTTTCTGAAGAACTTAAAATTACTCTTGAGAAGGCTTAAACTCAGTTATTATGTTAGATTTTGCAGCTGTTCCTTGCCATATTTTGTGGGCATTCTAAACTGGAGAATCAATCATTAATTAATTAATGAATTAATTATTTAATTAAATCAATCAAGCAATCAATCAATCAATCAATCTGTCATTTATTCAAGCAATTATTCTAAGGTAGCAATCTAAACAATAGTAAACCATAATCAGAAAGTTTGTACAATCTAGCTCACAATAATAGTTTCATGCCAAAATCCTATCAGGCTGTAATTTATTTCACATTCCAATCTGCCTTTGATGCACTCTAAAAAACACACATCAGTTGCATGAATTAATTAGAAATGTAATGCAAATGTTTTAATTTCATCTTAAACTTTTGACTTTATGATTATCTGAAAGGATGCAGTAAGTGTGCCCCGCTATGGAATCAACACCATTAGTGAATTACCTCTGTGAACAATCTTTAACCAACTTAACCAGAATTCATTAAGTTAATTTCCTGTCATGCTGTATTTCATTCTCAGAATAGATCTCCCATTGTACCATATCATGCTGCATACAATATATGTGTTGGGGAACACTTGGGCAAACTGTGTGAGGAGGAACACAATCTTTGTGCCTGGTACATATGCTATTTCAAAGTCGAATGATGTCAGGGAAGAACAAGTCCACGGTGAGGTTCAGATCCATTTGGGGACGTTTCAAAGCAGGCTGTCTTGGCCATATGCCCAGGAACAGGCCTGGAGCCCTTTCATCTCTATGTGTCTCAGAGGATCTCGCATGCTCACAGCATCACTGTCAAATGATCACAGCTACACACAACCACACATGTACCATCCCTATTTGTCTCATATACTTTTGGTTGAGGGTGTTTCCACAGACACTACAGTTAAAAGAAAATTAAAAAATACTCACTTTGCTTATCTGCTCTTATGTTGGGACTGGTTTCATTATTGAAAGTGTGCGTTTGCACAGTGTAAAGTTGATATCGTTTTTTAGGGCAGCAAATTGCGTTCATAGTTAGATAGTTATTTTCGTACAGCGTTACATTATCGCTCGTTTCCTGAGATACCTTACAATCATTTGTGGCATGGAAAACATGTTTAAACATGGATTTGACTGACTGTAAATATCATTAAGCTAGGTCACAAGAAACCTCAAGCACTGCCTGTTGATACTTCATTCCGATGGGAAATGATGTGTTGATGTGTGAATGGGTAGTACAGCTAAATGCTTGTTTCATACAGTGATATAATTAGCGGCAAGTGCAAATTAACCTCCAATGTGCACCTGTGATAATGTTGCTACTGGTTTCATCATCCTCAAAACTGAGCTCCCAAAGCTTAAAAGTTAGAAAGTTACAAGAGCATTACCCTTTGGGCAGGCTGGCAGAACTGAAAAAGCAGAGCTTGTGCATCTAGAATGACCTGCCAAAGATGCGTGACTGCACCAAGATGAGAGGTCTGCCATGAGCCCATGTTGAAACATACAGGCTGCAAACATTCTACTGCATTGGCTCCCTTCCTTATGGGCTACGTAAGACATGAAGATACTGTGACTGATGATGGAACCCTTTCAAGATGCATTTATGGAAAGCCTTCTCAAGAATGAGTACATTTACAGTGCCCTGAGATAAACAGATTCTTGAGATTTCTTTTGTCACGATGAGTTACTTTTGTGATAAACTGGATCAAAATGTATTGCTTTTTTAATGACAAGAAGGGGGAAATCTTATTGGCTCAGCATTCAAAATTAACAATATAGTATCACCAGTTGGCCGTTCATGCCAGGTGTTCTACATCTTGGTGTTGAACATGATAGTGACAGAGTATGTTTTGTATGCTTTCCAGGTGCTCAAAAGAGGAAAATGTTTATCTTTAAATAAGACCAGACCATACTCAATAGTCTGGCGCATAAAAAATTGAAATACGCCAAAATATGGACCTGAAAGTAATTTGATCAAATGTGTACATTCTTCAAACATATGTAATATCCGCCATCACCATGAACACAAGTCAAACATATTATGTCTTCTATGTCAGCATTAACACTGAAAATTCCTCTGCTCCATTCACCTATGATTCTATGACATACAAGCTCTGAGTGCCCTTGTATTTGTAATGGCAATAACTACATACTGTGAGACATCTGCGGCAGATGACTTGAATTAAGGCATGACACGATTAAAGGTATTGGCAGGGACAGATAAGCGATCACCCAGCGGTTAGCGAATACATTTGAGCACTGTCCCATTCCTTCCGCTTCCTCTTGGTTCTCAGCTAATATTTTGCCAAACTATCCCTTCATGTCAAAAATGATGTGCAGGCCAGTTGGGACAGGTCTGTATTCTACCCAGGTGAGACCTATATAAGCTACCTGCTTGTGCAAACACTTGGTCTGGGGGAGAAAGCTGGACACAATGCCTGAATAAATGTTTTATGTGGTTTTTTTGCCAAAGATATTGAGCCACCAAACCAATTGCTATCGCTATATTGCACATATAGCAGTTTTCTACATTTGCTCAAGTTGACATTAGAAGGTATTCATTATTTATTTTGTGTTTTCCTGAAGGTTAAAAGAGAACAGTGGGCCTACAGTCAAGTTAACCTGTACAATTTTATTCATCAGTAATTTCAAGATCATTAACATTTTTCCCTCTTGTTGTGTGTATCTTTAAAAATATCATTGGGCGAGTGTATTTTAAGAAGCAACATGGCACTTTTCAACACTTTCACTGCACACTTGCCTGGTCAAAAGTTGGCTAGCGTTGATGCAAGAAAAAATAAAAACAGAACAGTCTTTGTATACGGCTATGTCACTATGAGCTGTGGTCTGCGCTGATGGTGTTAAGCAAATGTTACCCTGTTGGGAACTTGGGATAACTTCTCAAGCTTACAACTTGAGTAGGGTAAACACACTGTCTAGCTGTCAACCTAGGAAATGACAGTTAGTTGTTTGAGCTTCCTAAAGTTTTACATTATAATTCCTAAAATGAAAGAATATCTCTTGCTTTAAGATATCATTGAATGTATGTAATTAGACACAAGTCTAACAATGCGGCTAAATTAAACTGAGGAAACTTCAGTAGTGCAGATACCACTGTAGTAAGAAATATTACAAATATAATTATTACTTACAGCTATAATATTCCTCACTTTTGGCCACAGTTTGACCCACAATAATTACAGGCCAGCTATTTGCCTATGTAGCATTCACACAAGAAGTCACTGTGCCTGTGCACCCATGCTCAGTGACAGAGAGAGGGAGAGAGAGAGAGAGAGGGGGGGGTTTAGGCCATTTCCCCAATTTTCTGTGTAGAAAGTGAGCCTTTTCAAGGAGAGCCTCTATTGGTCTCTTGACCTGGTGTATGTCCTCTGTGAAGAGATGCTTTGTTGCTCTCAGACAGCTCACAGCTTTAAACGCACACCTCCATAATAGTATCTGTGTCTGAATTTCCATTTGGAAAATGTTGTGCCTCTTAACCACAGCTGTAGAGAGGCCGAGCGTGGCAATTGCCATAAGCCTAATGATACAGTGGGTGCACTGTGATTGCCCTGCTTTATCCACATGGGCCAAAGTACATAGAGGAGAGAGTTAAGCTAATCATGGCAGCCGCTCACATGAGAGCATTATGTACAGTGCACGTCAGTGGATTCTTTTCAGCCTTAACCTCACGCTGGGGCTAGTACAAGCTTGATTTGTGCCTATTATCACTATTGTTCATTAGCACCTGCAGTATGCCCATCCCCATGACGTTTGACCGCGTAAGAGAAGGTAGTCTCTGTGGCAGATGTGTGTAACTTGGTCAAGTTCTCTTCGTCTGTACGATGATCCTTGGCGAGTGCAGATTAACCACCTGCCACTGAACATGTCCAATGACTTTTACACTGTTTAAACCAATCGCACATTTATTGGCTTCAGTTCACGTTTTAACAATTTGTATTGCCTGGCACAAGCAGTGAATATCTGATATACACACAGTACAGATTCTTTATAAGCCTGTGTGCTCCTCCCACAATCATTATCACATTATAACCTGCTGAGCCAAAACATAACGTTGTCTTAACGGGCAGCACAGCAGGGATCTGCTCTGAGCTGCAGCTTTGTGGCTCTGCATCTGGGGGTTCGAGGGCCGCTGACTAGGGTCAGTGTTCACCGCTGGATGGGTGACAGTTGGTTCCACCAGAAACAACTCTCCCTCTCTCACGAGAGCATCTCTCTCTGGGGCCTCAAAGGAAGGACTCGGAAGCACCAGTGGGCTCCTGGCAGCAGCTGGGCTTCCCTCCACTTCCTGAGGGCTGGCGCGGCCACTCTGTGGCTGCTACCGGCAGGGGAACAAGGTGTGCACTGTGATGGCAACACTGACTGGGGAGCAGGGTGTTCATGTTACCCAGTACTGTAGGGGCCGCGCCACAGAGACCTCCCTGTGAATGGGGATAGCAGAGAGAGATCTGTGATTGGCAGATTAATATTCCATTTTATATATCTACTGTATCATTGTACGGTGGGTTGGGACCCCCCACGGTGTTGCAAATGCTTTTAGGGTTTGGGAGATTGTTTCACTTTGTGATAAATCTTTTCTAAATTATAATTTCTAATGCATTTGTTTATCTCTCTAGAAAATGCATTCAATAAATAAAGTGTTGTTGGGTTGTTTATAGTGTTTATAGTTGTTTATATTGTCATGCCATGCACATGTATATGAAATGCATACTGCATTGTACATGTGAACATTTAAACGTGCAATCAGTCACACATGGGGCAAGCCACCGCCTATGTGACCCTTATATATGGAAGTAATTAAAGAAAACTATAACAAATATCTGGGGTGTAAACAACTTGTCAGAATGGTGTAAGCAAATGGCCACATCCAAAGATACATGTGTTAATGTATATTGTAAAGCTAATTGTTGCCAGATTCTTACAAAAATGCTTGTTGTATAGGTATCCTCATGTTTGTGAAATCCACTGAACAGCTGGGTTTGACTATACCTGCACAACTCCAGCCAAGGAGCATACAGTGATCTCATATGTAAAGTGTAAAGATGAGCAGCAGTATATCTTCATTTCCTCTTGGAATCTGTGGGAGGAGAAAAAAGTTCAAGAAATATCAAGTTGAGATATAAAGCCAATACATTTTTTTTTATTTTTTCATTTTGAACTTACATACATCTAATATTTCAGAATAAAAAATGACATATTTCAAATGGCGTATTGTGCACTTTAGAGTGCAGGATAATTATATGTCTGATGAGGTGGATCTATAGGTACATATGGTTCTTTATTGAATATAAGCCAATTACATTTCCTTGGACCTTTCCTCCATAGTTAAGGACTTCCCTTCCAAAACCTGCGCTTAGTGGTTAAGAAATAAATGAGATTAGAGGCACTATCATTCAGACGCTGAGTTGGAGGGCATTAGTGAGCGCATCTAAGATGGATTTATGAAAGCGTGACCAGTTGTTCCGTGCCATATAGTGTCAGTTGGAAGCTGTAAAGACTGCACAGTGACCAACAAGGATTCATGCCCTGGCATCGATATTCATGCAATGGAAATAACACTTAAGGCCCTACCTGTAAAGATCGTCAATATCCCATGGAGAAACAATAACCTCAGTACGTTGGATATAGAGGCTCCTCTGTCAGAACAAGGAGAGACATTCATTGGAGTGTACCTGCTTTTGCTAGGTAAGTTGTCGGTCGCTTAACCTTATTATTACATTAGACTGGCTGGAAATGTATCAGGTTGTTATTGGCATTGTGTCATGTTTATAATGCACGTGTTTGTTTACTATACATTTACTCTGCCCATATCAACAGTGTGGCACCACCAGTGCTGAGGCTAGGGGTCAAACATTACACAAATATATTCATTCATAGCACTGCAGGCTACATGGAAGCTGCATCCGGTATATGTGCAGTGTTGACATTGCTTTGATAACAAACAAACAAATAAATAAGTTTGTCATTTTGCCGCATTCATACTTTCTGGCGGCATATCAATTAGCATGAGCCAAACATTGCTCAGAAGACAACAACAGAACCAACTGTTGTCACTAATGTTTCCAAAGGTCAGCAGCCACAGAAAGCCTGTTTGTTGTTGAGGTGGCACAGTTGACATATAGTCCTTGCTAACATCAGCTCTCAGCACCACACACTGAGTGACAAACATATGTCTGAGGCTTAAAACCGATGTTCATTTACATTGTCTTAATTTTACTACAACAGTACATGGAAATAAGTTATGTTATTGTTTTAAAGCAGAAGTTATACAATAAGCCCTTCAAAATAACATTCTATACAGTGCTGATATTTAATTAATATTTTCACATCTTCAATACTGCTCATGCTGCAAATAATCCATAATGGAATGTTATGTTATGTTTATATTTATGCTTCTTCCTAGGCTGGCTTTCCTGGTTTGGAAACAGTTTGGTGATATGTGTCCTGTACAGACAGAGGACATTGCTTCAACCAACAGATCTCTTAACATTAAATCTTGCCATCTCAGATGCCAGCATCTTGTTATTTGGCTACTCTAGAGGGATTCTGCATATTTTCAAAATATTTGAGGATGGATACCTGATCACCAGGATATGGATATGTCAGGTAAAAGACAGAACAAGAACCACAATCTTGGTGTCTCAAGGATGGTGTCTCAGTACTATTTAATTTAAAGCTGTATAAACAACAGTATCTCTGCTTTGGTTAACATGCGGTGAGAGAGGTTTAATAACATTTAAAATCCAACGACGGTTGATTCAGACTGCTGACTGGGTAGCTTGCTGCTCACTAATAGGGTTAACAATTGCAGTTAATGCAATGTAATGAATGTGAACCGAGTAGACACATGTTTCTCTGTGTGTAAGTGTATACAGTATGTGTGTGTATGTCTGTTCCCATGTCTGTCTATGGAATACTGCTAGTACCTTTGTAGGGTGGAGGTTAAATCCATAATCAGATTATACTGTAGGCCCCTTGAGTTGGGGAAACTAGCTAAGCAACATGGCATCTGTTTGCCTCAGGAGAAAATTTGCAGATAGATTTTTGTAGTACTTCCTAAATTATACTTTTGGTCCCTCCAGAAAAGGCTCTGTGATTACACAATAGATAATACTATTATCTGTTTCTGACCACAGTTGTACACATCACATCATAAGAGGCAATACAGATAAAAACTAGAGTTTCAATAGGGTCCTCGCACTGTGTGTGCTCGGGCTATAATAATTGTAAAGCAATTTGTAATGTTTTTGTTTTGTTTTATTCATTTGGATGTGTACATGGACACTATTAGTGTTGAGTATGATCAGAGGTGATGCTTTCAAGGACATTCAAAGGCATAAAATTGTGTTTTTATAACAGGGGTAGGGAACCCTGGTCCTGGAGAGCCGCAGCCCTGCATGTTTTAGATGTCTCCCTGCTCCAACACACCTGATTCTAATTAAGAAAATTAGAAGTGTGTGTGTTAGAAGCCTGATAACGACCCATTCATTAGAATCAGGTGTGTTGGAGCAGGGAAACATCTAAAGCATGCAGGGCTGCGGCTCTCCAGGACCAGGGTTCCCTACCCCTGCTTTATAAGATGGACTGTTTATTTATAGTTTTCCCTTCTTGTGGCCTTCATTTGCAATGAAATAGTTGCCATTCCTTTGGCTGGAAATCTTCCCATCTTATTTTTGTAGCTCAAGGCAAGCCTGTGGAACCCTGATATCCATTCCAGCATGAGATTGGCTTCTGTAGAGTCACAGAAAAACACTGGGTTAACAATAAGTGCTTCAGTCTCAGAAGCATGGATCCTATCATGTGAGTTGGGGACATTAAGTGAGGTTTGGTGCTGTTGGTCTTAAAAGCTACTGCAGAAACAGAAAGTCACTAAGGTGATCTCATCCCTCAGCCATTCAGCCCCAAAGGGAAAAGAGACAAAATATTAGTCGTAGCTGTATGCCCCTCTCAGGCCTGAAAGATTATAAAGGGAGCTGGGGAATGAGGCAGGGAAGAAATGAGAGACTGAATGAGTCAGGCATGTAAGGCAGATTACTGAATCAGCATGATGGGACATGAACGAGCACACGTATATGGATTGCAGAGGCCTGTGTTTACTGCCCCATAGGACAGGATTACGGGAACCGTTTTTTCTTTCACGGAGAACACACTTTAGGACGCTGCTTCTGCAGTGCTGAAGCACAGGGCTATTTCAGCCTCAGGGGTTATTTACCTTTCACAGTAAGAGCGTCACCATGTATTGATTCTGCTCAGACACAAGACTGGGTTCACCTGTTGTGTCTACATTAGATGTAATAATCAAGGCCTCTCTATGCTTGAGGACATGGAGAGAGCAGTAACGTGCAGAATGTGAGGGCGATAAACATGCTGACGGAACGCTAATCGTATTTGTCCTTAGGGAAGAGCCCCAAAGTAACCAGCAAGAGAACATATCAGAGCAAGGTTGCTTTGCGATGTCTATTATGGGGTGATTGTGCCTTAACAAACTCTGCTGTCTTCTAACTAAACTGTTTAAATGATAGGGGTTTATTGTTGTTGTTGTTGTTGTTGTTATACCACACCCCATAGATGATCATTCTAATCATGAATATATGTAGGCTGTGTATGTATGTATGTATGTATGTGTGTGTGTTCAAATTATTCCTGCTATGATTGAAGGACCAGCAGCAAACCATCAGGAGAGCACCTTAAGTTGTAGTGTCTAAAGCAAAACAATCAGAATAGATAAGGTCTGGCACAATTAGGCCGTGTGTCTCGTGCTGGGTTTTCCCCCCTTCTTATGCACTGACCCCTTCTCGTGTCTTCTTCTAGGTCGATGGTTTCTTCACCTTGCTCTTTGGCCCATGAACACCTTAACTGTTATGTGTCACCAGATACATTAAGGGATGCCACCCAAAGAAAGGTTAGCTCTCGCCACATTCTGCACAAAGCATGATTCATGCCAACATCTCTCTAGGCCTCATTACAGTAGTTCTTATCTTAAAAAAGTATGTTATTCTGTGCAACAGAGCGCTTATTACTGACTGTGGCTGAACTACTACCCGACTCAGGCAATTTCATTTACATTTCACCAGACCATACTGTATCATTAAGTTAAGTTAGTTTGAGGTGCACATTTCTATTCTGGGTGTAATTGGTGTTAAATGTTTTAAATAGATGAAAATTAGGTTGAGCAATCATTTTTGTTGTAAGCCGCGCATAGACGTTTTACTGTTTGTGGTAATTCATAAAACACAACAATATAAACTGATATGACTAATATGAACTGCTTTCCAAACCAGTAACTGCTGACATACACATAACCTGATTAATACTGTACCGTAGGGTACCGTAGGGGAAAAGGGAATATAATCATACTTTTGGACAAATCACTATGGATGACTTTTAGTGGGTGTGTCAGGGTGTGCCCTATATCAACCCGGTCTGTAAATAAACAAAATAAAATCCAATCCGTGGAGTTTATTCTCCAACTGCATGTGATTTTAGCCTGAACTGAGTGGACTACATCATAGTAATATAGTGTTTTTGGTAATACGTCTTTTGCAGTACTGTACTGTAGATATGTTGACATAAGATAAGTGATCTGCTTTGGGTAAATGTTTTATCTTTCAGAATACAAAGCTATTGTAAACAAAGGTTCTTTTCATTCAAAACTGTTTGCGCAGGCTGCCATGACTAGAAAAGAGGTCATTGTTGAATAAATGTCACAATTTGAAATTCATATCAAGTCAAGAATTCTTGAGTTTCAAAATTTAAGTCCTGTGTTCGCCAAAACACCCGTAAAAACCAAAGCCCACGCGTCTCATCTGGGAATACGATCCCATGTGTTTGATATTATGGATACTGTTTAGTCTTGTACTCAAATTTTGAATGTTACATGTATACTCTGGAATTCTGATCAAGCAGAATTCACTGATGCTCGGCTGGCGATATGAATCGGATTCTAATCCTTATTTGCAGCTAACTGCATCAGCATGAACACCATCGCCATATCCCTGATCTGCATCTGGACCGGGGCTTTCTTCTGGTCTGTGGCCCCGCTGCTAGGCTGGGGAAGCTTCAAAGGTCTGTCTTCACCCACCGCCCTAATGACAATGAATAGCAGTAACACCACGACAAACGACTGATTCTGCTGTGTCATTCATGAGGCCTCGGGCTGCTCCTGTGTGACAGACCCAGGTTATGGTGCCTGTGAAGTCGACTGGTCCAGAGCCAATTACTCCATCATTTACAAGTCCTACATCATCTCCATCCTCATCTTCTGCTTCGTCATCCCTGTGGTTATTATGTGCCTCTCCTACGTGTCCATCTTCAACACAGTGAAGAGCACCATAGTGGTGTCAGCTGACGGCCTCCTCAGTAAGCGCCAAAGGAAGATGGAGAGAGACGTTACCAGGGTAACGAAATCCAACCTGTGTCTGTGTACAATACATCTTATGACACAGTAATCAATATATAAAGGAAATATAAAAGATGATGTTAAAGTGTCTTAGTTCAATTCCTCTTCTGGGAATAAATACCAAGCACACATCCTAATGGTTTAAAGAAGATGTTTATCAGTTCATACTGTTTAACTCTGGCAAATGGTTCATCACATTAGCCATTTAATAATCACATACACACTAGGTACAGCCTCAATTTAAGCCTATTCTTTCCAAACAACAGTCTATGTCCTTATGCTCCTCTCCAGGTGTCCATTGTAATCTGCATGGCGTTTGTCCTGGCCTGGACACCCTATGCAGTGGTGTCCATGTGGTTAGCATGGGGGTTCCACGTGCCCAACACAGCTAGTATCATCATTCGCCTTTTTACCAAGTCTGCCAGCTTCTACAACCCGCTAATCTACCTGGGCTTGAGCTCCAAGTTCCGTAAGGACGTGTCTTCGCTGCTGCTGTGCACCAAGGACAAGAACATGGACATTGTTCATCTACAGCACTTTAATATTGAACCCAAGGTGGTGGCCATGCCTCCAGTTGCATCACTTCCTGCCCAAGAGCCACTGGTTAAATGCATCCTGAACACTGACAGTGGCTCAGGGGTCAAAAGACTTCCCGATGCACTCCTAACTTACACAAAGTATGTTAACATGCCCTCGTGCATTGATACATCAGCATACTGGTGTGACAGACTCTAGAGCACTCCACTCTGCTTACAGTTTACTTGATCTAAGCCACTATTTCAATTACAGGGGCAAGGTTGAGAGTATCCATTCTGATAAACTGTGTGCTCACTGCTGTCAATAAAAAATGTCAAAGTCTCAAAGCACCCTTTTCAAAGATTGATTAATGTTTCAATTGAGTTTTTATTTGCAATTTCTACAGTCAGTGATGGCAATGCAAACTATATACACACCGTGATGTATTGAATATATCCCTGTTGCAGCAATATGATGCTATATTTGCTCACTATAATTTGTAGTAACATATAACCTATAATAGATTAAAATAGTTTTAGCCTTGTGAGACTATCCTGCTACATTGTATAAAGGCAACATACTAGAAACAAGGGAAAGAGGATATGATTTGCCAATTCCAACAAAGTATGGTACATATTTTGCTATGCCATATCCAACACAGGGTTGGCCATATCATAATCTGATACTGCATTGTAGAATATGTTTTAGGGTATGGTGGAATGTTAAAAATAGGTAAGCTGTCAGAACCTTCAGGGCTCAGGGGGGTGGTGAATTATTATCTGCTCACAATCTATAAATCTCAGGAGCATGCTGAAAGAAAAACGAGCAACTAGTTAAAAAAAAACACCTGTTTTTTTTCTCACAAATAGTGGGCAATTACCAATAAGAGGTATGGAATGTAGTGTTAAACGTTCCTGAGGTGGACATGACCTACAGATGCCCTGTAGAAGGCATCCATACCATCATGACCACCAATGTACTGTAAAATAGCACTACATGTTTCAGTCTGTCTGAAATGTGTAATGTGTAGTTTAATCGATAGTACAAGGCACATCCACGTATAAATCAGTGATTGGAAGTGTTAATCCCAAACAGATGTTGATAGCCTTGTGGCTTGGTGGCAAACGAGGGAGGAGAAATCGCTACCGTGTGAGTATTTGTCACTGTTGGCTGTACTGCATTTCGTTGTTGGAAGAGGTGCGCAACCTGTAGACCCAATCAGCAGCATTATCGCTTTGAAACGTTGAAAGTATCCCTGAATCATCTTAACCCGGTACCTATATCCTATGTTGTTTAGGCCTACTTGCAAAACAATCGAATAAACAATATTGGTGATATGATAGACTAGAGAAGCGAAAAGCAGGATATTGTAAACCATAGGATACGTTCAACATCTTCTGCATCCACGGGCTACAAGCTCTGCTGCTTGCCTAGAAACGTGCCTTCGCAGTCCGCAGTGAGACCAGTGGGACGGGCAAAGGGGAATACTTACTTTGGTCCCATCTCGTCTTCACTTTAATGAGCGCTCCGATCATGAAGATCTAGAAGTCCTGCTGAACAGTTCATTAGTTGTACACACGGCTGATGATGCAGACTCTGTGCCACGCTACATTTTAAAACTTTTTGACTGGATATTGTGTTTTTTGTTTTTGTTTTACCTGGGAATTATAATAGGCTACTTTTACGTTGCAGGTAAGTTGCGCCTTCAGAGCATGATTTTCTAAATTAATTTATGACGTTAATAGATCTCCAGGGGAAATAAATCAATCAACGTATTTTTACATTATAGCGCTGATTATTATGATAAAAATAAACCTTTTGCGGATTATTTTAGTTTTTTACGGATTTATGAATGGGGCACTGACTGCAGCAGCGCTGGACTTAATCCGCTTCCCCAATCAAACAGCTTTCTAAATTATGTCGCTCTCCCAGTGGTGGAGTATTGGCAGGCCTTTCATCTGTATCAAGTTAAAAATCCTTTCAATGTGTTTTTATTGCTGTGCTGCTTCCTAACCCTGAAATGCTGTATGTGTAATATGTTTAATATTGTGTATAAATTGTTTGTGGCCTACAATAGGCTATATTAATGGGGTGGTTAAAGGGGACTCATTAGTTATGGGTGGTCATACTCAATATGTCAGTGCCCATCATTTAAATAATTCAGACTAGGGTGTTCTTAGCTATGTGGAATATCAATACTGAACATGAAGACTGCTGTGCAAGGAAATGACCTTGTAGAGACATGTTGGTTTGCCTGATCCTTTTTCCATTGGCTTGACAGCACTTGGCACCTCTAATGTGTTTATTGTGCTTTTCTGACACCTGTGGAAGCTGGAATTCCACACTATCTGGCCTATGGTACTGTATGGGGTGTGTGGTAATTACCATCTTACACTATACCTGTGGTATCATTCAAAAACACCATAAAACCAGGTTCACTGTTGGTCAGGATTCTGACATACTGTAGGCTCTATTCTCCATTGAGTGTTCAGTCTTTCCTGACTGTCACTATTGGATTCCCCACAGAAGGAATGTGGGTACAGCTCAAATTAAATTAAACTGAAATATGGTCCTGTTTGGGAATTGCATTGCATGCTAGAGTAATTCTATAAAGACCAACTTGATTAATGGCTATACTGAACTGGCTGTCATATTGAGGATTCAAAATGCTTGGCTACACCTCTTTTGAACACACATCAGCAAACTGACAATCTAGAGATCGTAAGCGGCTGTGGGTGCCGTAGGAAGCAGAGGCTTTCCTCACATGCAGGCAAGCCGTATGGTACTCTAACAATAGTGAGCCAGGTGTACAGTATGTATGACAACGTGTGTATCTACTGTGAGCTGGTCTGACAAATGCATCTGTATACAGTCACATTGTATAACTGTTTTCTTCCAGTAGCTATAACTGTTTCACTCAACCTGGAAACAATGCTCTATCCTATTATTGGAAGATTTACTTTACAGTGTCATATTCCTTGTGGTTATTGGATTATAATAACAATGAGATAAACTATTCATTTAACAACAGCAGACCAACAAGTTGTGCTTTGTGCAGAACAGCTTGTTTTTTTCTTAATGTTGGTATTATTATTCTACTCCATGTAATCCATTGGAGACTGCAGCATGTTGTGATGGTTTGTCATATCATGTGACCAGTATGAATTGCTGAGCCCTGGCTAAAATGAGACAGTATAAGTTTCTTAGACTCTCGCATGTGCTTTTGCAATTTCTGTAAAATTGAATTGTCTTAATAAAAATTATTTACATCATATCACCTCGAAAACACATAACCTGATAGAGAATACGCATACATGCCTAGATTATAGAGCGTTCTAAGAAGGCTCTGCTGACGTCAGTCGCCATAAGCATATAGGTAGGTGTTCTGTATGTCTGCACAAGATTTATAACACCTATACAGTATGTGACCCCACCCGCACTGAGAAACAGTGATCCTGTGAAAGCCCTCACATACCATGACTCTAAAGGGCTTAAGTGAGTGATAAGGTTGCAGAGATACTTCAGAGATATATTTGTTCTGTTTGTTTAGTGTTTTTTGCTCGGAGATAGTATCTCTTCAAGTTCCCTCATGACCTATTATCTACAGGAAACTCCCTTTTGTGAAAGGTTATCATTTGAAGTACACTTATAGCAGGAGAAATTTTAAACAAAATGCTGTTCTGGTTAACACTTCAGCCACTTTTCAAGGAAAGCATATTAAGCAGGTTGTTTCGTCTAAACAAATGACCCTGCAGAAACATTCACGTCTTCTTCTAAATATAGATCCCCAGGTTGTAAGACAGTTTCACAGTACAGTAGGATATACTTTTGACATCCCCATCATGTGGGTTTGTTATGTTCTGTATCCAGTGGGGTGCGCTGACTCATCTCTCCCACCCTGCGAGCTTGCCGTGCTCTACAGACGCACATATCTGCCCAAGCTTGTTCTCAGCCTGAGCCCACGTTTTCTGCCTGGACAAACTAGTATGCAGCTGAAAGCTGCCTGCCTGTCAAAGCAAAACACAGTGGAAAGCACCATGTCAGCGCCCATGAATGTCTAATAAAAAAGTACACTTCCTGAGCAGCATTGGAAGTGTTATAACACCATGATATTTACTATGAATGCAGTGTCTCAAGCTACATGATTTGTCATTCCACAACCAATGGACATGATCAAATGTGATGCAACACAAAATGATATAAAACAATATTAAACAATACATGATTGTCCACCCAAGGTTGGATATGTGTCTTTAGTCCCAATGCACACTACACCAGATAAAACCATGACCACAAGAACATCACACTAATTTACCCTCAGAAAATACTCAGTCCATACATCAGATGTCCTATCGCTATAGGCATACATCCATGCTGGAATGCAGTTTGACAAACCCCCTTTCCATTATTACTCTTTTATATTGTGTTATTCCCATTCACATTTGCCTGAGACACAATACTGTCTAGCAGGTGTAAAGCTGAACAGCGTATGTGATATAATCCTATGTCCCCACTCAATCAAACTGAAGCTGGTCCACTGTGGTATTGAAAGACACAATGGCGCTCTGGTGGAAGGTGCAGCATTCCTCTGTTAACAGCCAGGCTTTTGTCAGCACCCAGGCAGAGCTGATGTCCGCCAGACAGCCCTGGCGTGTGCCAGACGCTCCATTCAGCTGCCACCTCTAAACACTGTAGGAGAGAGGGCATGTTGGACTTTTACTGCCTGTCTGTAATTACAAGGCCTGTTCCTCGACGACCTTGTAGAATGACCAGCAATCTTGCAAACAAATTTCACCTTTCACTGTCATTATGGAAGTAGCATCAATGTATTTGGTATGAAGGCTTGGTGACTGAGAGCATTCATTTTACATTATAAATGAATATAGATGACTAAATAGTATGCATATATATAGAGAGCTTTTTCAACCTTTTGGCCACTCAAAATGCTTTAGCCTCACATTCACCCATTCACCGCACCCATACATACACCGGTGGTGTCTGTCAGCCATGCAAGGCACCATCCAACCACCAGGAGCAGTTAGGGTTAGGTGTCTTGCTCAAGGACACTTCGGCATTTAGTAAGGAGTTAGCGGGGTTCAAACCAGCAACTTGAGTCAATTTATTTTGTATTTGTATTGTATTCAGTATTGTGCAACCATAAAATCCTCCCTCTTAATCATTATACAATATCCTTAGACATGTCCATCACATTAGAAGCTTTACTGTATATGAACTATGCTTGTAATACCTCATAAATACATAAATATTTGTAGTTGTTTTAGAATGCATCCATGGTTCATGAAACTACTGCTGCACACACAGCCACCACTTCAGTAGTGCAACTTTAGAAACAGTTTACTTGATGACATCACAGTCTGTCTTGTTTCAAGCTCTGTTGGCAAACCTCAAATTCTGACTATAAACACTCGGAGCTCACTTTCAGCACACCAGTGTAAGAGAATAGTCTGTGTCGCACATGATGAAAACATGATGTGCTGACTGCTGACGTTTTGCATCTCTCTCTGAAGGGTGTACAAGGACATCTGGCTGACCTGCTAAACAAGTGCACCACCCAACATGATCAGAGCATCACTCACTGCCATCTGCTTGGGTACGATCCCGGGCCCTCTCTCATTTTGTTTCTTTTCTCTGTCTTATTTCTGTCACGCACGCACGCACGCACGCACGCACGCACGCACGCACGCACGCACGCACGCACGCACGCACGCACGCACGCACGCACAAACAAACATATGATTCTTCAAACCCTTCAATGCAAATGAACACAAGCAGTCTGCCATGTATCCTTTGTGTACAATAAACAGGTTATCATGATAGGCTTTACAGGGTGTTTTCTCTCAATCTGGTTTATTTCAACTTTTCCAACAGCTCTCATTCTGTCCTGTGTTTGCTGTGCCAAGCCAAATGGATCAAAGGACAAGAAACCAAAGCAAGGTACACATCAGGCACATAGAGGCCTTTAATCTCCTCCCATCCCTCTATTACACTCCCCATGTTACCCTATCTATTCAACATTTGTGCATTCTCACATCTGTATGTCCAGTAACATGAAAACCCTTGTTGTCAGAATTGTATATATAGACTGAAGGAAAATGTATATTTTATAAATAAGTAATGTTCCACTGTATCTCTTCCTTCCATAGTCATTCCAACCATAGAATGTGACATCAGAGCAGGAAAAGTCAATCTCCCAGAATTCATAGTCAAATGCCCCGGCCACTGTAAGGAGACCAAGCAGCAGGTCTACGGGACAGCGGTGTTCGCCTCCATCTCCAGTATCTGCAATGCAGCCATACACAGGTATTGTTCTGGGCTGCGCTGTTTATGTTACACATCTACGTTTGTGTCTTAAATGACACTTTCAGCTGAAACCAGTGACCAACAAAGAGATTGCTGTTTTGCAGCTTGGGAACATCATATGTGAATACATGCTAGTAGGTTTTATGGCCAATAAACGTTCTGCATCAACAGTGGAGTCATCACCAATTCTGGCGGAAAGGTCATTGTGAAGAAAATGCCGGGCCAGAACATTTACAAGGGCAGCAGTTCCAATGGCGTGCGTTCCCTATCTCTGCCTAAGTGGAGGGAGTCATTCATTGTCTCTGGTATGTAACAATTTAAGATGCTAAGTATATCTGGCAAAGGGACTGCCGATGAAAACTAGCCTGTGGCTAACTCGGGTACATCCACATTCCATGCAAATGTTGAATTCATGCACAATGTCCCTTTTCAAATGAACAAATAAACTAAACTAAATACAAAGTAAACTATAGAACAGTTATCATTTACTCGGTGGTGAACATTTGTACTCTTATTTTGTGTTTTAGTGGGGAAACCGAAAAAAGGAGTGATCTACCCCTCCACTTTGGACTACACCCCCTCAAGACCCACCTACGTGAAGCCAAGTACGGGCATTTTGTTTTACATTCGAAATAGAGATGTTTCCCTCCATATACCTTTGCTATATTGAGGCTGAGATAAAAGCAGCCTCTTGCCAGGATGATTGACAGATACATCGTCCTACACAGTGACCACACAGCACAACGAGAGCAGGAGGCTGTTAGATAATCTCTTGCCACAGTTCAAAGACCACAGGCGTATGAGCCCTGTGGTGTATTGAAGAATGCAAAGAATGCATTACAACACAGGACCTACTGTAGAGACAGTAGGTCCATCTCAACACACTAACCTGCGCTTTGTCCTCTGCCTACAGGTCAAAAGGACACCACCACAGCCCCTCCTGAGCCGACCACCACAACCACACAAGAGCCCCCCACCACCACCATCACCACCACCACCACCACCACTACGCTGGCACCGACGACCACGACGACCGCTGCCAGCACCACAACGCCACCACCAACCACTACCAAGGCCCGCGGTACGCTGCACAAAGTTAGGGATGCAGGTGAGCTACACGCATACTGTATGGTGTGTCGCGCACACACACACACGCACACACGCACACACAGGCACGCGGGGTATTGGACACAGGAGACCTTATTACAGTGTATCATCTACTCAAGACTGTGGATCTGCTATGAACAAGTTAGTTACTTAGTTACAGTAGTGACATTGTCTTCTAATTGCCTGTTTTCATTTGTATGAAAGCAGAATGATTGAAAAGCTTCTCTGGCTGAATTGACTGTATCACTTTCATCAAATGAGAACATTGTAAAATATTGAGCTATACCTGAATATACACAGTAAATATATTTACAGGCATCAGGTATACAGGTTGCTCAATTGAAAGTACATACGCTGTTGTATGTGACATTAAGATGGCCTACTGTATTGTTTATGATGTTTTGCTTCTCTTCCTCTGTAACCTCTTGCACAATCTGCTGTTTATATTTCCTGTTCTCTTCCTTCATTGAGACCCAGTGTATGTTTCTATCTAGGCAACAGCCATCCATACTTTGCCTCTGTTGCATCTGCTGCCGGGTCAAGTAAGTGAAGTGAGAACTAGAGAGAGCTAGATTAGATTCAGCAGCTTGGTTGGTGGTATGTTGGGCACAATGGTGTTGTTTGTGACTTGTGTCTACGACCACTAGTGTGTAAGGTGCCAGGAGTTTCACACTAGCCTAAAATAGTTTGTCAAAAGCAAGGTCGTCATATATCATGGCATAAATTTTCAGTGTGGAAATAAATTAATTCATTTTAAGATAAAAGTTAACTTGTAACAGTAGATTTTTATATTAAAATAATGTATTGTGATTATTAATCCATCTATATTCAAATAGAAACTTTACACTATGTCATTTAATATTTATTCATATTTTAGTTAATTGCTGGTATATGTTGCTTTTACTAAAGTTATTTGATTGTGCTCCATTTTTATAAGTTTATTGACCTAAAGTATTCCCTCTAAATGTGTCCACATCATTTCATTTTCAACATTGGTATAGGACAGTCACAGAGTGTTCAAGGAAATGGTCCAAGTCAAGGTATGCTCAAATTGCATTGCTTCAAAAGTCTACAGAAAGTTATTTTCTATTTATATGATGAACAATACCTCCAATGTCTTCAAAGCATTCAGAGGAAGTGCCTATCCGAACAGATTTCCACAGCGTGCTAATCCAGGTAAACAAATGCTTTGATCATCCTGATGTGTCCATTACCACAGACCCCATCCATCCATCCATCTTCATGTTTTTATAAACAGAAAACAACTGTTTCATTCCCTTCAATAGGCTTCCTTTCTCTTATATGTTGTTATTTTACCATTCCACCTTTTATTCTTGTGACAGATACGTTCTTAAACTCTGCATGGCATCTTTGTTCTCTATGTGCACAGCTGACTTTAACAAGACTGCTAACAGTGGTGTAGCAGGATTGTCTGGAACACTGTTCCTGAATTCTGTTATTTGAATGCATTCCAGTACAGTAATGTGTTTTCCTGTGCCATAGGACAGCTCAGTTTATCTTACTTTTAAAATCACTCCCTACGGTCATAACAAAACATTAGTTCAGCAATTTCACCCGAGTTTTGATCTTTAAAATGTGACCGACAGAGCATCCAGGGAGATTTGGGAGTTGCTATATTAATACATATTATGGTAATTTAAGTAAAAAATGTTCAGAAGCACAAGACCACTTCCAAGCATGTGACTTGTCATATTTGCTATAATATAATCATTTGTGTGATATAAAGTATGTTGATCTTTCTTATGCCACATGAAGATGCTAAGTCATATATTAGTTAAATGATCCATGTTGTGCGTCATGTCATGTGTTGTCATTGCCATGTCCCCAATGTATTATCGTTACATTGTCTTACGTTACATTGTTAGGTTACATTATGTTATGATACGTTATGTTATGTTATGTTACATTGGTTATGTTAGGTAAATTACGCTACATTGTTAGGTTACATTATGTTATGTTACGATATGTTAGGGTACGTTTGTTATGTTAGGTAACTTACGCTACATTGTTAGTTTACATTATACATTATGTAATGTTACAATATGTTGTTACGTAACTTATGCTACATTGTTAGTTTACATCATGTTATGTTACATTGTTACGTAACTTACGCTACATTGCACTACGTTATGGTCTACTTTACGTTGCTCTGTGAATGTATTACATGACATGAACGTGTTTTCTGTCTGTCCCCAGGTGTACGCAGACCCGAGGCTGGATCTATTAGGAGACAGCCAGCCCTTCCTGTTGGCACAGGTTAGCCTGTTTATTTATGAACACACACACACACACATACACACACACAGCTGATGGTAGATATGGTGGAGCACCTGTTGACACCGGGATTAGGGTTGTGTGTGTGTGTGTGTGTGTGGGAGGGGGGGGGCGAGGGGAGGGCATGTGTATTTAGGCAGCAGGCAGAGCTGGACCAGAGACCAGAGAACCTCCCACATCTCCAGGACGGAGATGAGGGTGATTATAAGTCTGACCCTCTTGCCCCCGGTCGTGAGCCTCTGTGATCGTCACCCCGGGCACCAAACTCATCCACTCCATCTCACTCATCATGCGTCTCAGATAACATAGCATTCCTTTAAAGTCCTTTGTTTACCACCGTATCAATCCTTTCATTTCCCAAGATGAAAAGGGCAAATGAAGCTAAGTTACCACCATCGGTAAATATACCTGGCTGATATACTGGTATTCTTTTATGTCACACTGTGCATAACATTCCACCAACTGCAGCTGAATCAAAACAGCTGGGCTAAGTTTGTGGATGGAAGTGCTCCCCCACCCCCTCAACCCCCCACCCATGTCTTACTCTGTTTCTGTATGTTTCCCATTGCGGCCAACAGCTTTCAACAGGGTTCAGCCAGCGCAGCCTGAGAGGACTCCCAGTACCGGCCAGTCCAGCCCAAGTAAGTATCTCAGACCCAGAGGAGCAGCCGCTGGGCGCTGCCCGAGGAAGAGCAGCCGACACATCTGGTCAAACAGGGAAATAAGTGGTCTTATAGGACCCCATTGAATCATCCCATAAAGCAGCGCTAATGTAAGACACTGGGTCAAACACTACCTGCTCCCCATACAGCAGGAGACATACGGGTCAGGTAATAGCTAATGGCTGCTATTACAGAACTAGACATGATGAGGTAAATAATGAAGAGTAGTCATGGAGCCTTAAAGATGAAATGAGGCGATAACATTTTCATGAACGTCATCATGGCGTGTGTCTCCGTTGGCGACATTGAAGTCCTCTTCTAAGCTCTGTCTTTAGATAAGCCCATGATGAGAAACGCACTCTGTCAGTGCTGTAATATTATCCCATGACAGATTCCATCTGGTGTGGCCTCGTCCCCTCCCTGGTAAATGCTTGCAGAGGGAGAGAGATGGAAGCGAACGGCACCAGAGAGGCATATGATCCAATCTGCTCCGCCACGCTTCGCCTTGTCCTGAACAGAAGCTTTTTGCTATTCAGGTCCTACTCAGGCAACCTCAGCGCACTGAGGAATGTGTTTCTGTTTTGCTTTTGGGGAATATAAATCATAGATATCTAAATTTACATTTAGGATTAAATCCCTTTATGGGTTCAATGTGGATGGATAACTGCACTGTGTAGCAACGCGGTCAGTCACCCCAATGACATGTTGCATCTATATAAACTGATAATTATTATTCCAATAGTAAATATTGAAGCATTGTTGTGTATAGTGTGTATGAATGAATTAGAGTAAATGCATTTAATAATGTACCGGCTTTATCAGATAGACATTGTTGTTTGCCCAGCAGCAATTTATCATAATCTCTGAGGCCTAGTGTACACTGTCCCTGGTTTGACACCAGCATTACATCAATAATCCCATGCTCAGCTGGTTTGTTATGCCATGTTCGCCAAGCATGTTGCCATGAACACAGGCCCTGGTCATTAGCTGCTACTGGATGGGAACCCAGAGCCTATGGCATGTGTTTCTTTAACATGCTATTACGAGGGGTTAGTTGAAGTGCATTATTATAGCTGTGTTGAATCTGACAGGCACAATGTATCCTTATGGGTTTGGCTTCCAGTGTTCCATCACATTCTTGTCCATAAAAAGACATGGCATTACATCAGAGTTACTCCGACTGTGTATTTAGATTGCCTTATGTGGTTAAATCTACGCTTTTGAGATTTAAAAATGTGTGTAATGATGGTGGCAGCAGCAAAAGCTTATACCAACGGAACGTTTAGAAACACATTCATCCAGTGCAACACTCTCTGTGATTAGCACATAGAACTCTGGCTAAGCTCTCTGTCTGTGCATGTCCTTTACCAACAATGTGTGTTGTGACAAGAGTGTGGAAGAGTGACAGAGGATCATTGAGGTGTAAAAATAACACAGCTGAGGACATCACGTGTAGCCCACCATTCAGACAATGGTTTGATGATCACGTGGATGGGCTAATCTTCATAGGGACTGGAGACCCTGGCTGTGGCTTGCCCATAAACAAGGCTTTTTAATCTTCCCTTGCACAGCTTTTCCTAGAAGGGATTGGCCGCCCACTTCCTTTGTGCGTCCCGATTGGTTTCCTGGAGCTAGGCGAACAGCAGGTACTAAATAGAGGACAGCCTTTTCTTCCTTCACTAAAACACACTATAAACCGACCGTGTAAAAGATCTAATGATGTTGTGTAACAAGTAGTTCATTTATTACTATGGAAACATGCTCTATTACACCTTTTATATGCATTGTAAATGCTTTTTAAAGTGGCTTATATGCTAATTGAGCTCATTCCTTATTTTGGGAGGCATTTTCCTTTAATTCTAATAGTTCTAGACCAGAAAGTGCTGTTGATTAAAATCCCAGCCCAGGATTTGACACTGACACATCTTGCTTTGTCTTGTTATTAGCCTGCAGACATGGTTTGCTCTCAATGTAATAGAGACTGCTCTTAATGTGGTTTGCGGCAGGATATGGGAAGCACTAATTAATATTATTACCGTAAGCACATCTCTTATTAGTGTTTGTTATACAGTACTAGTGATTTATTTATACACTAGTGAATTGTAAATGCAGTAGAAGCACCGTATTTTCATGATGTAATTATTGTTAAGAGTGATTAAGTGTGACCTCTAGTAGTTAAAGCTGAAGCCTTCTCTACTGTACATTCAGATGTAAGTTACATAGCACCAGACACAGGCTACGCGTGGAGTGAGGCTGACACACCTGAGATTACAGGTGAGTCAGATCCCTTTGGCAGACCCCAGCAGCCATGGTCTGTACTGCAGCCTCTCACATGGGAATGTTACCACACTTATACTGGCATCCATTCATACCTGTAAACCCTGCATGCTCAAACATAACATGCGTGTGTGACTGATATACTGTGTGTTCACTTTGCACCCTTTATTTCAATGTTAGTCCATCCCCGGGTGGTTTAAAACATGCTATATGTATTTAGCATGTTAGATGCTAGATTATGTAAGCATGAGCCTCTGCATTATACAATTATCTTTATTATTAATGGTCTGGGATAGGTTGAGAAGACTGCCTTCTGAACTGAATCACAACCATGGAAATGTTTGCATCTACCTCTACAGAAATATGGGAACACTAACGGGTCTTATAACATCCTCCTCTAGCTCGTGATCACAGGCCTGATATCTCAGAGTATGAGCGCTGGTATTATAACTTTGGACCTTACCGTAAGTGACTTTCCATTCCGTTTTCCGGTAACTAACAGGTGGGTGGTGAGCAGGACTTTATGGAGATGTACATACAAGATATGGTGTTAAAGAAGAACTCTTTGTTAAATGTCTTTACCTTTGTAATGCATAATATGTTGGTGGTACAAAATGCTGTAGGCTAAATAGTTTTTCCTGTTACAGAAAACTAAGCTTGTATGGTAACGTTTAAAAGCCTCAGCTCAACCAAAAGCTTTGAAGAGCAAATACGCACACATTTACTGTTGAAAATGGGCCATAGCTGTTAAATGATTTGAAAGCATGGGTATTTAGTTTAGTTATAGACACTAAACAAAAGTCTCAAATCACAAACACCGGTGCAACCATGTAAAAATATGGACATATGACAAGACACAAATGGGCACACACAAAGCCCTCATCGCTAAATTATAGACCACGGTTCCATCTGTCTGATCACTCTGTCAAGGCAACTTAATCTGCTTTGGAGCACTGTTGTTGGTTTTGAAACCAAGTGGCTTAGCTGTTGCCAGTCCGCACCACACAATAAACCATCTTGCCAAATGAAGAATGGAGTGTAAATTGGCTAGGGAGTGTTGCTTTGGTGTGTTAGCCAGGCCATGCTAAGATCAGGGAGCGAAGGTATATGATTAATCATGACATTTTAACTTTTAGCATCCCGTTCTCCTGACACAGATGTCATCCGTAAAGTACCAGTGGACACAACACATACAAGAGGTTAGTGTTGTTATATGCCATACGGTATGTAACAGACGACAGCTGACATTAGCTATAACACAAAATAAAGAGCTTATCATTGTCATAATGGTGACCATTGATGCATGTTCCCATGTGGTGACACCTTGCTAATACTGAGTTTTGTGATGTCGTCTATTCAGTGGAGCCAGTGGACATTTGGAAGCCAGATGTAAACCTTTACGAATCAGGTGAGATAGCTGGAGTTGTTCTACCAGAAGTATATGCTTGGCCAGGACATTGTGATGTTGCTATGACAGCAACTACTTATAAGATATTCAAGGAGAAGGCTACCCTCATTCAAAAGTCCTTCTACTGTATTTTTCAGCCTATAATTGTAGTGATTTGGACTGAACGCCAAATGGCATGGTTTCTTGAGGACTGAATCAGTTCCTGTTTAATAGTTACAGAGGCTTGGCCCTCTGTAAATGGCCCTGGATTCTATGGGTTTATGTCTGTGGAACATGGACAAAGATCAAATCTGATATATTGCAAAATAGACTGGGGAAATTGTTATGATTGTCCTTTAGCTCATGCTGCGGTTTGATATACTGACTGAGGCTAAAGAAAGTAAAAGAACATTCACATTCACACACACACACACACGCACACAAGACGGACGAAAGCGAAAGCATTTGCCAAGAATGTTTTCATTAATCAAGGATCAGGTTAAGGGGGTGTTGTTTGTTTCCATGTGAAATGTAGGTTGTAAAGCCCTTTGAGACTGCAATGTGATTAAGGGCTATATAAATAAAATTGACTTGACTTGACTTGACAAGCACACAAAGGAAAATAAAATGTTCCTTTCATTTGCATAATATTGTGTTTGAAGTATATATCTTTCTAATACCAGGCCTTAGTGTGAGAGAGCCAGAGCCTATACCCATAGCACCAGCGCCAGTGTCCCAGGGAGACCCCAGTATGTATCATCCCTCATATGACTCACACAGACACAGGGCAAGCTGTGTCCATGTTCCATGTTCACAGCCATGTTGTGTCTCTGCAGACTGTATGGTGGACATTGCCTTTCTGATGGATGGAAGCTGGAGCATCGGGAAGCGCCGCTTCAAGATCCAGAAGGACTTCCTGGCTGAGGTGTCGCAAGTGATCAATGTGGGCGTGGCCGGACCAATGATGGGCATCATCCAATATGGGTAGCCCCACATTTCTCCTGCCTCATACTGTACACTGGGCAGCTTGACTTGGAGGTGAATGGAAGTATGCACTGTGAACATGTCATTTTTGTATTGTTTGAAAGGGACGACCCGGTGACAGAGATCAGTCTGAAGACGTACTCCAACTCTAGAGATGTCAAAACTGCCGTACATAAGATTGTCCAGAAAGGGGGCCTATCTAACGTGGGTGAGTGACCAAGATGCCATATCGGTGTTTAGTACCACCGCCATAAACAAAATATACAGTATAGCACGAGAGTGAAAGGGGCACAATTATGGCCCAGTTTACTAGCCTCTCACATTCTCAAATGCAGGGATAGAATTAAATCTAAAATTGCGACTAGAAACTTAGCTAAAGTATAGCCCTGTTTCAGCAGGCAGTGTTTTCTCCTTGTCTAACCAACAAGTATTTAGGATTTAACAGCCCAGGGGGTAAGCTCACAAAGTGTAAGTGCTGCTTGCATCTATTCATTGCCATATGTGCTCTTTGCATCTCGATACAAGAAGAGGTTTTGTTTGACCAAACATTCCCTCTAATCAAGCAACAATACCAGCTATTGTAAATACTTCCATGGTGGCAGCAAGACACATGCTAGACAGACTCCGACACTATATTTGATTGGTTGCTGACAGGCTCAATTATATAAATATATACTATGTACATCATATATAATAAATGAGTGTATACTAAGTATAAAATCGAGACACATATTTAGTTACCAGTCAGTATACAGTATAGTACGTCTAGTTTTCACCTGGCATGAATAAATTCCGATTATCTCCGATTATCTGATCTCCAAATCTTAAAGAAATCAGATATGGCATGGCAATATAACGGACAAAATAGTAACCCTGAAAATACTGACAATGTAAATGTAGTACAGGCAGTTGCAACTGGGTATTTGTCTGTCTCTTTACTGCCCCCTTGTGTCCTGACAGGGAAGGCCCTCTCATACATTAATAAGCACTACTTCAGCGATGCCAATGGGAACAGGGGAGGTGCTCCTAATGTGGCAGTGGTACTGGTGGACGGTTGGCCCACAGATAAGGTGGAGGAGGCCTCTCGGCTAGCTCGGGAGTCCGGCATCAACATATTCTTCGTCACCATCGAGGGCCCCGACGACAACGAAAAACAGAATGTAGTGGAGGCCAACTTTGTAGACAAGGTATGGCATCATTGTCATTTGTCACACAGGCACACAAACAGCAAACGGTGGGCTAGTGAAAAGCACGGCCTTGCTCAGTAACACGCTCGTCCCATCCCACAGGCCGTGTGTCGGACAAACGGCTTCTACTCCTTGCCTGTGTCCAGCTGGTTTGCCCTCAGGAAGGCTGTGCAGCCTCTGGTTAAACGCGTGTGTGACACCGACCGCCTGGCGTGCAGTAAGACCTGCCTCAACGCCAATGACATCGCCTTCGTCATCGACGGCTCCAGCAGTGTGGGGACCGGCAACTTCCGCACGGTGCTGCAGTTTGTGGCCAACGTGACCCGGGAGTTTGAGATCTCCGACACCGACACCCGGGTGGGAGCGGTGCAGTACACCTATGAGCAGAGGCTGGAGTTTGCCTTCGGCCAGCACAACAACAAGGCAGACCTGCTGAACGCCATCAAGCGGATCAACTACTGGAGCGGCGGCACCAGCACGGGCGCGGCCATCACGTATGCAGCTGAACAGCTCTTCAGCAAGTCCAAGCCCAACAAGCGCAAGATCATGATCGTTATTACAGACGGGCGCTCTTACGACGACGTCAGAGCTCCTGCTCTGGCTGTTCATCGCCAAGGTAACGAAGCATATGACAGCATTTAATTTGTTTACAGGCCTCAAATCATTCGAACAGACTTTTTCCACCTTAGAGTTGAATGTAAAAATAATGTGGGTAGTATTTTTAATGAAGAAGCCATAACTTGATTAAGTGTGGGACGCTAGGTCAGAGATGATTGGTTACTGTCCAGAAATGATATCACTCCTTGGGCCAAAGCTGACTGGCTTATGCATTTTGGTTACATTATGTTACATTTCAAAATGCACCCAGACCTTTGGAGAACACAACTGGATACATGACGGGACTTTTATGTGTACATGATCGCATACTCTAAGTGGGAGGCCATGGCAGCAGATTTGTGGGTTGATAGGAATGAGCATTTTGTCCATGTTGAAACTGTTAGTTCTGATAGTTCTCTTGCTTTCTCATGTCGGTGTTAATCCACACTGTGGCGTCATGTAGTGGGAGTGTTTGAGTGTGATCTGACATGCAGTTAGTTGCAAGCCTGTGTGTAACCTGTCTATCTCTTACGGCGCAGGCGTTATTGCTTACTCTATCGGGATAGCCTGGGCAGCCCAGGACGAGCTGGAGTACATCGCAACCGACCCCGACAAGGAACATTCCTTCTTCGTGGATGAGTTCGACAGCCTCTACAAATTTGTGCCCAAGATCATCCACAACATCTGCCAGGAGTTCAACTCCCAGCCTAGGAATTGAGGAGGCCACTATGGACACACATTATCAGGGGAGTTGGGGGGATTGGAAGTGAAATGGATGTTGAGTAAGCCGTCTTGATCCTGTCATAATTAATATGAGCGGGTGGAAAAGCCTATCAGCCCAGTTTAACCATGCCGTTTTCCAGATGGTGGCACTGAATTGGCTGCAGTGCCCAGTATTTGATTAGAGGGGTGGTATGGGATAAGATAACACTACAATTCTAAGAAGGAAGTGGAATTTGGAATAATGGTTATTTCAGCGTCAGTGCCAGTGGTGGTGTATGTTAATACTGGTGCCATAGGCCTATAGAGAACAAGGTGTATTGTTAAGTTTAATGTTGCAATATAATTGAGGAAAGTAGAACTACCTATTGGGACATGGTGCTCAGATACATGTACATCTTTAAACATGCCTAGCTCTTCCTCTTATGGCTTAACCTTAACATACCGCATAATAATATTGTGCTTTCTATACAATTCTCTGTGATCCAATAGGACATATTTGATCGTATGGACATTATTGAAGTTTCTCAGAGACTAAGGTGCTGATGTGTTGGTATTCATTTGGTTGTAGTCACCTATAGCTAGCATTACAGGTGAAAAGTCAAGACGATGTTTCTAAATGTTCAATATGCAACAGAATGGTAAGGCATTTCAGGAATGAAAGCAGTTCCTCTTTTTCTAATATTGCAGTTGCTTTCTACATAGCAGGTACTTCTTGGTTTTGTTGAATATTTATGACTTCCCCTTTTTTATGTTCCATTTGTACATACTGTATGCATATTAAAACCCCTTTTGCTTATACTGTTCAAATACATATTTGATACATTTTTAATAAAAACAAAAATAATTTAACAAATATAGTCCAGTTATTTGCTTGCTCAATAATTTGGAAACCACAAAGCACACAGAAATGTCACTGATCAAATGAAATTGATGAAACCTGGGACTGCAAGAGAGATTTTACAGCAGTTTTTATTTTGAACAGACTTTCATGTACAAACCAGTGACTGAGAAAGTGGCTCATTTTAAGATGTAGTTTACATGAACAACACCTTGAATTTGTATAATTTGGGATAAGTTCCTCACAACACAGTATACTCTTAACTGTAGGTCTCAGTAGTTAGGACATTAACTCCCCTTTAGTTTAAGATGCATCACTCATGCTATTTCAAATAGTCCTAGTGTTAATGCACTAATGTCCTACTAAATCACATGGGACTGCTTTAAAATATCAGGATATGATACATCATACACCACAGTCAGGCGTGTCCATACAACGGGTAAACTACGTACAGCACAAGCCATTCAATTAAAACGAGCAAACTGTCCAGGATTGATTAGTTATTTCTAAAATGGACACCTATGACCAAGTTCAAATTGTAATCACTTTACCAAGATGGTTTACTTTGAGACATATGGTTGTTTCTTACCTCAGAAGTGTACAATTACTTGAAAATCTAACAAACAGGCAATATATAGGATGGTCTGTTTAACTCTGCTAGCTCCACTTTGAAACACAAAACTGAATCCCCCAACCACACTCATCAAAAAGGAGCACTCAAACTCACGCTGCACAATAAGTTTTAAGACTGAATATATATTTTGTTTATTATAAGAATTTGTAATTTTACATCCAATGTTTTGTTAAAATGGACAACATTGTGACAACCTCTCTCTGAACCTCCGTTTTCCCCCTCTAACCCCCTCCTGTTCCCCAAAAGAAGCCCGGTAAAATAACGTTTTCAAGACCTTTTTAAAGCAAAGGCACATTTGTCAATAAGTGTTTCTAAAAAGGACAGCAAAGGCAGGCCCAGCAGGCGGTCAGTCTGGGAAGCAGAGAACACCCGCAGCTTTCCAGCCGGGAGAGGCCCGACGCTGCCGCCAACTACACAACACAAACACCTGGCTTGGAGGAAGGTGTCCTTCCCTCAGTCTGAGAAGAACCACGAGCCCTGCTTTGGCCCAAGGGATTCTGGGTGAGCATTATGTCATACTGTAAAGGGGCAATGGACTTGCCTTGAAACCTCATCTCTCCAACACACACACACACTCGTTACACTTGTACTGGCCCTCTTAGCTGTAGAGGGCGGGCATCCGTTTCTCTGTGTGGTTATGTGTGGGTCAAGATAGGGCGGGAGGGGGCGGGGTTGTGGCAGGTCACACCCAGGCCTGCCTGGATGGTAGATGGGGGGGGGACAGGGGAGCCATGCGCCCACTGCAGTTCTCCGCCTGGCTGGCGTGCCACACAACCACAGAGCTCTCTGTGAAGGCTCAGGGTCGTGTCGGGTCGAAGCTAGTGGCAACATAGTCTGCCAGTCAAATAGGAACACCAGTGGCCAGTGACAATGTGAGGTGGGACTGAATCCATGCCTGAAGGTCCTGCCCCTCCTGTGTCTCTATTGGTCCCTGATCTTGGGAGGCTGCCTCAGTGGGCGGGGCTGCAGGGCGAGAAGCCAGCTCCACGTCATACAAACACCTTGGCCAGAGCGTCCGCCCCAGCGCTGGCTATGTAGCACTTGGATGGGTGGAACGCCACGTCGTGGATCGACTCCTCAAACTTCTTTCGGTGAGCTGTGAACTCCTGGATGCAGGTTTTACTCTCCAGGTTCCACAGGCGGATTGAACAGTCGTGACCTGTAAAGGACAAGTGGTCTTAAAGAGGAGTATCACACATCATTTTCCCATCCAACGCCCACATTGTTTAAATCGCCCGTGGGTGTGTTGGTCTAAATAAGAGGTGTGGTCTAGTGCATTGCTATCTTGAGGCAGCGATTGACCATTAAAAACCTGGTCTAAAGTCAGCGCGAGGCGCATTATCAATAGTATCGCCTATGGCAGGTGGAAAACACGTGTACACTGTTGTTACACATACAGTGAAGTACAGGAGCGCACAAATACGCAGAGGATTAAAAATGAATTGAGTACAATGTGAAATGTCAATAGTGTGTAGCCTACATAAACATATTTTCTTGCTATTGCCTAGATGGTCTGCTCCAGCGCTTTCACAAACCCGCTGGTATAATATCAATCTGCCTATAATGCAAGTGCGCCTGTTTTTTTTTTTTTAAATGGGAATTGGAGATGAAACTCGGATTGGTTTATCGTATGTTACGCTAAAAAAACACACCCATGAATAATGAAGAGAGTAAGTCCAACCCTTTTAAACCATGCGCACTGACCGTTTATCTGCTGTTAAAACAGAAAACTTGGATTTGGACACGCCCTAAACCGAATTTGCGCCTTGCACTTTAGGCCGTGCGCTTAGAACGTTAAAATAGGGCGTAGAAGTATTACATTTTTGCTTCGATTGTAATGCATTAAAATGCTCTATCTTGTTATTATTCAAATACAACTCTTACCACTTGAAAGAGACGGGTATAGAGTTTACTTCAGAAAACAAACAGTTTGTAACTGGCTGTGTAATTATAACATGTTGCCATCGTGAAATATACCGTACCTACTTTGAAATTGTGTCCATCATTTTGAAACAGCCTGTATATATCAGCCCTTGGAAACAACAACTGTGCTTTGTGGGGTAATAACATACTAGCACGTGGCTTCATTGCTATAATGTCTGTCGAAAAGATTAGCGTTAAAGTTAGTTTGGGGTGAACTCAGTTATTTATCAGATAAAGTAAGTGTTGCAGCAGGTCTCTATGGTAAAGTTAGTATTAGTTAGTTTGCGTGTCCAGTGGAAGCAGCTTTACATGACAGACTGCTACTTGAGTAAGTAGTCAGGTACTTACTGCCAGACATGAGATAAAGCCCATTAGGGTCGACGGCTAAGCTTGTGACAGCGTCTAGGTGGGCCACCATGGAGTGGATCAGCTTTCCGGTGTTGTTGTCGTAGAACTTGATGTGTCGGTCCTCCTGAGCGCTGATGGTGATGGGTAAAGTAGGGTGGCTCAGAATCCTGTTGATCTGGCAAGATGCGCCTGCTCAGGGAAGTGGAAGACAAGCGCAGGAGAGGTCATTACAAGGTCAACATTTGCCACTTTAGTAGAGAACAAATCCAATAGCAGGTTCACATCATCAAAACCATACCATCTAGGTGATTTATGCTTTGAAGCTATGCCGTAGCCTGACCTCTCAAAAAAAACGACGCGCCACAGACAACAACTACCTTGCTTTGGAATTAGGGATGTTTAGTGTAACAATGTCCTGCTCCTGTACATGCAGAGACTGTCTCCCCTGTTATGATTATAAGATTTGCTAGAAATACATGTCTTTAGATGCCCAGAGTATTAACCAAGACTACAGCTTACAACATACAACATAGACAGGGATTTTCCAATAGGATTTCCTTGTTGTTCGGGTAGCAGAAAAACACAATCAGCGGTCTGACAGAAATACTATTTTATATTGACACACATTGTTTTCCATGTTGGTGTAACTAAGAGATTAGCTCGGGAAGAAACATCTTCATACGCTCATTACAAAAGGGTCCTACCTGGCTCCACACTGGACTCCAGACTGAGCACTAACTGGCGGGTCTCCATGTTGAAGAGGCCGATCTGACCACTGTTGAAGGATGTGACCATGTGGGCGGGGTCACTGCACACCAGGTCTACCGAGGAGGGCACGCCCAGCTCTGGCACAGGGAGAGAAGCGTGATCAGCACTGGGCCTAGGCCAGAGCAGCGCAGCGAGCGGGGCATCAACAACAGGCCACCTTTGTCCTCGTTGAACACTGCCAGGGACGGGGAGGTGCTGCTGGCGTCCCACAGTCTCACGGTGCCGTCTGCAGAGCAGGAGAGGAGGCGCTGGTGGGAGCTGCTGTACACCAGACCCCACACGGAGTCGGTGTGTCCGCTCAGAGCCCCGCGCAGCACCGACGGCTCTGTCGCACACAGATGGATAGACACACACACCGCTCAGCTCTCAGTGTACAAGAAATGAAGCAAGCCAAGGCAACTCTTGTGTCAAAAGTCTGTAGAAAGGTAGAGCAAGCGCTTGTAACCTGGGAAACGTTGTCAAATTCAACCAAATAGCTCCTCGTGGTCAGCGAGTTCACTGTTCTGTGTGTTTGGTGAGGGAAACACAATCTGGTACTTCTACACAGGCCTGGCTCCATATAGGAACATAAACAAAGTGGTGCAGACCGCACCACATAACAATATCCTAGCCTTCGCAATGTGTTTCCAATGTGTGGGGAGGAAGGAGAAGGGCGCGCCCTATGGCGCTGAAGGGAGATGTGTTTGTGTTGTGATTTGAGTTCAAATATCAACAAGCTTTCTCCAGAATGACTTGCTAAATCACAATGCACAAATTAAGATGAATAAAAATGATTTATAAAAATAATTAAATAAAACATAGGCAGTGTGCTTTCAGTTCTTCTAGATTACGCTCGCACGTTGTGCCTACCATACGAGTCGTAACTGTCAATGTTGGGATTGGGGGTGTTCCAGCTCTGGATCGTCCCATCAACCCCTCCGCTGAAACACTGCTCGCCTGTGCTGCTCATGACCACGCACAGCACAGCTCCCCTACGGACACAACGCAATGCTAAGTACTACTGACCACAGGGAAACATGTGTTGTCATGTGCTGTGTGTGTGTGTGTGTGTGTGTGTGTGTGTGTGATGACATCACCAGATGCACACACACACACACACACACACACACACACCAAGAAGACTACTACTAGGAACTAGTCGCTAGTACTTTGTTCCTCTTTAAGCTGTGTTTACCTGTGGGCCCTGAAGGTGTAGATTGGTTCCACGTCTAAAGAGGCACTCCTGCAGAGAGGGAAACAAAACAAGAAATGCTTAGATTGGGTGCCTTCTCTCAAAAGCACCACACATTTAAGGGGTGAATATGGGGGGGAGTCAAAGAAGATATCCTTACTTCTTGGCAGGAGCGGTCTTCTGCAGGTTCCACATCTTCAGGGTGTGGTCTTCAGAAGCAGTGACCAGTACCGGCTCCACTGGGTGGAAAGCCAGGCCACGAATGCCGTCAAAGTGGCTCCGCAGAGTGAACTTAGGGTTCCATGTCTTCCTCAGGACGTCCTTATTGTTGCCGATCTGAGCACGAGACATCAAGTTAGAAAATAACATCTTCTACGTCAACGAGACAGTGAATTCAGCAGGTCCCAGCGACTGCTAGGGCCTTGGTGGGAGGAGAGAGAACTCTTCCCCCTGGCTTCCGTGGTACAGACGGCCTGAGTAACAGCAGCCCCGCTGTCCTCCCATCGCTACTCACGTCGTAGGTCAAGCTGTCGGCCTCGTTGGCCACGGTGAGTCCAGCCAGCTCCCCTAGGCCCAGCTCGCTCTCCATGGCCTCGTCAGCGCCCATAATAAACGACTTCCCCGAAGTCGGAGGGAAGGTCAGCGCTTCCACTGTGAAGATTAGACACCACGGTCACTAGGCAACCTCCTCTCTCTGTGTGGCTGCTAGCCAGGGCTAATAACTCATATGCTAGCTAGACCGTATGAGCAGCTGGAGCTGACGGTCGGCAGGCAGAGGTTAACATAGGAGTAGGAGACCCCCGTAAACGCAGTAAAACAATGGCGTAATGATAGAAAGTCTGTTGGTGGAGTGGGACAGACCTTCGTCGGGCCGGTTACCCTCGTGCTCAGTGAGCCGGGTCACGCTGGGGCGGGCCTGGGGTGCCGACGGAGGCTGCATGTGGGACACATCCTCAGCATCTCGAAGGTTAGCCAGCATGTCCTGCAGCTTGGACCTGTTGGGTCCTGTCATGTATAGTTAGAGAGACATGGTTACCCCACACACACACACACAGGTGATAGAAGAGACTATACAAAAAGGTGGTCCAAAATATGAGGGGGGAAATAATTCTGAAAAGAAAGAATTGGAAATGAATGGGGGAGAAAAAGAAGTATTAAAAGTTAGAAGGAAATGAATCAATGGTAAAGAGATAGAAACTCAAAGCGACAGGGGTTGAATCCTGTTAGTTGAACTGAAAAGGTGTAAAGATGTTCACAAGTTGTGTGTGAAAGAAGACTTGTTTTACAGGCTGATTCAATGGAGCAGTACTCTGTCTGTACTAGCATTAGAATTCAATTGTATATTTTATTATCTTGGCCAGACTACATTTGTTTAGAGCAGCAGGTACTGCAAAAAGACCTAATTTCCATTTAGTGTCAGAAAAATATATTTAAAGAGAAAAATAATTAAAACCACTTCTACAGAATATACAATTGGCTGCGCCAAAGTCTCACCCTATAAATAACGAATACATATGGCATTGGAGAATAATACCATGTGTGTACCCACATTTAAGAACAGGCCATGGAACTAATCTGCGAGTGCAAAACTTCTCCGTAGCAAATCAGCCTGAAGAACACAGTAACAAATTATTCCCCTCCACACACACCCACAAAAGGTGATAAACCAATACAGTGTCAAGAACAAAAACATGATTTGTGCAGAAAAGGTGTTTGAAAGCAATGAGAGACGGCAATGTCCCCATGCAGTGTCTATTGTGATGTGATGGACTCTTTGGGTGAGAGCTATTCAGTCAGAGGGCATTATTCAATCACAGTAAAAAAACAGAGCTAGTGCCAAGTAACAATGACTAATCTATTACTATAATTTTAATCTGAATGAGCTCCACTTTATTAGCTTTAATTTGATTAAATTTACAGCAATAGATAAACTATTATTCAGACAGTGAAGTGAAACGTGGATAACAGATAATGATGGATGTGATCATTATGTTGTGAAACTGGAACTAAAGAGAAAATGTATTTAGAAAACAGATGACTCCCATCTGCTACTAGTACAGGTGGAGAACACAACTGTCATGAACACCGTGACATTAAAGACCCCATAGAATTCCTTCCTTCCAGCTGAACATACTGTAGCACTTCAGCCTGTGTTGCATTCATAGTTATTTACATGCCTTATACAACTACATGGCTATATTACAGTGTCAGAGGTGATTCATTACACTCAAGAAATAAGGAGGAATTGTGGCTACATTAGACCTTACTTTTATGACAGGGGGGGTCTTTAACCCTTTTTATTCTTTAAGCTGTAGTGAACGTGCCTGCAGCAGCCAACCAGCACCATGAAACAGAGAGTGAAGCATGCAACACAGCGCGTGTATTAACACAGTCAAGTAATGGAGCGACACACAGTTACATAACACCACACCAGGCAGACCCATGCAGACACGTCAGTGGTTCTCAACCCTCGAGAAGAGGTGGCGTCGTGGGTACACGCGGCAACACCGTCAATGACACCTGCGTGACCGCGCGCACGCTGAGCAACGCGCTGTGCGCTGTGTTAGATGTGAAAAGTCATCCCCCTGCAGGTGGGCCCCAGCCTGCTCATTGAGAACCACTGCTCCGCATGACGGACAGGGGGGTGGGCGGCGGAGGAGAACGGAGCGGAGCCAAGCAGAAGGCAAGGGAAGGAGCAGCTGGAATAGCAGATGAGAAAACAGAGATGTTGCGTCTTGGTGGAAGGCTTTTGTCTGAGCTGCTCGAGGTCAGTGCTCTGCACAGAGAGGTAGAGAGATAGATATCTAGAGAGAGAGAGTGATAGAGATAGATAGAGAGGGAGAGGGAGAGGCAGCAAGCGCCTGGGAGAACTTACTCTTTACCCCCTTTTTGCCCTTGCGCTCCTTTCTGTACTGCTCCTTGAGTTTGGTTATGACGCCCTGGTCCACATCCCACGCCTCAGAGATGGGACCCTGCTCGTCCTTCTCTACACAGGGGGGACAAAACCAAACCGAGAGGCTGTTCAACGGCCGCCCTCACCAGTGGCCGGGCAGAGTGGGTGGGTGGGTGAGCGTGCAAGGAGCTCTCTCTCTCAGTCATACGCTCTCCTGTTTAGTGGAGAGCACCACAGCGGAGCCCGCGCTGAGAGGCAGAAAGCCTCATGGAATGCATCAGGCCTTCAAAGCTTGAGGTGTGCTCTGAGAGATCGGCGTCCTGAACCGCCGCACTGACTCTCTGACGCTTACGGTGACTTGACGGGAACACCGGACGCTCAAAGCTAAAGCCACGTCTGCGAAACCTTAAAGTAAGTCTCTTCTCTGTCTAAAGGAGGGGGACAGGGTGTCGGGTGTCAAATGGGGTGATCTTTCATCTGGACACATTTTGGTCAACTGAAGAACAACAAACATATTGTTTGTTACCCTACTTAATAACCAGATGAATGAAAAATGATTAAACTCTAACGCACTGCAATTATAGGGGGCTGATGCTATTATCATCATTATAATACTGTGTCCAGGTACATGGGAGCACCTCATAATGACATCATCGCCCATGTTTCTGCTTTAAGCCTATACTCCAGGGGGTAGGCTGACTCAGTGAGACACCAACAACAGGAGTGGAACAGACATAGTGGTCACAGGCCGGCTATGGGAACACACGGTGTAAGAGTTCACACACACGATGAGTTAAAAAAAATAAACACTCCAAGCTGTCGTGATTCTGATGAATGTTTCACGGAACGACGAGATGCACTGAGGTGGAGAGAGTACTACACAGACAGCCACTACGCACAAATGGACACATGTTGGGTTAAGACAGAACTATAGATGGTTAACGGTGCATCTCTGTAGTGAACAACCATCCCCAGAGGCTCCCCGACTTACCCCAGTCAGTGCCGTCCCCCGGGCCCCGTGACTCAGGGGAGGTGTCCATCTCATCGGGGCTGGAGAGGAAGTCAAAGCCCTTCAGGGCCTCCTCTGTGTCTGGGTCCTCTGTAGTGTCCATGCTGGCCGGCGTTGACGATGTTGAGGCGGGCTTCTTCCTCATGATCTGAAATAACATAGCAGGGCCACTACAGCAGTGCAGCGATATGTGTCCTCTAATGACACCGATGGGAGCATCTTCACACTGGTTGAGACAACAAGCCTCTCCCTTATTGACGCGACGATGCTTTTCCACGTGTACCTATCAGACAACAATTTGTATTTTCCACACTGTGTGTGTGTTTGAGGGATAGGAAAGTGTTCCTTACTGTCCTTGATTCCATGATAGTCCGGTCCTTCCCATCGCTGTCCTCTTCCTCATCTTCGTTGCTGAACTCGGCTGCAGCACTCTCTATGAACTTAAAGGCCTCCAACACCGCGCTAGTGTCGGAGATCTCCGTTTTCCTGGGAGAAGACATGATCACATGAGTATCAACAAGTTTGCAATACTGACAACAACACCCCGGCCACAATCAGAGAGTATGTACCCTTTGGTCCCCATGCCCTTTGACGTCGCGTCTGTCCCGTTGACCAAGGGCTCCGCACTGGTCTTGTCGCCGCTTTTCGGCCCTCCTCCGTCGCCAGTCAGGCCCAGCAGGGCCCTTACTCGCTGGGACTTGACGTCCAGGATAGTGTCTGTGTAGCCCACCTCCTGCAGGTACCTGAAAACAGGTGCAAGTGCTGAACGCAACGCGTCTAGTTTGGATCCAACAATGTGTCACAATTGTGTTTGCAGCGTTGCATCTGTTAAATCCATATTGCTATTCATCCCATTAAGGACTAAAAGTTCAGTTAAAAATCACTCCCCAAATCCTGAAGGTTTAATGAAAATATTTGATATTTTACTAATAATCATTTCTCAGCCTGTGTAGCAGATAAATCCATCAAATAAAAAGCATCTGAGAGCTCACAGAGTTGGCTTTAATAATAAAATGAAATTTGGGACTAATAGTAAATATACACTTTTACATCAACATATGAAAATCATACGTTTGTCAGAAATGATCATACTTCAATACAATAATAGCATTAAAAAATCCACAATAAATAATTAAAGGCGGGAAACAAATGCACTTTGTTTCCCACAATACTGTTCAGTCTGTATAATGTGTTGTCAACGCATTTCAGCCTATCACAATGCATTTAAATGCAAACGTGAATAAAAAGATTATAACATGACCAAATGCAAGGCAGACATCCCACCTGCCTGTAAAGGAAGATGCAACATGCACATCCCATCGGTCCGTGGTGGGTAAAGAACAACCGCGATGCAAAGGAGCGTAATGCTGGGGCACTCTCCTAGTACATACACCACGTCAGCAGGCAACAGAATGTGTTACTGTCAAATGTGTCATGTCCTCTGGCGCTAGACTAGCGATCAATGTCAGCTGTGCTGCGGAGGCATGGGGAGCGGGCATTGGAGCTCGCCTGCAGGGAGATACAGAACGGAAGCTCTGGCAATACCGGTGGGTTCTCGGCCTTGTGGGCGGGCGGGTGTTTCGGCGCGTTATTGATCTGCTTGACTCACACCCCTGACGCTAACTGGCCGGCTCATGGGCCGGCATGTTGGGCCAGATGATGCGTGAGGCAGCCCGATTGCATCTGAGACAAAAGGTCGGCCTGACTGGGGTTGTAGTAGCACAAGAGGGAGCAATGCTCTCCACAGCCTGCTACCTAGTCAGAGAGGAAACCAGAGGTGGTAATGACAAGCTCTGTCCAGGCGAGGGAGCACTTTGCTACGGTTTCTTTTGGCGTGCGGGCTACTACTACTGCTGGCACGGCCGTAATAATAGTCAGCCAGACCAGTAATGTCTGGCACCAACCCCCAACACTACTAATGTAGGCAAATCACACTTACAAACTCCTGAAAAGCCTGTAATTGGGACACACCCAGGTACACCTGAACACTGGGATAGCTCCCAACAGTGTAGGAACACTGTGCAGGGAAGATGGCTGCAATGAAGACGGCACGCGTACTCACTGTCTGAGGAGTTGGCGACCTTGTTTCCAAGACAGCTGATTGTTGAGTGACCCAGGTGCCTCGTTCTCATTGGCCTCATCTGCGGGAGATGGACAGCGGGGACACAAATCACAAAGCAGCCCTCCCCGAGAAAAGTCACATTCCAGAAGTCCAGAACCAGAACATTCCGACATGCGCATAGCTTCCAAAGCACATGCATATTTCATTGATTGCGCTGAAGTTATATAATAATCTAGCATGTTTCATAACACCTGGGAAGGTTTTCCTTCCTTCCGACTATCTTCAAATGTGGCTAAGGCTGCCGGACAAGTATGGCACTATGTCACTGAACTATGAATGAGTCATAATCTACTGTAGTTTGGAGCTAAATAACATTGTTTCATCTGAAACTGGAATAGCGAACCCTTTTCCAGTGTAGACAGCAGCACATTTAAAACTCATTAGCAGCAGGAGGATAATCTTTTTTACATTTCTTTTATTTATTTATTTATTTTTTCGAAAGAACCAAACGGTTTCCCCTCATCGTGGATTGGAACAGTTAATGATGCATTTAAATAGGCTGCTCTGTGCTCTAACATGGTCCCTACTTCCTAGAAAGAACAATCACCCAACACCATGTACACTGGGAGATAAAAGAACCACCCTGTACACCACTGGTGCGTCTGTGAGGAGACAGCGCTATTAAAATGAAAGCAGGATAGGGGGATGTGTGACAGGGCTTCAGTCGCTCCCAAATCTGGGTCATGCCTAATTCAGGAGGTTGAGGAGTGGGCAAGTGTGCCATCATCATGCGCACAAACACCTCCCTCCTCGCCTCTGACTATCACCTCTCCTCCTCATCAACACTTCAAGGGCCTCGCTGCCTTCAGCTTTCATGAATAGACATGACACGAGGAAGGAAACATTCATATCTGATTAATGATAGGGCAACAGCTCAATGGTGAATACACCCTTTTTGGTATAAAGAAGAAAGATAGTGTCAATAGATGACTAATTATATAATTGGTTGATAAAGTAGGAATAAAAGCATAGGGCAGGGAATAACTAAATACGTTTAATAAAAACTAAATTATAAATGAGTGAAAGATTCTTCCAAAACACAAGAACGTGGTTCCGTCTTAACTGAAAGATTAGGTTTATGAGTGACTAGTTCAAATGATGATAGCTACCTAATCTAGCCAATGCTCCACCAATAATGGTGTGACTATGCTGTGTAATGGACTATTTTTTGCGGTTTCTTGGTTAAAGCAAAGACAGTTAATGTTTAGTTGCCATTAGTGGAATTGGCAGTGAGAATGCAGTGTGACTGTATCCACAACAACAACTGTACGGTTACACCTCAGGAAAGCATGCTGTGGCAAAACGACACAAGCAAACAAGAATGCACATGCACGTTTTTACTTCGTACATGTAGGCAAGTCCTGTCATTTGGGTATGTGAAGAGAATGATCCCAGAGGTTCTGTGTGCAGAAGTAGAGTTAGCGTGCCGGGCTGCTTCGGACTTACCAGAGTCATAGGTGGGTGGTTTCACGTCACCTTGGTTCAGCTCTGTCCCATATTTCAACTTATGGTACTTCGCTCTGAAAGTTAGAAAAAGTTTTACATAATGAGACTGTGGCAGTGATCATGGCAATAGATCAGTGTGGCAATAGTCTGGATTTTATTGCTATACAAAATAGTATTGTCAGGATTCACTATGTTATAGAACAACTATTTAACTGGTTATTCAATTGTTAACTGAAGAGTTAATTGATAAACTACAGTATGAACATGTAGACTATAAGTCGTACACCTTCCTCAAGGCTGAAACTCCCCCATCTTCACCCTCAATAAGGAAGTAAAACTAATATTCCCCTCATTCAAAAACCGTAACGAAAAGTTTCTTATAGAAAACATTTCTAATGTTCCTTCTTGCTCTTTAGTACGACGGCGTATTAGGGCCATAAAAAAAAAAAAATCGGAGCGGGAAGGGGGGGTAAAATTCTGAGTTTATAAACTCGGAATTTCTGACTTTATAAACT